>OZ012738.1:420903996-421219752 GCA_963859935.3 Lathyrus sativus
GAATTTCCTTCAAAACCAAGAGTATCCCGCTAACGCTTCCACAATTGACAGAAGAGCAATATGAAGGTTGTCATCTAAATTCTTCATCAGCAACGACATCTTGTATAAAAGAAACCATGACATGGTCTTACTCCGATGCGTCGATGAAAACGAGGCGAATCTCATAATGACCGAAGTACACGAAGGAACCTTTGGCACCCATGTAAATGGCCACACCATGGCTAAGAAAATCTTAAGAGCGGGTTACTTCTGGTTAACTTTGGAGACGGATTGCATACTCTTCGCTCGAAAGTGTCATAAATGTCAAGTTTATGCTGATAAAGTGCATGTCCCTCCACATCCTCTCAATGTGATGACATCACCTTGGCCGTTTGCAATGTGGGGCATAGATACGATCGGAGCAATAGAGCCAAAAGCTTCTAATGGCCATCGCTTCATCCTTGTCGCAATCGATTATTTCACCAAATGGGTGGAAGCAGCGTCATATGCAAATGTGACGAAACAAGTGGTTGCACGCTTCATTAAAAAGGAGATCGTCTGCCGATATGGTATCCCTAACCAGATCATCACTGACAACGGGTCGAATCTGAACAACAAAACAATGAAGGAACTTTGTGACGATTTTAAGATCAAACATCACAACTCGTCCCCTTACAGACCTAAGATGAATGGTGCAGTTGAAGCTGCAAACAAAAACATCAAAAAGATAATACAAAAAATGGTCGTAACTTACAAAGATTGGCATGAGATGTTACCATTTGCTTTGCACGGCTACCGAACATCAGTACGCACTTCGACAGGGGAAACTCCCTTTTCCTTAGTGTACGGGATGAACGCTGTGCTACCCATTGAAGTCAAAATACCTTCCTTGAAGATCTTGGCGGAAGCCAAGCTGGATGAAGACGAGTGGATAAAAGAAAGATTCGATTCGTTGAATCTCATCGACGAGAAAAGAATGACAGCCATGTGTCACAGTCAAATCTATCAACAAAGGATGGCCCGAGCGTTCAACAAGAAGGTTCGTCCCAAAGAGTATAGGGAAGGAGAGCTTGTGCTTAGAAAAATCCTACCTACACAAAAAGACATGCGTGGCAAGTGGATGCCCAACTATGACGGCCCTTTCGTTGTGAAGACTATTTTCTCCGGAGGATCTCTGATTCTCGAGACTATGGATGGCGAACCACTCAAGTATCCCATCAACTCAGATGCATTAAGAAAATACTACGCTTGAAACGAAATACATAGAGGGAGGATTCCAGTGCCTCGACAAGATGAAAGCCCAATGTTTGAAAGATGACAGACGCTGGGGCGGACTCCTGTGCAGAATATTAGAAGAAAGGTCAACGCTTGTTGTTCTCGTCAGAAGCAGCAAAGCAAGTGAACTGGCAGTCGGAAGGACCGGATTATTAGGGGATTCTGTAACCTTTTTTGTTGCCATTTTTCAAAACTTATAAAATTCCCAAGGCTTTGCCTTTTGTAAAGTTCTTGTCTATCAATAAAATCAGTTTTTTTGGCCAAATCATTGTTATGATCCGCTATTTTTGTTATGCAATTTAACTTATTTGTTAATAAGAATTTTCATGAAAGCAAAGTGTTTTGAAAAATTTAAGTCTTGTTTTAAAAAGAAAGCTCAATTTGACAAAATGATTGAAAAGTTCTAGAGGTAATATGATGATATTACACAGTTCTTGAAGTTGTGGAAATCGCTGTTACCTTTGACCGAGATAGGTGCGTCCGACAGCAGTTCTGGCTACTAAGCTAAGACTTCCTCTCTGCAGGATCACGAAGATATTACTGAGAAAAGATCGTTATCTGCACCAAAGAAGGAAGTGTCGCCTGACTTGAGGCATTTTGAAACTCAGCGTGACGAGTTCTCTCTTTATTTGGTTTTCCTTTGTTCCTACGGGTCGTTCTGCGTCTTGCATACAACATCATGCCAGCATACGCATTTGTTTGCATTCCCGTTGTCGAGATCCTTTGGTCGTTACCTTTATCTTTGTTTTGTTGTTACAAGTTCGCTTCAAAGTTGACATCCTGGGCTTTCCTTATCTGCTCTGGGAAGCTAGTGGTGACTAGCAATGTCTAATTTACACAAACAGGGGGTTATTACCAATTTTCACCTTCGATTTGGTTGTCACCAACAAACTTTGAAAGACTAGTGGTCACTAGCACATGTTCAGAACTAATTACGTTCGGTGCAGTAATTCGGTCGTCACCAACTGTTTTTCAAACCCAGTTGATACTGATTCTGTTATAAAGCAAACCAATTGTTATTGGAGTCCCTCTGATTCGGTTTTCACCAATTTGGCTAAAAATCTAGTGGTTACTAGTATTTCCCTCTAAAAAACCAATGATCATTAACATTGGAGTTGGTCGTCACCAAAATTCCCTAAAAGTTCAATGATTATTGGCATCACCTTCAAATCCAATTGTCATTGGTACCCCTTGATTCAGTTATTACCAATCTCTATAAGTCTAGAGGTCACTAGCCTTGTTGGGAAAATCTAGTGGTTACTAGCACTATCCAGAACCAATTGTTATTGGTATGCCTAGTTCGGTCGTCACCAATTGACCTAAGTCCAATAGTTATTGGCATCGCTTGAAGCAGGTCGTTATCCTTTGGTCGTTACCAAACTTTGTAAAAGAAGGAACCAATGGTCATTGGTCTCCCTGGACTCGGTCGTCACTGAAAGCCCCAGTTAAGGCTAGTGGTTACTAGCATTGTCCAGAACCAATTATTATTGGTATATCTTGATTTGGTCATCACCAGTCTCCTCTAAGACCAGTGGTTACTGGCATTGCTTGAAAACTAATCGTTATTAGTACCGAAAGTTGATTGTTACCAACTTCCCTAGCCAGGGGCCTGTTGTTTTGACAACATTGCTTGGAATTTCCCAATTGTAATTGGAAATTCGATCTGGTCGTCACCATATCCCCAGGAAGTCTAAGGATATTTAACACTTCTTGGAAACCGTTATTGTTTTGGTCGTCACCATATCCCCAGTAAGTCTAGTGGAAACTAGCACTGTTTGAAGCTATTTGTCATTCTGGTCGTCATCAGTCTCCCCAGTTGAAGCTTTTGCTTTTCCAGTCGAGTCTCGGAGAACTAGTGGATACTAGTTTCCCCGACACGCCCGGTCTTGTTTCTAACATTTTTTCCTGAAGATCCCGTTTGAACTCTTTGTTATAGGAAATTTCTCATCTGGTTATCCCCAGTGAGATTCGTGTCTCCATTCCATCTTTTCCCCGGTGAAGTTTTGCTTCCCCAGTAGATTTGTTCCCCAGCGAAGTTTTCCCCAGTGGGTTCCTTCCCCAGTGAGGATTACGCTTCTTTTCTTTCGTTTCCCCGGTGAAGAATTGTCTTCTTCCCCGGTGGGATTCCTCATCTGGTTATCCCCAATGATGTTTGTGTCTCCTTTCCCCAATGAAGATGTGTCTTCCCTGGTGGAATTTGTGTCCTCTGAGTGTGAAAGATTCCTTTGAAAAGCATCTTTAGTCATGTTTGAACTATTTTGCTTACTGTGCCTTGAATCTCTCCCCAGTGAATTGGGTCCCCGTGAGTGGTTACTCGTCGTCTTGCCGTTCTTTTATATTTGCTCGTGTGTCTGCATCTGTCTTACATTCATGCATCATAAAACAACATTTAGAACTCATTGCATTTCAGTATTGGTCCTTTTGCATACCATTGGATCTAAGGGACAAAATTTCTGGTTTGCTATATTTAAATACCTTTCACTATGATTCAATGAGGATTATCATCTCTCATTGCCATCTAGTGAAGATATTTAAATAGGGGAAACTGTTGCACCCCAAATTTTGACCCCTTAGATCCTCCTCATAATTTTAGGATCATATTTGTTTGATTATCTAACCATAACCTATTTCAAGTTTGTCTTTGTCAAGATACAGGAATTAGGGTTTTGTATAGCCGAAATCGAGGTTTCGAGGGTTAATCAGTCAACGTTTTGGATTGGTTCTCTTTGAATTGAGTCTCCACATCATCAAATGTATTCCATTGGATCAAGTATGAATCCAACTCGAGGTTGTCACCCAGGAATTAAGAACAGTGCAGTTCAGGATACCCGATTAGGGTTTTCGATCAGGAAAAGTCAACTGTAGTTTGAATTTTGATTTAAAAGGTGTTCCAATGGTGGGATAATGGTCTATGAAGTTCCTATGGCTTAGTAAAGTCTACTCAAGAAGTTTCAAGGCCTCAAAATACCCGGAACATCAACAGTCGACTCGGTAGCCACCGATCGATCGTTCGTTGACCGAAAAGTCAACTCTTCACTCATGAGGAATTTGACCTCAAGATGGGAATAAAAAATGGTCCTAATGACATATTACACATGCTCATGAAGTTTCATGACCATTGGATCAAGGGTTAGGGAGTAATCACAAAAGTTGGGAAATTAAGGTTTTGAAAAGGGCAAAGCCATAACTCCTTAACCACACAAGGGTTTTTGACCTAGTTTCAAGGGGAATGAGTTCCTAACACAAGAATAAATTTTGTAGTACCTAATTTTGGATTTTAAAAAGTACAAGTGGGTTCCATAACTCTTCCTGGTTAGAGAGAACCAAGATCCACAAGTTGGCAAAAACTCACATTCGCAAAACTAGGTCAGCATGAGTTTTTTTATTCCAAAACCTCTCCAAATCAATGCTAATCAAAGACTAAACCTCATTTATGATGTTTGCATTGATAATGAACATTTTTAATATCAATTCCCATGAAAATGGAACAAAGATCAAAGGAAATCATTATTTAATGCAAGTTGCAAAAGTGAATAGTGAAGAAAGAGAAAAAAAGGTGGCTACCCTTGTCAAATCATCAACTTTACTTCAACAAGTCACCTCCTAACCTATAAAGCATGATGAAAACAATATATAGGGCATGGATAATATCTTAGTAGAGTGGCTTAAATACAAGTATGAATATTACATTGGAAAACTCAAAGATTTTCATGATGGAAGGTTAAAATTGACAATTTGCTTCACTTTTGCCCATACCTTGATCCAAGGCCTTTGACTATAAATAAAACTCACTTCCTACATCACAAACACACCAGTTCCATTATATAAACCATCTAGAACTCTCTCCCTTACACAATCACCAAATTCTTGCAAAATCTCGTTAAGTCTCCAAAATCCCTCAAAATCTATTTTTGCAAAACACCTTCCAAAATCATTTCCAAACTTATTCCAACTCAAGAAACACTTCAAACACATCAAATATGATGTATTGAAGCTATCCAAATCACTTCCAGACTTATGTAACAAGGTTTGAGTGATTTGGTCTTTGAAATCTTTGGATTTTAGAGTTTTTCCTTCATTTACAAGGCATTTCGTCCACTAGCTTGCTTGGAGGTTGTTTGGAGTATCTATTCATCAACCTAGGAACATTTGAAGACCTTGTAAGAGCTCTCAATATCTCTGGTTTTCTTATTGCTTAAGCTTGCTTCAAGAGGTAAACCTAAAACTCATAAATGTGAACTTTCTACTTGCATTTCACATGCTACCATGAATGTTTTTAGGGTTTTCACCTTCCTATCTCTCATTTATTCATTTCAAAACTTTAATTTCATTCTCTTTTAATTTTTATTTTAAAGTTATGATTTTGGCTTGTTAGCATCCTTGTGTACTTGAGTTTGACTAAAACTCTTGCTTGTAAGCATTTGTGTGTAATCATCATTAAAACTTGAAAGTTTTCTCCCATGAAGTTTTGAACTTCTCACTTACATTTGTTGTGACATTATTTGATTAGGCATGATGCCTGTAAGTATACATGTCATCTTGTAAGCCCTAATGAAACTTCATCTTTGTTAAGATCCCCTTCCATCTTTATTAAGATGTACCCCATTCTTCGTTAAGATATGCTTTGATTTTCACCTTTCATTAAGTCTTGAAAGAACTTTCCCCTTCTAGATATTATAATATCTTGATGCTTGCTTTGGTTGTAACCATTTACCTTGATTGAAATCATTGATATTGTAATATCTTGATGTCTGCTTTGGTTGTAACCATTTATCTTGATTGAAATCATTGCTTGATATTGTAATATCTTAAATGCTTGCTTTTGGTTGTAACCATTCATCCTGATTGAAATCCTTGCTTATTGTAATATGCTCGATCATTCTTGGTTGTAACCATATCCCTTATATTCATCATGTATGAATGTTTATGCTTTGTTAAGTTTACTTTCCCCAAGTGATGGAACTCTTTAGTTCTCATCCGAGTTGCCTCATCTTTTCCCTTCCAAAGGAAAGCCTCTCCATTGACCCTTGGGTCATAGATAGCTCAACACACTCATAGGTCTGGATAGAACCAATAGGATTTAACTCATTTGGCCTGGATAGAGCCTTCTCCCTCTTTTTGGTCTGGAAAGAACCAATTGACCCTTATTCTGTAGTTCGTGCCCGAACTACGACCGCTCTGATTTCTCATTGGACAATGAGAATACGTAGGCACAAGATGTGATATTTTGACGAGCAACCTTCCCCTCTTCTCCCACCTTTTGGTCTGGATAGAACCAATTGGTCTCACAACGTAGAACTTTAGGATAGAGTTTGGTTAACTCTATGTAAGAATCATGGACATGATTACTTACTTCTATTTCTTGAGAGTTCAACATAGATCTAGAGAGTTTTGTGAAACTCTGCACAAGCATGGATATGTTTGTTCCCCTTTGAACCTTTAGCATAATCAAGTGTTCTTCAACCTTAGTGAGGTGAACTACGATTGTTCTGATTCTATCCTAGTTAGGATACATAGGCAGAGGACGTGACGTCTTTGCGAGCAAGCTTAGAAACTATCTTTAGGTTTTAACCTTCACCTTTACCCAATCCCAATCCATAGAAAACATTTACCAAACTTAGCATGCAAATAAACAAAAGGTTCCTGTAGAGTACTACATATGTTTAGGATGTGAAATACCTACCCTAGGCATAACCAACCCTCGATCCCCGAATCTCTTAGCGTTGTTGTTATATCGTGAAAAGGGTTTTTCTTTCTTTAGACCTTTCCTTTGGATAAATTAAAGTCCGGTTGTGAATTTAAGAATTAAAGATTCAAGTTAATCAATAGCTTGATGTCACGATTCTCACCGCAACAACAAGGAGTTTAAAACTTTCTTTGTATATGTCATATGAAGCGCGGGGAGTTCACGTAACGGAGATATATATATATAAGAGCTTATTTGCCGAAAATTAAAATTAATTTAAATTGAGAATTCGAAATAAAAAGTACAATGGGAAATGGGAAATAACATGAAAAGGGGAAATGAAAAGGGAAATAACGGTCCGCTCCCACACTATCTCAATCAGTGTCCTCACTGATTTGAAAGAATGCGGAAGGGAGGAATACAAAGGAAATAAAGAAAAAAAACAAAAATGACAAAAATGAAAAATACTACTATTCCCGTCCTCATCCTCGATCTCTTCCTCGACCTCTGGCTGGGGCGTCTCGTGCGGCGAGGTTCAGAGCTCCGGTGTGGAATATGTAATCACGGAGGCCGTCGACTCGCACAGTGAGGTGTGCCATCTCATTGGCCATGCCGGAATGGATATTGTGCATCACCTGCAAAGATTGCTGAATTTGACCGGTTTGCTCTCTTTGCCATGCTTCAAATTCTTCAGCCCTTCGATTCTGCTGCTCCATCATAAGCATCATCTGGTTATGTTGCTCGATGCAGTGGATGAGGGCCGCGGATGTGTCATCAGTAGCAGGACGGGGGCGGCGGCACGTGGGACGGCCTTCGGCGGCAGCTGCTTGTGATGGCTCAGGCTGGTCGGCTCTGTCTAGCCCCTCTTGAACTTCGTCCCTGGGCTCTTGGATGTTATCCTGTGTCGGGGCAGAAGGGGCAGTGGTGTCGAAGAGCCAGTTGGCTCGATCCTCTGGATGCATTCGGGTGCGTGAAGGCATGATGATGCTCTGGATAGTGCGGCCTCGCACTACCGGATGATATCTCCCATCACGGAGGGCCTTGATAAGGTGGGAGGCGCGGCAGTGGTCGGTGTCCAGAAAGACAGGGGACATCTGGCGGAGTGTCTGGAGGCGGTCGCCAAGACCGAGGCCTATGGAAATGGATGTGATGATGCCACATAAATAGAAAGGTTTAGAGCCGCAGTTACAATTGGCTTGAATGTGAGCCAAGAGAAACGGGGCGGCGTTAACAGGTTCCAAAGCGAACACGCAACAGAGGAAAAACAGCTCCTTCGAGTTGACCTTATGGTTACTGTCACGAGCGAATATTGTGTTGCTCAGCACGCGGTGGAAGTAGCGGATAGTTGGGTTATGGATATGAGTGGCGTTCAGAGTGTCCCAACTGTCTGGAGTGGTTCCGGTCAGTTGGTTCCAGAGAGGGAAGGCCTCTTGGTAGAACTGATCGGAGATGCGGCGGTGAGCATCGTCGCTGTGAGATAACTGTAAGATGACGGCGATGCGGTCCTGGGGGACCTGATATTCAGTGCCGAACAGACGAAAGCAGGTGGCGCCGTTAAGTTGGTTGGTATCGCCGGATGATGTTGCGTATGCGAAAGAGCTGAGAAACTCCAGAGTGAGTTGCTCGTAGGTGGGTTGGGGATTGGTGCAGAGATGCCAGATGCCGGCTCTCTACAACATCCATGTTACGCCATCGAGAATCCCGAGTTTCGTCAGTGAATCCATGTGAGCATACCGGGTCGGTTGAAGTGACCGTTGATGAAATGCTAGGAAGTTGGTTTGCTGCCGTTCGCCGGCCTCTCCTTCTCGGAAGGTGATGTTGCTCAAATCGGGGCTTGCACTGGTTTGTCTGGCCATTTTGGTGAGAGAAGTGCAGAGGTTGGAGAATAGGGAGTTTCTGAGAATGGTGAGGTAAGGGAATGCAGAGGGTAATATATAAGGGTGAATTGGATGTTGAAAATGGTGGAGGTTTTATGGGGGATTCAGAGGGTTTTTAGTGGGTTTTAATATTGGGATAGTGGGGAATTAGGGGAGAGGAAGTGGAGAGGTGCGCAACCTCTGTTTTGACAGAATTGGGGTTTTTACTGCGTGACGACCGTCAGGGATGTGTGACAGTCGTAACACGCATGACGACCGTCAAGGGAATGTGACGACCGTCACAGCAGCAAATTCTGTAGAACTGCAGAATTTTGCTTGTGGGGCGTTTTAACAATGGAAAGTATCATATTTTGACTTATGATGGACTAATGACGAAATAAGAAATAACAGGAAACATAATTAAGGGAGATACTGAAATGAAAATAACATTAAATCGAAAAATGAGTTTAAGGTAATACAATATCCAAAAAGAGGAAACAATTGCGAAATGAAATAATGTAAAACAATGTGAAATGCAGTAAACTTAAATTAAAGAGAAAACTAAAATATCACTCCTTTGGTTTCTTCAAGTTGTTGACCTGCTGAATAACATCATTAAATTGGTCGCTAACCAAGTCCATGCAAGTAACGAAATCCATGTGGAGCTGCGTTAATTCATCTTTGATAGTGGTTACTTCCAGCTTGAGGTCGTCTACAGTTCTTAGAACAGAGTCTAGCTTGTCTGTGTTTTGTTCAGGCGTGGGGTCAGGAAAATTATGGTAGTTAGGAGGGGTCTCAGGATCGATCTCCACTTCGGACTCATAATCTTGGTAGTACAAATAGTCATGTGCTTCTGAGATTTGATCACTGTCATACATGTAAGCCTGAGGTGTGGAGTGAGGTGATGGAGGTCCCATAGGCTCGTCCAATTCATAAAGCCAATTGTCTTTGTTATGGATACTGGTTAGCTCATGGTTGGGCAATGTGAAAAGGTGGACAGGTTGATCAGCTATGAGGTATTCGTAGGCTCCTGGTCCTAAGGTACCTAAGATACGTCTGTTGAAGCAGAACTGGATGTCCATTGATCTGAGGTTGCCGAAACGAACGACTTTGTTCAGGTAATACCTCAGGCCAATTTCGTGGGCGATCATGGTGACTAGGCCTCCTATTAAAATGGGTGAGTGCGGATCCTGATTGAGGCGTGTAAATGCCCTCATCATAAAAGGGACAACATTTACAGGGCGGCCTTGTGAAGCACAGAAAAGGATGAACAACTCGTCCTTTGAGACTGTTGTAATGTTTTCCTCCTTCCCAAAGAGGGTATGGGCTAAAATCCTATGGAAATAGCGGAAGGCTGGATTGTGTATCTCGTTGTTGTGCATGTAGTTCGGTTCTGGGTGATAGTTTCCGGTGATAGAACCCCAGAATTGGTCTAATTCGAGATCAATATCCTCTTCAGTGGTGGTAAACACAAAAGGTCCGCTAGGGAAGCCTAGGATGTTAGCTAACGTGGTACGGTTGTGTGTTTGGTCTATTCCAAAAATTCTAAAGGTTATCAGCTCTTTAGTGGATCCAAAGCCATATTCAGGTGAGTAACTTAGGGAGCTAAGGAATTCGAATGTCAGTTTGCGGAAGGTAGCAAATCGGGTCTTTAGAGCAGTTTGCTCCCAGCCTAATTGGTAAAATAAGTATTGAATTCTATCCTGGATTCCTAGCTTGTCCATGGTGGGTGTATCGTAGTACAGAGTCGAAGCAAAGCTTCTTTGAGTCAGTGCCTCGAATCTGGCCTGATGAACTCGTCCTCTAAACACAACAGTCGTAACGTCGATGTCGGCCATACTCGTTAGTCGGATAAAACGGGAGAAAAGTAGAACGACTTTTAAAATCCTGGAAAAAATCACATTCACTCAGATCATATTTTTAAGAAGTAAAGAGTGATAAAAGAGAAAAATATAAAATAGATATAAATATTGGAAAATAAGATAATAGAAATTTATAGAAATCATAAGTTAACAAAAATAATAGTTTTAATAGATTTAGAAGGAGAAATAGGGGAAGAATTTGGGTTGCCTCCCAATCAGCGCTGTCTTTAACGTCAGAAGCCTGACGATAGCTTGGATATAAGCTATTCGGGAAGCTCGAGCAATTTCATATTGCTTACGTGGTCGCTGTGTTCACTTTGATTATAATGTTTCAAACGCTGTCCGTTTACTATAAACGGTGCGTTAATTTGATTCTTGATTTCAACAGCTCCACTCTTAAGGACTTTGGTGACCTCAAAAGGTCCAGACCATCTAGATTTTAATTTTCCAGGGAATAGTTTCAATCTGGAGTTGAATAGGAGCACGATGTCTCCCACTCTGAATTGCTTCCGGATCGAACGTTTATCATGCCATTTCTTGGTCCTTTCTTTGTAGATGCGTGCATTCTCGTATGCGTCTAATCTTAGCTCTTCCAATTCATGAAGGTTCAAGATTCGCTTTTCGCCTGCCGCAATGTAGTTGAAGTTTAGCGTCTTAATAGCCTAGAAGGCTTTATGCTCTAACTCTACCGGCAGGTGACATGATTTTCCGTAGACTAGTTTAAATAGTGTGGTGCCTATCGGTGTCTTAAAGGCGGTCCTATAAGCCCATAAAGCTTCGTTCAGCTTTGAGGACCAATCTTTCCTGGAGGTTGCGACAGTCTTTTCTAAAATTTTCTTTATTTCTCTGTTCGAAACCTCCACTTGTCCACTAGTTTGTGGATGATACAGTGTGGCTACCCGGTGTTTGACTCCGTATTTGGAGAGGAGTTTGTCAAAGATTCGTGATATGAAGTGTGAACCACCATCACTAATGACGAGTCTGGGCACACCGAATCTTGGAAAGATTATGTTTTTAAAGAGTTTAACGACTACTCGCGTGTCATTTGTTGGAGCGGCGACGACCTCTATCCATTTCGATACATAGTCGATAGCGACGAGTATATATTTATTTCCAAAAGAAGATGGGAAAGGTCCCATGAAGTCGATTCCCTAGACGTCAAAGATTTCTACTTCCAAAATTCCTCTCTGAGGCATTTCATCGCGTCGTGAGATGTTGCCAGTGCGTTGGCACCGGTCGCATTTTAGTACAGCGATATGGACATCCTTCCAGAGACTGGGCCAAAATAGTCCAGATTGTAGAATTTTAGCGCACGTCTTTGAGGTGCTAGCATGACCACCATATGGTGCTGAATGGCATTGGGTGATGATGTCTTCTATTTCTTCCTCTGGGACACAACGACGATATAAGTTGTCGGCGCCTCGTCTGAAGAGTAGAGGTTCGTCTCAGTAGTAATGCTTTAAGTCGTGGAAGAATTTCTTCTTTTGTTGATAAGTCAGGTCCGGTGGAAGCACGCTTGTGGCCAGGTAATTAACGATGTCGGCAAACCACAGCAAAATGGTTTGGGCATAGACAACTTCCACGGCTTTTTCCAGTTCCGGTTCTTCCGAAGTAGAGTTAGACATATCGCTTTCCAATTTGGCTATTAGACGTTCGTAGGGAAGGTCGTCATTGATAGGCACTGGTTCTTGTTTTATGCCCTCTATACGGGATAAGTGATCTGCAACTACGTTCTCGGTCCCCTTCTTATCTTTAATTTCTAAGTCGAACTCTTGTAATAATAGGATCCATCTCAATAATCTGGGTTTGGCGTCCTTTTTTCTTATTAGGTACCTAATGGCAGCGTGGTCTGTGTATATGATTATTTTGGCTCCTACCAAGTAGGAACGGAATTTGTCAAGAGCGAAAACGACTGCTAAGAGTTCCTTTTCTGTTATGGCGTAGTTCATTTGGGCAAAGTCTAATGTTCTACTGGCGTAGTAGATAGCGTGAAGCTTCTTGTCCTTCCTTTGTCCTAGAACTGCGCCTACGGCGTAATCACTCGCATCGCACATGATTTCGAATGGTAGTCGCCAATCTGGGGGTTGCATGATTGGTGGGGTGATAAGCGCTGACTTTAGAGTTTCGAATGCTTCTAAGCATTCTTTGTCGAAGATGAACTCGACATCTTTCATTAACAAACCTGTAAGAGGTTTTGTGATTTTCGAGAAATCCTTTATGAATCTTCGGTAGAATCCAGCGTGTCCTAAGAAGCTTCATATTTCTCGTATGGTTTTCGGAGGTTGGAGATCCTTTATAATCTCTATTTTAGCTTTGTCAACTTCGATTCCCTTTTCAGAGATGACGTATCCTAAAACGATGCCTTGTCGGACCATGAAATGACATTTTTCCCAATTAAGGACAAGGTTCACTTTGGCGCATATTTTGAGTACCATTTCTAAATTCGACAGGCACCTTTCGAAGCTTTGTCTGCATACAGAGAAGTCATCCATGAACACTTCCATGATGTCATCTATGAAATCTGCAAAGATTGCCATCATGTATCTTTGGAAGGTTGCTGGAGCATTGCATAGTCCGAACGACATTCGGCGGTAGGCAAAGGTACCGTAGAGGCAGGTGAATGTTGTCTTTTCCTGGTCGTCGGGGTGAATAGGGATTTGAAAGAATCCCAAATAACCATCTAGATAGCAGAAGTACGAATGTTTCGCTAGTCTTTCCAACATTTGGTCTATGAAAGGTAAAGGGAAGTGATCTTTCCGAGTTGCCTTGTTCAGTTTTCTGTAATCGATACACATCCTGTTTCCGGTCACAACTCTTTGGGTTATCGATTCGCCGTTTGCATTCTTCACTACAGTAACGCCTCTTTTCTTTGGTACTACGTGTACTGGGCTGACCCATTGGCTGTCGGAGATAGGGTATATGATTCCTGCGTCTAGTAGCTTTTTCACCTCGTCTTTGACTACAGTGCTTAGGATCGGGTTTATCCTTCTCTGATGTTCTCTTGAAGTTTTGCAGTCTTCCTCCAGAGTGATACGGTGCATACAGATGGAGGGACTTATGCCTTTTAGATCGCTTATATTATAGCCTAATGCAGTTGGGTATCTCCTTAGGACTTCTAATAATCGCTCAGTTTCTGATTATCCTAAATTAGCGTTTACTATTACTGGTCTTTTGAATTTTGTATCTAGGAATTCGTACCTGAGAGTTTTGGGTAGCTCCTTAAGTTCTAAAGCTGGGTTTTTCGGACCTGACATGTGATTTGGAGTTAGTGCTAAGATCTCGCTCAGACTATCATCTTTGTATGGTGCACGCCAGTTGTCGTCTTCATGAATAGCAGGGATCTGGATTTTCATGATTTCAGAATATGTAGTTTCCTCCTTTTCTAATTCTCGTATGCATTCGTCAATGACATCTACTATATAGCATGTGTCATCGATGGCTGGTGCCTTCAAGAACTTAGTAAGGATGAACTCTATCTTTTCTTCTCCTACTTCGAATGTTTGCTGTCCTTTCTTTACGTCTATAATAGCTCCGGCTGTAGCTAGGAACGGTCTTCCTAGGATAATTGGGGTAACAGAGTCCTCTTTGATGTCCATGATTATGAAGTCGGTTGGGATATAGAATTGGTCTATGCGTACTGGAACGTTTTCCAGTATACTGACGGGGTATTTGACTGATCGGTCAGCCAATTGTACGAACATTTTAGTTGGTCTTAGTTCTCCCATATTCAGCTTTTTGCATATAGATAAAGGCATGACGCTTATACTGGCTCCTAGATCGCATAGAGCTTTGTCTATAACGAACTTTCCTATGACGCAGGGTATGGAGAAACTACCTGGGTCTTTTAGTTTAGGGGGCATGTTGTTTTGTATGATTGCGCTACATTTGACAGTAAGTGTCACTGTCTCGTTATCCTCTATTTTCCTTTTATTAGACAAGATTTCTTTAAGAAACTTAGCGTATGACGACATTTGAGTTATCGCTTCTGTGACCGGGATAGTGATGTTTAGTTGTTTCAGAAGTTCAACAAATTTCTTAAATTGTCCTGAAGTTTTGGAGTTTAGTAATCTTTGAGGATAAGGGATAGGTGGTTTATATGGTGCTGGAGGCACATATGAGTTTTCATCTTTGGCGGCCTTTTGCTCATCACATTCCTTCTTTTCTGTTTCAGACTCCTTTTCGGTTGGCTTATCGGATTTCTGTTGCATTACTAAATCTTCCTTCCTAGGATCTGTTGGGCCTTCCAATTCTTTTCCACTTCTCAATATAACAACGTTTGCGTGACCTTTCGGATTAGGTTCAGGATGGCCTGGAAATGTTCCAGCTGGGGCAGCTGTAGAGGCTTGTTGTTGAGCCACTTGTGATATCTGCGTTTCGAGCATTTTGTTGTGGGTGGCTAAAGCGTCTACTTTTCCGGTCAGCTGTTTAATTTGCTCGCTAGTGTGTATGTTTTGATTTAGGAATTCTTTGTTTGTTTGAGCTTGAGTAGCTATGAATTTTTCCATCATCAACTCGAGGTTTGATTTCCTAGGGGCAGTCTGGGCAGCATCGGCTGGTTTCTGATATCCTGGCGGAGCAGCTGTGTCATACCCCAAATTTTGACCACCTTAGATCCTCATAATCATATTAGAATCATACATCATGAATTTAGCTAACACTAATCCAGTTCAAAGTTTCATTGTGAAGTTACAGATGAAATCAGGGTTCTCGCACCGACAAATTCAAAACAATCAAGGAAGGATCAACCGATGATTTGGGCCAATTCAATCATGGAATGAAATCAAAGACAATATCAAAGTCAAATGGGAAGTCAATTTGAAGAAATTGTTTCAGAAACAAGAACAGTGCAGTCAGGAGGCCCCGATTAGGGTTTTTAACTAGTGGAAAGTCAACTGTGGTTTGACTTTGATGTTGGGAAATGTTTTAATGGTGGGAGTGAGGTCCATGAAGTTAATATAGGCTATTAAAGACTATTCAAGAAGTGTCAAAGTCCCAGGATGTCCAGAATATCAACAGGCGACTCGATCGGCACCGATCGATCGTACGGTTGACCGAAAAGTCAACTCCTCAAATTTTGAGAATTGGAATCCAAGTTGTGAATCAAAGTTGTTCCTTATGTCATAATGGACTTGCATATCAATTTTCATGGTCATTGGATCAAAAATGAGAGAGTAATCGAGAAATCGGGAAATTAGGGTTTTGAAAAGGGCTAAACCGTATCTCCTTAACCACACATCCAATTGAGTTGGTTCTAGTCTCATTTGAAAGCTCTTGACAAGTCCTACAAAAGTCCCATACTAGTCCACAACCAGAAAATGCATACTTTTTGAGATATAAGCAAAAACATTCCTAGAAGGGAAAATAACTTAGAAAATTTCTAAGTTATTTTCACCTTAAAAGCTAAAATCAGCCAACTTCAAGGGGGTTTTTCACCTAGTTTCAAATAGAATCAAGATTTCTGGCCAACATGAAAGTTTTAGTACTATGTGAGGGCTTTCTAAAAAGTACAAGAACTCCCCAAGATGATTTATGAGCTGAGAGATACATGTGTTCAAAGTTGGCAATTTGTCACTTTTGTCCCACATTGATGAATTTTGCAAGAACACCTCTAGCACTCAAGTGGATCAATTTCAATGCTACAAACTCCTTCTATCTGATATATTAATCATTCTTAGCAGGTTAGAACAAAGAAATAGCATGGAGATAGCATAGAATCAAGAATTGGAAGTTCATTGCCAAAGTTGCCATTTTTGACTTTTCCAAGCATGAGGTGTAAAGTGATTTCTGTTCCAGCCACTCTACCATGCCTCTAGGCCTTGATTTATCTGCAAAAACATCATTAAGACTTGCTAATAAAGGGAAGAGAACAGCTAGCAATCAGAAAAAGCAAAGCAAGTTGCATTTGGAAGAGAAAAATCTAAGTTTTCTTCATGGTGAAGCAAGGTTTCATAGCAAGCTCCTCACTCACTTTCCCTATAAATAGAGACATCTAACTCCTCATTATAGAGATGATCATCATTCTGAAAACCTGTTAGAAGCAAGCACCTCACCATATCTCTCTCCCATTCACAAATTGCAAAAATCACCAAAGTTGTCAAAATGACCAAAATTCAGCATTTGCACTTTTGATGCTATTTTGAGTTCTATGCATTCCAAACCTCAAACAACCATCCATACACTCTCTAAATCATATATATGAGGTGTACCAACCATTAGATCACCCAAAAACTCAAGAAATCAAAAAGTCAACTTACCATGGAGCTTACTTTGACCAAAATCCATAAAACTCACCAAAACTTGTTCCAAGCATCTTGTTAATGTTTTGAACTCTTGGACACATCAAATATCATATATCCAAGCTGTCTAAACCATCATTAGCCATCAGAAGTGGACAGAATTCATTTTGGCCTCTCATGTGGCTTGTTTCTTAAAGATCAAGGAAGCTTCAAAACTTGGTTTTTTGCACAAAACTGGTTTGCTGTCAAAACAGGTACCTTATACACCTTAATTTGAACATATTTAAAGTGTTTGAATGCTCATCTTGTGCTAGAAACCCTTGTATCAAGTTTCATGTCCTCATATGCATCCTTATGTGAACAATTTGCATTTAACTTGACAAAACTCATGACAGTTGCTTTCTTTGGATTTTCAATGTTTGAATCATCTTAATATCATGTATTCATGCTGTCCAAGTGATTAGTTTGCTTGAATTTGAGTTAGAACTTCATTTATCCATGATTATGCATATTGGCCAAAATGACACAAATGCACAAATGCACCAAAATATGATTGCTGCCCATAACCTGATTACTGCCAATATCAATGACTTGTACATCTTAAATTGAACATATGTGATGTGTATAAATGCTCATCTTGTGATAAAAACCATTGTGTCAAGTTTTGCCTTCTCATATGCATCATTACTTGAACAAACTTGCATTTAACTAGCCAAAACTCATGACAGTGGCTTTCTATGGATTTTTAAGGTTTGGATCATCTTAATATCATGTGTTTATGCTGTCTAAATGATTAACTTGGTTCAATTTGAGCTGGAACTTCATCTGCCTATTATCATGCTCATTTGTTCATGTCTTTACAAAATGCTTCATGTTTACATGCCAGTTTGAGTTTTCTTGCTTGTACATGTTCTATCTTTGTTTCTACAGCTTCACATGATCATATGTAATGTGTATTGATGATTCAAATCATGAAAATTTGACTGACACAAGTTTTACATCACAAAATGCTTCATGATTCACATAATGCTTTAACTTGCAAAATGAATACTACATACTCATACCTATGTTCCAGTTCTGATTTTTTAATATATACACACTCCATATGATGTATTTAAGGTGTTAGAACAGGTGGAATTGCTCAAAACACTCAAGAACCAAAAATCACCTCATCATGCATTGTTATGTCATGTGATTTGCAACTTACATACAACTGTCATATTTACTCATGCCTTGGCTTCAAACTTGCTTGCTATCTGTTATATAGGATATGTGTGATGTGTATGTGACCTCACTTGACTTGTAGCATGAGTATACCAAGTGTTCATTTCATTTTGCAAGCATAAAGTCATAATTTTACACCAGCTATCGTTTTTTTCACAGGAGAGTGAATTTCAAAAAACCACCTATGCCATCCTCTTCCTCTCATTTTTCTACCCAATTTACATATAAATTTTGTCTCGTTCCGATAAACGGTTAAAAAGTTATGATACAAAACGTATTTGACTAGACAGTATACTTTTACCGTACTGACAGTACAGATTCAAAACTTCACAGTATCATAACTTTCTCATTTTTTATCGTTTTTCATCCGTTCTTTTTTTGTTATGCTTGATTTAAATTGTAGTTTCATAATATGTAATCAATTTCCATTTTTGATCACTTTGAATTTCGCGCGATCCGCGCACTGACAGTATTAATTATAAGCAGCTGCAGATGAAATTTAGAACTGTTCCACTCACGTTCGTCGGAAATTTCGATTGATATCATGTTCTGATATGTTTGGCAACATATTAAAATATTTTCCTTGAATTGTTATTTTTCATTTTTTCATCTGTCTACTAACAGTCGTTTCAGGTACAGACTGTCAGCGTACCAAGCCTGATATTTTAATCTCTCTGTTTTTTATTCCAATTATTCGATATGGTTGTAATAATTAATTTATTTTTAATGTTTGTATGTTGCAATATTTATTCCTGTAATGTTTGTATGTGGCCCCAAGCGCCGAAGCACGTCCAATCGCCAATATTACTGTCCTCCAGAGGAAAAAGTCTGTCCTGTTGACAATCAATGTCTTGGACCAAAAACCAATTCTATCATACCCTCGACTTTGTCAAGTCACTTTTAACCCTAATTTCATCACCTTTAGACTTTGCTTGAAGTCTAAGAAACCTACCCATACTAGGAGTGTTCTTCACCTAGAACCCTAGGACAGAGTTCGTCAACTCTGTGTAAGAATCATCGTCATGATTTCTTACTTCCCCTTCAATGTAGCCTAGGGAGTTTTGTCAAACTCCACACAAACATTGTCATGTTTGTTCCCCCCTGAACCTTGATCGTCATCAAGTGTTCTGTTCCCTTGTGAGGTGAACTACGATTGCTCTGATTCTATCCTAGTCAGGATACGTAGGCAAAAGGTGCGACGCCTTTGCGAGCAAACCTAGAAAACCACTTAGGCCTTTATTTTATTTTTATCCCAATTCCCCAATTAAACCGATGCATGTTTCACAGCCTTAGCAAGCAATGAACAGAAGGTTCCTGTAGAGTACTACAGATATTTAGGGTGCTAATACCTTCCCTAGATATAACCAACCCCCGAATCCCCGAATCTCTAAAGCGTTGTTGTTACATCGCGAAAAAGGTTCTTTCTTTCTTTAGACCTATCCTTTGGATAAATTAAAGACCGGTTGTAAAAGAAATACGGTTCAAGTTAATTAATAGCTTGATATCAAATTTTCACCGCAACAGAAAATGGCGACTTCACTGGGGAGTTTTATTGTTTGAGGGTTTAACCTATTCTACTTATATACTTGCTATTTGTGAATATTTGTGAATATGTGCAGACTTGTTCTTTTGGCTTTTGGGAAATGAAAGATGGTGAGACAGCACTATACCCGTGCTCGAGAGTACTTATGATAGGAAGGTGGTATATTCAAGGAGGTTTATAGGGAGTTGATTCCCGAATAAGCCAACTTGAAAACCGCTGCTCAATGAAGGTCCTTTTAGAGGGTAGTGTTGTTGATCGAGTATTCGTGAAAACAATGTTACTTTCTATAAAGGGCCCATGCCATTGAGGACCTTTAGAACACATTACCCCACTTGGCCTTATTAGGATGTAGTGCGATAACTATGAGGGAGTATTTCCGAGTAGTTGATACGCGATACTACACTCAGATGAAATTCTCTTGAGAATATTATCGACCCCTGAGTTATTTGGGCAGTTGATAGTATCCGAAAGATGGATCGAGGACTCTGGGAACTTTTTTTTAGAACCCTGTTCTACGGGTGGAAGAAAGCTCTAGTACACTCCTTATTGGGAATGGTAGACCTTGGCTCCTGATTGAATTTCCCTAAACCAAAACTTGATGTGTATATGTGAATACTTGTGTTTGCTGCATCCATGCATTCATAACATCATAACATAAAAGTTTTATGGAACTCAGTCTCTCATTTTAAAATTTTAGGAACATCATGGATCAAACAAAAAAGAAAACAATCAAGTACACATACAAGAGTCCTAAACTGGATGACATTGAAAGGTTGAGCACTTATATCACAGATGTAGAGGGTTTCAAGAGCAGATATGGTAACTTGTTGTCACTGTTGAGAACTAAGAAGAAGATGGATTTGGGGCTCCTCTCCACCTTGCTACAGTTTTATGACCCTCTCTATCATTGCTTCACATTTCCAGACTATCAGCTCGTACCAACACTTGAAGAGTATTCCTGCCTAATCGGGTTGCCCATCATTGAAGATTCTCCTTTTCCATTCACGGAGAAGGACCCTAAGAAGGAAGAGATCGCCAGAGCAATATGTGTGGGAGTAAAGGATATACAGGAAAACATGACTACCAAAGGAGGAATCTCTGGTTTACCTGCTGGGTTCTTGATCAAGAAAGCACAGTATTATGCCGACCACCTGAGTATGGACGCGTTCGAGGCAATCTTAGCCTTACTCATCTATGGGATCTTCCTGTTCCCCAACATCGACAACTTTGTGGATCTCAATGCTATTAAGATCTTTCTGAAGAAGAATCCAGTACCAACTTTGCTGGGTAGTGCTCATCATTCCATTCACCTCAGGAATCTTCACAAGGGAGGTATGATCATCTGCTGTGTTCCGTTGTTGTACAGGTGGTTCCACTCTCACATGCCCAAGGCTCATGTATTCTGGAGAGAGGGTTGGTGGTCTGAGAAGATTATGGCACTGTCACATTCTGATATTGAATGGTACAGTAGGGATTACGATGGGATAAAAATTATTGACAGCTGTGGAAACTTTGGCAACGTACCCCTCCTTACTACAGATGGAGGAATCAGCTATAATCCAGTCCTCGCCCGACGACAACTCGGGTATCCACTGAAAGACCGTCCTAACAGTGCTCGTGTTGAAAGCTTGTTCTTTTTGGGAGAATCTGAATTGAAAGGAGAGTTTCTGGAAGCTTGGAAACATGTTCACAAAAGAGGGAAAGAAAGCCTGGGAAAGCAAAACTGTGTTTCCTTCGATCCTTATCTCCAATGGGTTCGAATGAGAGCTATTCAGTTGAAGATGCCTTACGCCTTGCAAGAACCCATGGTCCTAAAAGAAGAACGCCCGTTGATTTTCTTCTCTGAGGAGGAAAAGCTGAAGATTGCATTGAGAAAATCACAACAGACGGAGGTATCTTGGAGGTATAAATATCAGGTGGTAATGGAAGAAAATGAAATGCTCCGCAAGCAGCTTCAAGAAAAGGAGGAGGAAATAAAGGCAAGCAAGAAAAGAAAGGCCCAGGAAAACTTGTTCTACTTCAGTAATCAGTCTACTCCGTGGAAGACAATGGTTGAGAAACTCATGGAAGAAAAGATTCGAGTGGAAGAAGAACTGCAAAAAGCAAATGCCACAGTGGAGTTTCTGTCAGAGGATTTCCTTTAGCACTGTTTAGTTTTCTTGTAATGTGTACTAAAAAATTTTGTAGTGCAACATCGAAAAATTAAATGAAATCCGTGACGTTTTGAATCCCGAGATCTGAGTTCCTATAAAACTTTACGCATTTGCATCCACATTTGTATTTTAAACATTCAAGGGGTTTTAAAACCATTTCACAGGTATTAAAAAAAATGGATCCAATCAACCGCAGAGTTCAAGTTCCGACAACCAGATCTGGAGAATCTGAGAATATTGGGAAGAATGGTAGAAGATCCTGAAACCTTCAAAACCCGACACGAAAAGATATTATCCTTACTTGAGATTCAGGTAGATGAGGAAATATTATCCGCGCTCGTCAAGTTCTACGATTCAACCTATCACTGTTTCACTTTCCCAGATTTCCAGCTGTTGCCAACCTTGGAAGAATACTCAGTGTTGACAGGATTAAATGTTACTCCGAGCCCGTTTTCGGGAAGAGAAAGTTTCCCTGATGAAAGAACTATCGCCGAAGCTATTCATCTTGAAGTAGCTGAAGTACGAACCCTAATGACCGCTCAAGGACACCCTTACGATCTACCTACCAGATGCTTGTTTGAAAAAGCACAGTTTCACGCCGAAGCCAAGAACTGGGAGGCATTTGAAGCTCTATTGGTGTTGTTAATCTACGGACTTTTCTTGTTCCCGTCTGACAACAGTTTCATCCACAAAAACGCAGTCAACTTGTTCCTGCTCCGAAATCCCGTTCCTACTCTCCTGGCTGATACCTACTACGCGATTCACCGCCGACACTTGTATGAGGCCAGACCGATTGAATGTTGCTCCACTCTCCTCTACAAATGGTTCATTTCACGCTTGCCAAGATATCCAGCACTGTGGGATATACGAAACAGTAACCCATGGACTGAGAGGATACTGTTACTCCAGCACACCGACATTCAATGGTACGACCCCGCTTATGGAGGGATCCCCATGATCCAGAGTTGTGGAGACTTCCCGAATGTACCACTCATAGGTACCAAAGGGTGCATCAGCTACAACCCGATCCTTGCTCGCAGACAGTTAGGGTATCCAATGATGGGCGAACCAGATTTCAACTTGATGAGGAGTTTCTGCATTCGAGACGGAAAAGACCGAGAATACAAAGCCAGGATCATCTACGCTTGGCGCCGTATCAACGTCAGGGGCATGACTGTTTTAGACTACCCTGACACGGCTGTATCAGACTCCTACCTAGCATGGGTGAAAGAGGCTTCTCTGAAAATGTTCTATACCCGATTCGAACCCGAATCAACAGAACCCACACTCGAGGAAGAATTGCAGACTACATTGGTAAAAGCAGAAGAAGAAGGAAAGACATGGAGGAACAAGTATTTCTTGGCTATGCAAGAAAAGGAAGCTCTCCAGGGTAGAGGAAGAAATCAACCAGAAGAGGGAGGACCTTCAAGTTAGAGATCACTGTGTGATGATGTAATCGCTGTTTTGTATTTCAATTTCCAACTGTTGTAAGCTCCCCAGTAGAGGGATAAAAAAAAATGATTGTAATGTTCCCCTTTTTAATATCTATGAATGACTTCTAAGAACCCCTTGAATGTTCGAAATATTGCATCCGCATGTCTGCATATCATAAGCATATCATAAACATGTCATAAGCATATCGTAAGTGTTGTTTCCTGTGTCGTGTCTCACCCCGCTGTCTGATCTTCAAACAGAGGAAAGCACACTGAATCCAACACACAAGTACAACACGAGAGCCAGAGCCCGTCAACTAATGGAGGCCCAAAATCAAGAGATTGTAAGAATTGACGACGAGCTCGGAGATCTCCGAGGCGGATTCAAGCAGATTATGGAAGCTTTACAGGTGATAAAAGCGAAGATGGATACCCAGGCTACTGTAGTTTCTGAGATTACTAGTGCTGCTATAGATCCAGTTCCAACGGCCGACACCATCGCCAACAATCCACCGTACGGCTTACACCCGGATTTTCTACATCCAACTCCAGTAAATCAGCAGAATGTTCCTTTGAGGGGGGAAATGCCCCAGGCTATCCCTACTTATGCTCCAACAGCTGTGCAAGCGCAAGTGCGCCCAATGTTTCATAATTATCAACCAGTGGGCGAAGATCAAGAAGAGTATGAAGGAGAGAATGAAGAACACGAGAGGTTGAAGGAAAGTGTCGAGACCATGGGAAGAAAGTTAAAAGCTATGGAAGGAAATGATATATTTGGGGCAGACACCCGGGATATGTGCTTGGTATCGGGGCTGATAATTCCGCCAAAATTCAAAGTTCCAAATTTTGACCAATATTCAGGGGCTTCCTGCCCACGAACACATCTTCTCATGTATTGCCGCAGGATGGCGGCTTATGTTGAAAATGACAAATTGATGATACATTGTTTCCAGGACAGTTTGAAAGGTGCACCAACAAAATGGTATTTGGGTTTGGATCAGACTAAAATTCTCAGCTTCCAAGACTTGGCCAATGCTTTCATGAGACATTACAAATATAACATGGATTTGGCGCCTGATCGAAGGCAATTACTGAGTATGTCCCAAAAAAGTTCTGAATCCTTCAAGGAGTACGCTCAACGATGGAGAGAGGTAGCTTCACAAGTGGAACCTCCGCTTAGTGAGAAAGAATTGACTGATTGGTTTGTTGACACTGTCCGACCAGAGTTCTATGAGAAGATGATCAGTAGTGTATCTGCCAGCTTCTCGGATATTGTAGCCGTGGGAGTCCGAGTAGAGCTAGGACTGAAAAACGGAAGAGTTACAGGCAGTTCCAGCAGTTCAAGTGGTCAGGTCAAGAAAACTGGTAATCCATTCCACAAGAAGAAGGAAGGCGAGACCAACGCCATCACCAGCGGAAAAAGTAGACATACGCAAAAACAACCTTACCAACAGCAACCTTATCTGAATTACAATCAACCAATACAGCCAAGTTATATGCAACAAGGTTACCCCGGAGCAATATATCCACCACAGTATGCCGCACAACCCTATGTGGCAGCTGTTACCCCTGCTTTCACTCGTCCCAACTACCAGGCAACACAACCTGCTCCCGGATATCAACCGTTTCAGCAAAGGCAACAACGAGCGCCCAACGCTCCGCCTCTCCTACAACTACAACAACAACAACCTCGAGCTCCGGCACCCCGCCAGGACTTTCAAAATAGAAGACCGACAAACAAGCCAAATTTCCCGCAGATCCCGATGACTTACACAGAATTATACCCTTCATTGGTCCAGGAAGGTTTGGTGACTACAAGGCCCCTAAACCCTGATACAACATCTCCCTTTTACAATCCAAGCGCCCACTGCGCATTCCATGAAGGAGCCGCTGGCCATGATCTAGAAAGTTGCTTTGCCTTGAAGCATTTGGTGAGGGAATTGATTGAGAAAAAGATCCTGTCATTTAATGATATTCCACCCAATGTCAAGAGTAACCCGCTACCGAACCATGGAGGGGTTAACGCTGTGGATGAGTCCTCAACTGAAAGGCTAATTACTGAAGTATCAGAGATCAAAACACCATTAAAGATGTTGCATGAAAAACTGGTGAAAACAGGTTATATCCAGGGTAATCACAACGACTGTGGGGAATGTTCTGTCAATGCTGAGGTTTGTGGTACAGTACAGAAAGACATCCAAAGTTTGATTGATGAAGGATTATTACAAGTGTGCAGTAAGGTCAAAAGTGAAAATATTGCCGTGATAAAACCATCGTTTGATCAACCCAACAAAGACAAATGGATTCAAGCACCCAAAAGTGCAGAACCTGTATTCAACAGATCAGAGATCTCTCAACGCCGAGCCATTGTAATTCAAAGGCCGAAGCCATTTCCGTACAATGATCCAAAAGCAGTTCCTTGGAAATATGGTTTAACAGTGACACCTAGAAATGCGGACCAAGAAAAGAAAGAACAGAAAGAGCAAGACGATGTTACGAACATCGTGGGCACGAGCAAGATGACCCGCAGCGGTCGAATTTATCAGCCCAAAATTACGATAGTGACTCCGAAACCCACTACCCCGGTGGAAACACAGAACAGAGAGGTGACAGATCCCGAGAAAGAAGATGATGAGTTTTTGAGGATTATCCGGAAAAGCGATTACAAGGTGGTAGATCAGCTCCACCAAACGCCGGCCAAGATATCTGTCCTGTCTCTTTTAATGAATTCCCCCGCTCACCGGGAGTCGCTGCAGAAAGTTCTCCAGCAAGCACATGTGACCAGAGATATAACACTGGGACAATTTGACTCGGTAGTAGCCAATATCACAGCGTGCAATACGTTGAGCTTTAGTGACGCTGAATTGCCAAAAGAAGGTCGTAGCCATAACAAAGCCTTACATATATCTATAAAGTGCCAGGAAGATACACTCGCACGAGTCTTAGTAGATAACGGATCATCTTTGAATGTGTTGCCCGCAAGGTCACTTGCAAGATTGGCCTATGTAGGAGCAGAAATGAGACCTACCTCCTTGATCGTGAAAGCTTTCGATGGATCAAGAAGGGCTGTTATTGGAGAAGTGGAATTACCCGTCATGGTAGGGCCACACATGTTTGATATAACATTCCAGGTGATGGATATTAATCCCGCCTTCAGCTGTTTGTTGGGCCGACCATGGATACATGAAGCCGGGGCGGTGACATCAACTCTACATCAACGGTTAAAATATGTGGTGAATGATCAGCTAATAATTGTGCACGGCGAGGAAGACTTTATGGTGAGTAATCTGTCATCCTTCAGATACATTGAAGCGGAAGAAGGAGCGCTGGAGACCTCGTTTCAAGCGTTGGAAATAGCTCATGCGGTAATGGTAGAAGAAACAGTAGCCAAGGGTAATCCGTCGTTCGTTTCAGCCCAGAGCATCAAGTCAGCATTGAAAGAAGGCACTCCTGCAGGATGGGGAGAAGTTATTGAAGTACAGCCAAAGATGAACAGACAAGGGTTGGGTTACAAACCGACTCAGGATGAAGATACAACAACTGGCCAAAAGCGTCCTAGAACAATCCAGGAAGTATTCATCAGCGGAGGATCCCAAATTAATGCAATAGGGAACGAAGAAGAAAGTGAAGATATCGGACACCTAGTATATCAGTGCAACTCCCCCTTGAACAACTGGGAGGCTATTGACATCCCTGTAGTGTGTCACGAGTTAAAGTAATT
This sequence comes from Lathyrus sativus, assembly GCA_963859935.3. Lineage (NCBI taxonomy): Eukaryota > Viridiplantae > Streptophyta > Magnoliopsida > Fabales > Fabaceae > Lathyrus > Lathyrus sativus. The sequence goes on from OZ012738.1 coordinate 420,930,965, forward strand.
TGCTTTGTGTCTTTTTCTTGTTTTATTATTTCAAAAAACTCCATGACCGTGCCCAAGGTCATAGGAATATTTTGTACGGGCCCCGAAATTTCAAAGAATATCAATGAAAATGGACCGTTTTGCTAAATTTCCTCATTTCTTTTGATGCTTTTATCGTTTTCACTTTTAAAAAGAAAATTGGCAATCATAAAAAACCAAAAAACAAATCTTCTCTTTTGTGTGCTGCATTTATCTGTGCATGTTTAATAAAATTAAACCGTTCCCACCTGCAGCCGCATTCAAAAACCCATTGACGCCCATGACCAGGCATCTCCTCCTGACTTTGATTCACCGGTTTACCAAGCTGAAGAGGAGGGCGAAAACTTTGAAATACCTGATGAACTGGTAAGACTAACTCAAGACGAAGACAGAAAGCTCGAGCCTTACAAAGAACAGGTTGAAGTCATCAACTTGGGTTCAGAAGATGACAGGAAAGAAGTCAAGATTGGGGCAAGTCTAGAGACGAATATCAAACAGCAATTAAAAGAACTTTTGAAGGAATATGTGGATGTGTTTGCTTGGTCCTATCAAGATATGCCGGGTCTAAACACTGACATAGTGGTTCACAAGCTTCCGCTCAAGCCAGAGTGCCCGCCAGTAAAACAGAAACTCCGCAGAACCAGACCAGACATGGCACTCAAAATCAGAGATGAAGTAAAAAAGCAGGTAGATGCAGGGTTCTTGGCTGTATCCAAATATCCCGAATGGGTAGCCAACATTGTCCCAGTGCCTAAGAAGGATGGTAAAGTCCGGATGTGCGTAGATTACAGAGATTTAAACAAGGCCAGTCCAAAGGATGATTTCCCGTTACCTCACATTGATACGTTAGTAGACAACACTGCTCGTTTCGAAGTTTTCTCTTTTATGGATGGTTTCTCTGGGTACAATCAGATCAAGATGAATCCCGATGATAGGGAAAAGACTACTTTCATCACCCCGTGGGGAACTTACTGTTACAAAGTCATGCCGTTCGGTTTAAAGAATGCTGGTGCCACCTACCAACGGGCCATGGTCACTCTGTTCCACGACATGATGCATAAAGAAATCGAAGTCTACGTGGATGACATGATTGCCAAATCCCAAAGTGAAGAGGGTCATCTCGAACATCTGTTAAAATTATTCAAAAGGCTCCGAAAGTACCAACTGAGGTTGAATCCTGCCAAATGTACCTTTGGGGTAAGATCAGGAAAGCTGCTTGGTTTCATTGTTAGTCAACGAGGAATTGAAGTAGATCCGGATAAAGTCCGTGCCATTCAAGACATGCCAGCTCCTCAAACTGAAAAACAAGTCAGAGGTTTTCTGGGAAGACTGAATTACATATCTCGGTTCATTTCTAACATGACACCAACCTGTGAACCCATCTTCAAACTGTTGCGCAAAGATCAGCCAGTGGTTTGGAACGAAGACTGTCAGCAGGCCTTTGACAAAATTAAAGGATATTTGCAAGAACCACCTATCCTGATACCCCCGGTCCCGGGGAGGCCATTATTTATGTACCTTACTGTCCTTGAAAATTCTATGGGCTGTATGTTGGGCCAACAAGACGAATCTGGACGAAGAGAACACGCCATTTACTACTTGAGCAAAAAGTTTACTGATTGTGAAAGCCGTTATTCGCTCCTTGAGAAGACATGTTGTGCATTAGCATGGGCCGCCAAAAGACTAAGACAGTACATGGTCTGCCATACAACTCTACTAATTGCAAAAATGGATCCTATCAAGTATATCTTTGAAAAGCCCGCTCAGACCGGAAGACTTGCCAGATGGCACATGCTATTGTCAGAATACGACATCCAATATGTAACTCAAAAATCTATCAAAGGCAGTATCTTGTCAGATTACCTTGCCGAACAGCCAGTTGAAAATGATGAGTCTGTTAAGCTCGATTTTCCCGATGAAGACATTATGGCAGTAAAAGATTGTGAAAGGGTTGATCCTGTTGAAGACCCACCACCAAGTTCTCCTTGGAAGATGATGTTTGACGGTTCTTCAAATTACAGCGGACATGGAGTAGGGGCAGTCTTAATGAATCCTGAAGGTGGTTACACGCCGTTCACAGCGCGTTTGGATTTTGATTGTACAAATAACATCGCAGAATACGAAGCATGTATCCTTGGTCTTGAAGCAGCCATTGACCTCAAAATCAAAACTCTAGAGGTGAGTGGAGATTCAGCACTGGTCATTTACCAAGTTACAGGTGACTGGGAAACCCGCCATGAAAACTTGATTCCGTATAGGGCTTACATTGTCGATATGATCGAATACTTTGAGGAGATCACCTTCAAGCATGTACCCAGGGCTGAAAATCACATTGCAGATGCTTTAGCCATGTTAGCTTCCATGTGGAAAGTCAGGGATGTTAATGATGCCACCCTCATCAGGATTGAGCGAAAAACAGAACCTGCTTACTGTCAGATGATCGATGAAGAGACAGATGGTAAACCGTGGTATCACGACATAAAGAACTTTCTGTTAACACAAGAATATCCGACAAATGCTACGTCTCTCGACAAGAAAACTCTGAGAAGATTAGCGTCAAAGTTCTTCATCAGCAATGGTATACTCTATAAAAGAAATCATGACATGGTTCTGCTCAGATGCGTTGACAAAAGAGAAGCAGATTTATTAATGAAAGATGTCCACGAAGGAATCTTCGGCACTCACGCCAACGGGTACGCAATGTCCAGAAAAATCTTGAGAGCCGGATACTACTGGCTGACATTAGAAAATGATTGCATCCAATTCTCCAGGAAGTGCCACAAATGTCAAATCTACGCAGATAAAATGCATGTACCTCCGACATTGTTAAATGTACTGTCATCACCGTGGCCATTCTCAATGTGGGGCATCGACATGATTGGGGCAATTGAGCCGAAAGCTTCCAACGGGCACCGCTTCATCCTGGTCGCCATTGATTACTTTACCAAATGGGTCGAAGCTGCTTCCTACACCAACGTGACTCGACAGGTGGTGGCACGCTTTATCAAGAAGGAAATAATCTGCCGATACGGGATTCCCAACCGAATCATTACGGACAACGGAACCAATCTGAACAACAAAGTAATGAAAGAATTATGTGATGAGTTCAAGATTGAGCATCATAATTCTTCTCCCTACCGTCCGAAGATGAACGGAGCTGTTGAGGCAGCTAACAAAAATATCAAAAAGATCTTGCAAAAGATGGTGAAGACCTACAAAGACTGGCATGAAATGCTGCCGTTTGCCCTGCACGGATACCGAACATCCGTCCGCACTTCAACAGGGGCAACCCCTTTTTCATTAGTATACGGGATGGATGCTGTACTCCCAATTGAAGTTGAGATCCCTTCGTTAAGGGTTATCATGGAAGCTAAGCTGGAAGAAGCAGAGTGGGTCAGAGAAAGGTTTGACCAACTGAATTTAATTGATGAAAAGCGTATATCAGCGATGTGTCATGGTCAGATATACCAGAAAAGGATCAAGAAAGCCTTTGACAAGAAGGTTCGTATCCGGGAGTTCCGAGAAGGCGAACTTGTACTAAAGAAGATCTTACCAGTTCACAAAGACGCCAGAGGGAAGTGGATGCCCAATTACGATGGCCCTTTCATTGTGAAAACAGTTTTCTCAGGAGGATCATTAATCCTTACAACCATGGATGGAGAGCAACTTACTCATCCAATAAATTCTGATGCAGTCAGAAAATATTACGCCTAAAAGAAAGCCCGATAAGTCGAAAACTCGCGAGAGCGGCTTATGCAAAAGTTAGGGTAAAAAGGAAAAAGAGAAAAAGAGAAAAGAATTGAAAGCTCGCTAAGTTGAAAACCCGAAAGGGCGGCTTAGGCAAAAATGAGCGTCCCGGTGGATTGAAAACCCGAAAGGGCGATCCAGGCAAAAATTAGGGACAAAGGCGTTTCACTGCATCAGAAGGTTGTCACCAATGCAGCAAGTTACACAAAGAAAACTCACTTCCCATCGCTCTCGTCAGAAGTAAGGATGTTGATGAATTCTGGTCTTTAGGGGATAAATGGTCATGGGATTCAATGTAACCTTTCCACAATTGCCATTTTTCGCTTGTACAATGTTCTATGGAATCTAGCCATTGGCAAGATCTCCCTCTTAAATAAAATCAGTCTTGAGCCATTCTTTTGTTTACAACTATTACTTTCCTTTATCATTTCTGTTATGCAAAGCGTTGTTCATTTATCAAATGATAGCTTTGAAAAACGTAAGAGGTCAAGATTTTTCATAATAAAACTTGAAAAAGATTTGCAAAAACAAACGCTTTAACTTGTGAGACACTCAGCCCGATCATATGCCCCCTGATGTCTCGAGGTGGCAGGAGCATTGATATACATGTGTGTCATTCCCCCAGTTGAAGCATTAACAAATTCGTTCACTTAGGATCGCCTTTGGTCATGTGTAGTAACCAAGACTAAAGAAACCATCATGTGAAGGTTGAAGAACTCACCCTCGACAGGGTTATCAAAAGACAGTGATCACTTGTACATTGCGGATTGACTTGATTAAAGCTCCATTCCTCAGTACAGTTTCAGATTATTTACCACTCGGCCTGGATTCAGTGTGGTTTTCCCCGCCCCCCAGTGTTGTGTTATCTCATTATTTGTTTGTTACTTCAAGTCCAGTTGTCACTGGCATCCATATATTTTATCTCGTAGTTGTCACTACAGCTTTTTCAAAGTCCAGTTGTCACTGGCACCGTGTGTTTGTTGGTCGTCACCAACATTCCCTTTTGAAGTCCAGTCGTCGCTGGCACCTGATATTTCTGTTGGTCGTCACCAACCTTTCCTAGTAAAGTCCAGTTGTCACTGGCACCGCAAAATCCAATTGTCATTGGTATCGTTTGTTGGTAGTCACCAACGTCCCCAGTCAAGTCCAGTTGTAACTGGCAACCTCCAACCGAACCGTGGTTTGTAATTGTTGTTATTAAATCCCCGTGAAGTCCAGTTGTCACTGGCATCATTAAATCCAATTGTCATTGGTATCTTGTGTTGGTCGTCACCAACCTCCCCATTGAAGTCCAGTCGTAACTGGCATTCTCACCCAAATTGTCATTTGTGGTTGTTACTCAGATTTCCCCAGTAAGTCCAGTTGTCACTGGCATCCTTATCCGACATCACTATTGGTCGTTACCAAATTCTGTGAAAATCCAGTTGTAACCGGTATTGTTGTTTATCCATTCGGTCGTCACCGATACAGTTAGCTAAAGTCCAGTTGTCACTGGCATTCCTTACCTTTTGCTCTGGATGGGTAGTCACCCTTATCCCGGCATGTCTTTGCTTTTCCAGTCTGGTCCTGGAGGTCTAGTAGTCACTAGTATCCCCCGTGTGTCCGGTTCTTGTTTATAGTCCATTCCTGAAGATCCCGTTTGAACTCTTCACTATAGGAAGGCCTTGACTGATCATTCCCAGCAAGGTTTGACTCATTTTCCTTTGTTTCCCCATGTGGAGTCACCCTTTCCCCGGTAAAGTTATCTTTTCCCCAGTGGAACGCATCTCTTTCCCCGGTGAAATACCCCTTTTCCCCAGTGAACGGTCGTCCTCGTCAGGTCCCGCTCCTCCAGTCAAGTTATATTCTCAGTTGTCATCATTTAGTCATGTCTGAACTATCTGATATCCAGTCTCTCTTTCCCCAGTGCGTGTCCTTCTATAAGGACATTCCCAGTGTGTCGAGTCTTCTGAGACTATTCCCCAGTGGATAGCAGTCTGTTTTACCTTTTGCGTGCCTTGCATCTTCATGCATCATAAATCATCATGTAGGAAGCATAGCATTTGAACAGTTATCCTTTGCATAGCATCGGATCTAAGGTGCAAAATTTTTGGTTCTTCTGTATTTAAATACCTCTCACTACGATTCTCCGAGGATTGCCATCCCCAGTTCATCTAGTGAAGATATTTAAATAGGGGCAACTGTCATACCCCAAATTTTGACCACCTTAGATCCTCATAATCATATTAGAATCATACATCATGAATTTAGCTAACACTAATCCAGTTCAAAGTTTCATTGTGAAGTTACAGATGAAATCAGGGTTCTCGCACCGACAAATTCAAAACAATCAAGGAAGGATCAACCGATGATTTGGGCCAATTCAATCATGGAATGAAATCAAAGACAATATCAAAGTCAAATGGGAAGTCAATTTGAAGAAATTGTTTCAGAAACAAGAACAGTGCAGTCAGGAGGCCCCGATTAGGGTTTTTAACTAGTGGAAAGTCAACTGTGGTTTGACTTTGATGTTGGGAAATGTTTTAATGGTGGGAGTGAGGTCCATGAAGTTAATATAGGCTATTAAAGACTATTCAAGAAGTGTCAAAGTCCCAGGATGTCCAGAATATCAACAGGCGACTCGATCGGCACCGATCGATCGTACGGTTGACCGAAAAGTCAACTCCTCAAATTTTGAGAATTGGAATCCAAGTTGTGAATCAAAGTTGTTCCTTATGTCATAATGGACTTGCATATCAATTTTCATGGTCATTGGATCAAAAATGAGAGAGTAATCGAGAAATCGGGAAATTAGGGTTTTGAAAAGGGCTAAACCGTATCTCCTTAACCACACATCCAATTGAGTTGGTTCTAGTCTCATTTGAAAGCTCTTGACAAGTCCTACAAAAGTCCCATACTAGTCCACAACCAGAAAATGCATACTTTTTGAGATATAAGCAAAAACATTCCTAGAAGGGAAAATAACTTAGAAAATTTCTAAGTTATTTTCACCTTAAAAGCTAAAATCAGCCAACTTCAAGGGGGTTTTTCACCTAGTTTCAAATAGAATCAAGATTTCTGGCCAACATGAAAGTTTTAGTACTATGTGAGGGCTTTCTAAAAAGTACAAGAACTCCCCAAGATGATTTATGAGCTGAGAGATACATGTGTTCAAAGTTGGCAATTTGTCACTTTTGTCCCACATTGATGAATTTTGCAAGAACACCTCTAGCACTCAAGTGGATCAATTTCAATGCTACAAACTCCTTCTATCTGATATATTAATCATTCTTAGCAGGTTAGAACAAAGAAATAGCATGGAGATAGCATAGAATCAAGAATTGGAAGTTCATTGCCAAAGTTGCCATTTTTGACTTTTCCAAGCATGAGGTGTAAAGTGATTTCTGTTCCAGCCACTCTACCATGCCTCTAGGCCTTGATTTATCTGCAAAAACATCATTAAGACTTGCTAATAAAGGGAAGAGAACAGCTAGCAATCAGAAAAAGCAAAGCAAGTTGCATTTGGAAGAGAAAAATCTAAGTTTTCTTCATGGTGAAGCAAGGTTTCATAGCAAGCTCCTCACTCACTTTCCCTATAAATAGAGACATCTAACTCCTCATTATAGAGATGATCATCATTCTGAAAACCTGTTAGAAGCAAGCACCTCACCATATCTCTCTCCCATTCACAAATTGCAAAAATCACCAAAGTTGTCAAAATGACCAAAATTCAGCATTTGCACTTTTGATGCTATTTTGAGTTCTATGCATTCCAAACCTCAAACAACCATCCATACACTCTCTAAATCATATATATGAGGTGTACCAACCATTAGATCACCCAAAAACTCAAGAAATCAAAAAGTCAACTTACCATGGAGCTTACTTTGACCAAAATCCATAAAACTCACCAAAACTTGTTCCAAGCATCTTGTTAATGTTTTGAACTCTTGGACACATCAAATATCATATATCCAAGCTGTCTAAACCATCATTAGCCATCAGAAGTGGACAGAATTCATTTTGGCCTCTCATGTGGCTTGTTTCTTAAAGATCAAGGAAGCTTCAAAACTTGGTTTTTTGCACAAAACTGGTTTGCTGTCAAAACAGGTACCTTATACACCTTAATTTGAACATATTTAAAGTGTTTGAATGCTCATCTTGTGCTAGAAACCCTTGTATCAAGTTTCATGTCCTCATATGCATCCTTATGTGAACAATTTGCATTTAACTTGACAAAACTCATGACAGTTGCTTTCTTTGGATTTTCAATGTTTGAATCATCTTAATATCATGTATTCATGCTGTCCAAGTGATTAGTTTGCTTGAATTTGAGTTAGAACTTCATTTATCCATGATTATGCATATTGGCCAAAATGACACAAATGCACAAATGCACCAAAATATGATTGCTGCCCATAACCTGATTACTGCCAATATCAATGACTTGTACATCTTAAATTGAACATATGTGATGTGTATAAATGCTCATCTTGTGATAAAAACCATTGTGTCAAGTTTTGCCTTCTCATATGCATCATTACTTGAACAAACTTGCATTTAACTAGCCAAAACTCATGACAGTGGCTTTCTATGGATTTTTAAGGTTTGGATCATCTTAATATCATGTGTTTATGCTGTCTAAATGATTAACTTGGTTCAATTTGAGCTGGAACTTCATCTGCCTATTATCATGCTCATTTGTTCATGTCTTTACAAAATGCTTCATGTTTACATGCCAGTTTGAGTTTTCTTGCTTGTACATGTTCTATCTTTGTTTCTACAGCTTCACATGATCATATGTAATGTGTATTGATGATTCAAATCATGAAAATTTGACTGACACAAGTTTTACATCACAAAATGCTTCATGATTCACATAATGCTTTAACTTGCAAAATGAATACTACATACTCATACCTATGTTCCAGTTCTGATTTTTTAATATATACACACTCCATATGATGTATTTAAGGTGTTAGAACAGGTGGAATTGCTCAAAACACTCAAGAACCAAAAATCACCTCATCATGCATTGTTATGTCATGTGATTTGCAACTTACATACAACTGTCATATTTACTCATGCCTTGGCTTCAAACTTGCTTGCTATCTGTTATATAGGATATGTGTGATGTGTATGTGACCTCACTTGACTTGTAGCATGAGTATACCAAGTGTTCATTTCATTTTGCAAGCATAAAGTCATAATTTTACACCAGCTATCGTTTTTTTCACAGGAGAGTGAATTTCAAAAAACCACCTATGCCATCCTCTTCCTCTCATTTTTCTACCCAATTTACATATAAATTTTGTCTCGTTCCGATAAACGGTTAAAAAGTTATGATACAAAACGTATTTGACTAGACAGTATACTTTTACCGTACTGACAGTACAGATTCAAAACTTCACAGTATCATAACTTTCTCATTTTTTATCGTTTTTCATCCGTTCTTTTTTTGTTATGCTTGATTTAAATTGTAGTTTCATAATATGTAATCAATTTCCATTTTTGATCACTTTGAATTTCGCGCGATCCGCGCACTGACAGTATTAATTATAAGCAGCTGCAGATGAAATTTAGAACTGTTCCACTCACGTTCGTCGGAAATTTCGATTGATATCATGTTCTGATATGTTTGGCAACATATTAAAATATTTTCCTTGAATTGTTATTTTTCATTTTTTCATCTGTCTACTAACAGTCGTTTCAGGTACAGACTGTCAGCGTACCAAGCCTGATATTTTAATCTCTCTGTTTTTTATTCCAATTATTCGATATGGTTGTAATAATTAATTTATTTTTAATGTTTGTATGTTGCAATATTTATTCCTGTAATGTTTGTATGTGGCCCCAAGCGCCGAAGCACGTCCAATCGCCAATATTACTGTCCTCCAGAGGAAAAAGTCTGTCCTGTTGACAATCAATGTCTTGGACCAAAAACCAATTCTATCATACCCTCGACTTTGTCAAGTCACTTTTAACCCTAATTTCATCACCTTTAGACTTTGCTTGAAGTCTAAGAAACCTACCCATACTAGGAGTGTTCTTCACCTAGAACCCTAGGACAGAGTTCGTCAACTCTGTGTAAGAATCATCGTCATGATTTCTTACTTCCCCTTCAATGTAGCCTAGGGAGTTTTGTCAAACTCCACACAAACATTGTCATGTTTGTTCCCCCCTGAACCTTGATCGTCATCAAGTGTTCTGTTCCCTTGTGAGGTGAACTACGATTGCTCTGATTCTATCCTAGTCAGGATACGTAGGCAAAAGGTGCGACGCCTTTGCGAGCAAACCTAGAAAACCACTTAGGCCTTTATTTTATTTTTATCCCAATTCCCCAATTAAACCGATGCATGTTTCACAGCCTTAGCAAGCAATGAACAGAAGGTTCCTGTAGAGTACTACAGATATTTAGGGTGCTAATACCTTCCCTAGATATAACCAACCCCCGAATCCCCGAATCTCTAAAGCGTTGTTGTTACATCGCGAAAAAGGTTCTTTCTTTCTTTAGACCTATCCTTTGGATAAATTAAAGACCGGTTGTAAAAGAAATACGGTTCAAGTTAATTAATAGCTTGATATCAAATTTTCACCGCAACAAGCTGGTGCTTGCAAGGCATTATCGTTCTTGTAGGAAATATTTGGGTGGTTCCTCCATCCTGGGTTATAAGTATTTGCGTAAGGATTTCCTTGAGCGTAATTTACTTGGTCTGGTGGGATTCCGGCCAACAATGGGCATTCGGGCGCATTATGAGTGGCGATTCCGCATAACTCGCAGTTTGGAGTTACAACAGCGACGGTTGCAGTTGGGTTAACGGCCAGACTGTCGATTTTCTGTGCTAGAGCATCTACTTTAGCGTTGAACTTTTCAAGGCTGCTGATCTCGTACATCCCACCTTTCGCTGCGGGTTTCTCTGCTGGAATTCGTTCACCTCCCCATTGGCAGTGGTTCTGAGACATGTTTTTGATTAGTTGATAGGCTTCATCGTATGGCTTATCCATAAGTGCATCGCCCGCGGCGGCGTCTACCGTTAATCTGGTGTTATACAGAAGCCCATTGTAGAAAGTATGGATCGTCACCCAGTCTTCTAAACCATGGTGAGGACATGCTCTCATCATATCTTTGAACCTTTCCCACGCTTCGTAGAGAGATTCAGTATCTTTTTGTCGAAATCCGTTGATTTGGGCTCTAAGCATAGTAGTTTTGCTTGGCGGAAAGTATCTTGCTAAGAAAACGTTCTTCAACTGTTCCCACGTCATAACGGAGTTGGATGGTAAGGATTGTAACCATGTCCAAGCTCTATCTCTAATAGAGAAAGGGAAAAGACGAAGTCTTATTGCGTCTGGAGTTACTCCATTTGCTTTCACTGTGTCTGCGTATTGTACAAACTTCGTTAAGTGTTCGTTTGGATCCTCAGTTGCATTTCCTGAGAATTGATTTTGTTGTACAGCTGACAGCAATGATGGTTTTAGTTCGAAATCGGTTCGATTGATAGCTGGGGCAGCTATGCTACTTCGAGGCTCCATCTGAGAGGGTGTAGCGTAGGCCTTCAGCGGTTTGTTCTGAGGTCCTTCAGCCATCTTTGCTTCTTCAACAGGAGGATGAGCTAGAAGATCAGGAATGTTGTGTCTTCGTTGATATTCGATGATGCGCCTTCTTAGATGTAAGAAGCGCTCTAGTTCGGCGATTGTAGGTTGTAGATGTCACCTTGTGAGCGAGTACTTGGCATACAATCGAAGAACGAGTAGAGGGAGAGAGAATTGTTAACCTAGTCTATACTGTGTAACAAAAGATTACACTATTGACTAAACGGGTCCCCGGCAACGGCGCCAAAAACTTGATTGCGACTTTCTATGTCTAACAAATCTAACTGCAAGTGCACATTCTATCGCGTAGTAATAAAAGATATCGATCCCATAGGGACTCGTAATCAATCTAGTATTATCGGGTGTTACGGTGTTTAGCTAGGTCGGTAAGGTTTTAGGGAGTAATAGCAGAAGGAACGTGTATACAAAAAAAGGAAACTAAAACGTTAATTAAGGTATGAATTTATGAATCGATATGCAATAATTTTGTTCTTCGGGGATTCGACAAATTACTGGCGTATTAAGTGTTTTCAAACATAGTTTAAGAAGAAGATAGTGATCTAAAGACTTTTGTCTCATGATGGTTGTTGACGCTAGTCGCAACTATAAGGCGGAACGTATGCTGTCGCTATCCTGTTCGGGGTTAAAGTTACTTTTTGAAGATCTCTAAGTTCTAATCCTTTTTAAAGCGCTTTCGCTATTTTTAAATCGAATGCCTAGTTTTTACTATCTGGTCTTAGCCGCAGCTGTCGCTTGTTGGTTCGTACCTTAGTTAATTTTCCACTGTCGTGACAAAACTATTTTTAAATAAGTTCTCGCTGTCGCGACGAACGTTTACTTAGAAATTTTTGATTAAAAACTAAAACCATAAATGAGTTTTGAAAAGAGAAAGATTACGCCAATTATTATCAAATCCCGTCCGAATTATTATTACATATCGACTACGGTAATTTAGCTAGACATGGAAGAAGAATTGACAATGCATAAATAAAAGCAGTAATTGAGAACATACATCATAATGAAAATTGCAATTACAATTAAAATAAAAACCTGGAAATATCCCAATTGGCTTTTGCGCAGATCCTCCACAATGTCGGTAGGATTCTGGCCTTTGTGCCAATTGATCGTACAAGAAATGGAAAGTACAAAAATACCAAAGAATACAGAGACGAAAAAGAGAAAAAAATAAGAATATGAGAAAGGTAAAGTTGCTCTGAAGATAAACTGGCAGCACTTCGTTGTCTTGAATGCAGCTCCCTTTTTCAGGTCCCAGCCTCTTCCTTTTATAGAGGGAGAGTATCTAACGGTTATTTCTTCAGGAAGTGGGTTTGAGGCAGAAAAGTAGGAGTTAGTGGTCACTCTTTTGGTCTTTGAGGGGAAATTATAGCACGTGACCTCATTCTGCACGTTCTGGGTGCATGATGGTCGTCATGGATGTGTGACGGTCGTCACACGCATGACGAGCGTAACGGCTATGTGACGGTCGTCACATCAGTAGAACTCGTATCTGCTGTTTTTCTCTTGGTTTTTCATCTGGTTTTCACCTGTTTTTGCTCCTTTTCTTCATATTGCTTTGCTTGGACATGTTCTTTGAATACCTGCAAAATACTTAGACAAATAACATGGAATGCCCCGAATTCGGAGTGAAACCAGTCAAATATTAGTTAAAACACATGTCATTATATATATATATATATATATATATATATATATATATATATATATATATATATATATATATATATATATATATATATATATATATATATATATATATATATATATATATATATATATATATATATATATATATATATATATATATATATATATATATATATATATATATATATATATATATATATATATATATATATATATATATATATATATATATATATATATATATATATATATATATATATATATATATATATATATATATATATATATATATATATATATATATATATATATATATATATATATATATATATATATATATATATATATATATATATATATATATATATATACGATTTCGCGTTATCATCCATACAAAAGTAGCTGAAACATTCCATGTCATTTATGAATAGTCGAAACATTCGATACAAAAGTAGCATTCAACATGACCTTGTAAGGAAAAAAATAAAATTAAAAGATATATATGTTATAATTTAAAGAAATTTAAAGTAGTTATAATAATAGGATATATAGTTCCGATAATGAATACTTTTATTGAAAAAGCCAAAGAAATTTGTATTACTAACTAAATCCATAAGCATAAGGCATGCAACAGATAGAGATACCAATACAGGAAGAGAAATACAAAGAAAAAGGAAAAGGCAATTAACAAAACAGCCACACAACCCCAATCCAAACAGAGGTACGCAAGGGACAACCTCTACAGACCACACAAGAACCATAACCTGACAGAAACAAAAAGTATAACTAAATAACAATGGTGAGATATGCAGAACAATTAACTGATACAACCAATGCATTTGTGTAGTCATAACTTGAAACACAGATTGATAATAAAAAACAAAAAATTTTAAAGGCATGTTTATAATTTAATGGAAAAGACAAATGAGTAAAGGTCACAAAATAATTTGCAAGTGGATTTTAAGTTTCAATAACGCGTTTAAAAATAGGGATACAATTGAAGCATATCAGCAAGATTCAACATTGCAACAATGGTAGTGGAATCCATATACTAGTATTGACAGTTTGTTTGTGTAATGAGGTTGAAAAATAACCTGCAATACAAACGGATATATGTGAGAACTGAATATTGATGAATGCAACTTCATTGCAGGTTTAGTAGGAAAAACAATGACTCTAAATTTTCAGTGTAAAGAGAAGTCGGCTAAACATTGTTGAAGACTTCCTTATAGACGATGTTAGCAGTGGTAGACTTCGGTTTGTTGTCATCGTCGTGTATCAAGATTTTGATACCCTTTTTGCTAGTTACCCTCGAGATAGACATGTAAAGTTGCCCATGACTGAAGAGATCCTTTGGAATGTAGAGTCCAACCCAATCTAAAGACTGACCTTGAGACTTGTTAATCGTCATGGCATAGGATACAATGATCAGGAATTATCTTCTGCTTAGCTTGAAAGGCCAAGGTGACTATGAAGGGGACATATCCATTCGTGGTATGTATATGACTTTTCCATGACCTTTGCCACCCATAATTTCAGCTTCAAGAACATGGTCAACCATTCTCGTAACAATGAGTTTCGTTCCATTGCACAATCCTTCAGCCTAATCAATGTTCCTCATAAGCATAATTGGAGTCCCAATCTTAAATCTAATTGTTGCAGTGAGAATCGTGATACCAAGCTATTGACTAACTTGCATCTTAATTCTTAAATCACAACCGAACTTTAATTTATCCAAAAGGAAAGGTTTAAAGAAAGAAAAACCTTTAAATGCAAAGCGAAAAGCAAGGCCTAAAGCTAAGTAAAGAGAGATCTAAAGGTTCGGGGGTTGGTTATGCCTAGGGTAGGTATTTCAAATCCTAAACGCCTGTAGTACTCTACAAGAACCTCTTGTTAGTATTTGTGTTATGCTAAAGTTTGCTTGCTAAAGGGAAATATGCTAAGGTAAAGATCTAAAATATATACAAAGTATGCTCGCGAAGACATCACATCTCATGCCTACGTATCCTGACGGGAATGGAATCAGAGCAATCGTAGTTCCCCTAACTAGGGGTGAGGAACTCTTGACTGTGGTCAAGGTTCCAGGGGGATGTAAGCATTCATAGGGAAGTACTTACATGGAGTGCGGCAACTCCTAAATCTATGTTGATATTGATATAGTAAAGAATGTCCATGGCGGGACGCTAAACATGAGTACGACAACTCAGATCCTAAGGTCAGGAAAACGGGTAAAGGATGTCCACGGCGGGACGAATAAATAGAGCAGAGTGACTCCAATCCTAAGGTTAGGATAAAGGGTAAAGGTTATCATACATAAACCAACAATGTCACAACGATGTAAACAAAACGGTTCAAAATCTCATGGGGATAGTCAACAGTTTTTAAAGGTGAACCACTTAGATGTGTAGAAACAAAGTTGAAATTCAAACTTAAATGTACAAGGGAGACGATAAGCCAAGCTCATGTCATCTTCAAATAAAACTCAAAGAGGAATAAAATCAAAGTTTTGAAAATGAAGGAATGCGAAATAGGAGGGTACAAAACCCTAAAATGAATTACAATTTTCCCATAATGAAAAGTGTTTCTAAAATAAGAATTTTAGAATTATTTAATCATCATATGAAAATACACATTAAAACAAGAATTTGGAAAAAAGAACCACTTAAAAAAGAGTAAAAATGAAGAAGTTATGTAAAATTGAAAGTTAAATGAAATTAAAGTAAAAAAAAATAAACAAGTGCTAAAAGATAAGGAAATGCCTCACCCAAGGCTTGAACCCAAGCCCTTGGGGTCATGGGCTTAAAACATAACCAATCCAGCCACTAAGTGCGCATGGCATAGAGTGAAAAAAGAAGATAAAAATAGTAAAATCGTAAAAAAATCATATAAAAACACAAAAAGCGCCCTCAATGAGGGTCAAACACAAGTTCATTGGTATGACAAAGTTATTAAAGGCAAGGGAATAACCACTGGGGTGGCGATACATCCATTGTATCTAGACACCCCAGTTTAAGATAAACCAAAGGCGTATTATCTGGGCCAGGCTGCAAGGCAATCTCAAGTGAAACTTCAAAAAACGGTTTGATTCAAACTCTTTCAAATCTCAACCAAATTTGATAAAATTTTCGTTAAAATCACTTGTTTTTCCATGAGGATTACAATGGTGCTATCCAAATTTTCAAATGACGTACACAATGAAAAACACAAATGCTCATGCAAGGAGAGAAATTAAAATGCATTTTGGAGTTCAAAGATTAAAATTGATGCATTTAAAGTCATGTAATGATTTGAGCAGATTCTAAATATGCTATGGAAGGAATTCTAACAAGAAAATTAGTCCACAAAACATTAGAGCAAAATAAAGGTATGTGAGTTGATGATAAATATGAATTTTCTAAAACCAACAAAAAGTTACTAACAAGATCAATGTTATCCACAACTCAGTCCTATGTGTTCAAACAGGTGGATCCACAAGGTTCTAAATGTAAACTAAAATCTACTCCTAAGGGTTCCTGACCAACTGTCACAAGGAGTTCAAAACAGAATGAAAAGACATGTTGACACATGCTATCAACTCAAATGACCTATAAGCAAATCAAATGACAGGTTATGAGAGCACAAGTCAAACAAAGGTGCTTTGTTGAAAACAAAAGCAAACAACACAATTTATCATCACAATGCAACAAATATCCTTCTATCAAACCAACAAATGACAGTGACATCATCATGCCAAGCAAATCAAATACTAATCCTTATGACAACCATTAATGCAAATACATAACAGTTAGAATACCTTGAATAATGGTGAAAATTTGATCATTATCAAACCAAACACCAAACACTAAAAATCTTGTGACAGTACTAACTTGCTATCGTAATGCCAAAACTCACACACTAGTTCAAGACTGTTAGATGATAGCTCTCAATCTTATTAAAACAAATCACAAACCAACTCTAGCAAGAACAACAAGTTAAGCAACCAGCAATCAGGAGTTAATAAACTCACTTCAAAAGTACAGCTGTAAATCCAACCAATGGCAAAGTATAAACCTAAGACTAAAGGCAATCCTTAACTCAAAACCTGCGACTATCCAAAAAAACTGAACAAAATCTAAAACAAACGATGACTGCCAGCTCCAGGTGTTTCAAACAATGTTAATGATGAATTCCCTTCATAGCTAGTAAATGAAGGAATAATAATGAGATAAAAGCCAAGCAATCATAGAGTGTTTTCTCTTGTTAACAGATGCAGTAGTAACAGGGAAAGTAACGCAGAACTAACCTTCAGATGCATCATCACATCTATGTAAAATCAGATCAACAAAGGTAAGTGACTACCACATTAGCATAACAGTTGAACAACCAATCAAACATGTTGGCAATCCAAAGGAGTTGACAAACTTAAACAAAAAAACTTGACAGAACCAGAATAGTCTCCTAAACATAACCATGTGGATTGCTTTAAAAAGGTTTGTCATGACAAAAACAATGCACATCTCTAATGAAAGATGCAACCTCAAAACAGTCAGAAATAAAATAACACAGATACAACTAGGTTGATCATCAGCCCCCAAATGAATCATCTCAATCCTTGGATAAAACAAACAACAGCCTTAACCCTAAAGGCAGTTATAAACTAAATCAAACATGAAGAAACTAATCTGGCAGCAACAGGGTATTCATACATACCTCTCAACCAATGTCTCTACCAACATCACATTAAGCACACATAACTCTTAAAAACAAACCAAACACCAAATGGTAATGCTGATCATCATAGGTTCGGGTATGTTTCAACCAAGTTTGTGTGAATCACTTCAACATAACCATGCCAATCAAAACATACAACTCTAAAGACAATCACAAAGCAAACCCAAAACATGTCAGACAGGTCCAAATATGGCCAGAATCTAAGATTCACCAATGAGAAGCCATAAGCATGATAATGTCTAGTATTAAAGCCAACAAACCTAGGCCTCTCATGCTAACAACTTCCAAAAACAGTTTTTGTGATTTTTAACATAACAATGTAAGAAGAAAAACAAACTCATCAAGTTTAACATCATACCTTCACAAGGGTGACAAATACACATACTACCCTAATGGCACTTTAAAAGCAACTAACACATGACATTGGCTTCACGCATGTTTTGACAGCATACTTAACAAATTTAATATGATAATGTACAAACCAATCTCAACCACAAAACAACACATGATAATGCATACTAGTGAATGAGTTCAAAATAACATACCTCTTGTAGTCCTCACTATGCTAGCAGCCAAGAAAACCAGAGATCCTTCCCTTTTGAGCACACTTATGAGGGTTACTTCCTCTTGAAGAAATAAGCAACCTTAATGGACAGTTGGAGCAACTAAGATTCCGACTATTGTTTGAGGTTTTGAACAGTTAAAATGTCATAGACATGAAGTGTTCCAAGTGTTAAATTGGTGGAAACAGGTTTGTGTAGTGATTTGGCTTGAAATGTGCATAAAAGTCAAACTTGAGTGGTGTGAAAGTTGACTTTTTGATTCAAGGCTTTTTTGATGAAACTAACTATTGGAATAGCTTCAAATGGTGATTTTAGGTTTATGTATATGGTTTTTATGATGGTTTCATGGCTAGAAATGATACTGGTGTGAAAAATGCAAAGTGGCCATTTTTGGTGATTTTATGAATTTCTTCACTTTCAAGCAAAGAGGGAAAGAGTGAGAGATGTGTGTTCCTTGTGTTTTGGATGGCTCTGGTGTGTTATATACAATGGGATGAAGCCTCTATTTATAGGCTAAGAGAAGAGTTGGGGCAAATTTGGATTCAAGCTTTTGGGGGGAGTTTTGGAAGAAAATCCATCCAAGATCATGTACAGCTGCACACTCAAGTCCTTGGCTCAATGCAAGGAATAAATAAAGTGGTATGAAGGACATTGAGGTGACTTAAGTGAAGCTAGAGAGTAGGAGAGGCTGATGCTACAGATTTTCCATCATAAAGTTTCTCTTTCCTCTTTGTTTTGAATAAAATAATGGCACTTGATCTTGCAACTTGCAAACTCTACCAAACCCTTCTTTATTATGCATTTTAAACCATCAATCCATCTCAATATCAGATCAAGACTTGATAAAATGAATGAGAATGGATTGAGTGGTTGGAAAGTGGATTTGTGAAAAAGTTGAAATGGTGCACTCAAGTGTTGAAACCCCAACTTTCTGGATTCATAACTCTCAACTCACAAGGGATATGGAGGAGTTCTAGTACTTTTTGGAAAGCCCTCATGGAGCTCTACAACTGTCATGTTTTCATGATCTTTAGATTTCAAGTGTAACTAGGTCAAAAATCCCCTCAAAGTTGGATGAAAACATGATTTGCAAGGCCAGAAACTTAGAATTTTTCTAAGTGTTTTCTCCCTCTTGTGATGATTTTGGATATAACTCCAAATCTATGCATTTTTTGCACATGGACCACTGTGAGACTTTTGTAGGAATTGTCAAGACCTTTCCAACACGCTTTGAACCACATCATTTGGATGTGTGGTTAGGAAGTTATGGTCTTGCCTCTTTCAAAACCCTAATTCCTGACTTTTTCGATTACTCCCCAATCCTTGATCCAATGGTCATGAAACTTCATGGATAGGTGTAATATGTCATTAGGAACATTTTTCTTCCCACCTTGAGGTCAAATTTCTTATGGTTGAAGAGTTGACTTTTCGGTCAACCGAACGATCGATCGACGACTACCGAGTCGCCTGTTGACGTTCTGGGTCTTCTGAGGCCTTGAAACTTCTTGAGTGGAATTTCCTAATCCATATGAGCTTAATGGACCATAATTACATCATTGGAGCACCTTTTAAATCAAAAGTCAAACCACAATTGACTTTTCCTAATTAGAAACCCTAATCGGGGATTCTGAACTGCATTGTTCCTGATCTTTGTGTGACAACCTCAAATTGGACTCATGTTTGACCCAATGGAGTATCTTTGATGATGTAGATTCTTGTTTCATGGAGAATCAATCCAATACATTGACTGATTAAACCGTCAAAACCTCGATTTCTGAATGTACGAAACCCTAGTTCACCTGTATCTTAACAAAGACAAATTTGAAATAGGTTATGGTTAGATAAACAAATGGAAATGATCCTAGAATGATGATGAAGATTTAAGGGGTCAAAATTTGGGGTGCAACACTAATGTGGTGGTTGGGCAACTCTGAAGTTCGTAGAGAGCTCAGAAACTCAGGAATAAGGACTTCCATAATGCTATTATCATGTATTTTCGAGTGATCAACTGAGTTGGAGCTATAATAATCCTTGGTTTCTCCTATGAAATGAAAAAAACAAGAAAACAAATAATTAGATAAATAAAAGCAAGGGGTTAATTATTGGAGTCATGAAAGGAATATGAAAAAAGGATTAAAAAAGTGAGTGTATATACTGGGCATCATGTCTAGAATATGATTATTGATCTTATCAACCACGTCAAGAGTGGATGCTAAAATGGACCGACATTTAGGTAGTCATAAGAAGTATAATTTTGCAACAAAGAAGGATATGTGCTTTCTACAATTGCTACAATGGGGTCATCAAACTGGGAAATAAGGAGATCCGGAGGAATTTCAATATCAGCATATCTGTAACACCCCAATTTTTAATAATTAATTATTTATATTAATTAATTGATTTGTTGGAACTATTTTAATTAATTGAATTATTGGATAATTACTTATTTATTTGGTGAGATGATTGATTGCTAGGATTAGTGAGTTAGTGTAGTGTGTGAATAGTAAGTGAATTGGGTTAAGCCCAATAACTTAAGAATTATGGTTTTAGAGAAGAGAAGTTAGTAAGAGAAGGAAAAGGGGAAAAAGAGAATAGAAAACATAGAAGAGAAGAAGATAAACAGGCAAGAGGAAACGAAGAGTGGATGAGAGAAACTCATAATTCAAGCATCCAAGGAATCAAGGATTTTTCCCAAAGAAAAACCTAAGGTAAGGGTGGGTATTCTCTCATTATTGGGATTGTGGGTTAACGATTAATTGGTAGAAGGTTGGGTAGGGAAAAACCCTTAGGTTTCCCATGATTTAGTGAATTTTTTATTGTTATGGATGCCCTAATATGAGGGGATCAATTACTGTAGCAAAGAAGGGAATGGCTGGTGAAAATACAATTTTTTGAACAAATTTTCAAAAATGCACAGTGAGCAATCGATTGCACTAAGGCTATAATCGATTGCACACTTAGCAAAGCTGTTGGAAATTGAATTTTTGAACTGAGCAATCATTTGCACTGAGATGGCAATCGATTGCACAACAAAACCGTAGCTAAAATGATGAAATTTTCAAAGGTACAATCGATTGCACTAAGATGTCAATCGATTGCACTTAAAAACAGTAGCTAAAAAAATATGAGAAATTGAGTCATACAATTGATTGCACAATAACTCCACTCGATTGCATGCTGTACGAAAGCTGAAATAAGTGAATTTTTCACATGTCCAATCGATTGCATGTTCACTACAATCGATTGCACTAACTGAAATTTAGAAAAGTCATGTACTGGAAGTTTGATTACACAGAGTCATTGTTTAATTAAATCTTAACTAAAACATGGATTAATTGAGATGATTATTGATTATTTACTTGAGTATTGATTGATTATCAACTTTTGGTTGGTTATTGAGATATCAATTGTTGTTTAACAAGCTGATTGTGTATTGAATATTGGTGATGGATTGATTGTCCTATGTGTAATCATTGAACTGTGTTGTGAATTGTGATTGAATCTAATTGATTCTTGTGCATTACTTGATAAATGAAGTGATGATGTTGAAAGTATGATTACTTTGATTATTATGAAATGTGTGGTGTGTGCAATCATGTTATAATTCTTGTGTGATGAATTATTTGAGAATGCATGGGATTAAGATGCGAGAACGGTCTTAAGTGCATATGGTCGTTGATTGCATACGCATAATTTGTTGTCAAGAGGAAATGCTTGCTAGTTTCATGGAGACTAGTGACTTGTCCCAAACCTAGAGTGGGGTTTGAAAGCCTAGGGGACTGGCTTTTGTTTGTTATTGGTCTAGGGGACGGACCCGACTTAAATGTAAAAACAAAAAAATAATAACAAGTGTTGGTACCACATGGCATGAGTTGCATTGAGTTTGCATTGAGTCGCATGACATATATAATTGTTGTATGAAAGTATGCGTATGTGTATGACTTGTTGAATTGAGGGTTGTGAATGTGTGGTTGTCAAATGATATTGGTGTTGGTGTTGACATGCTTTACATTATTCATTATCTTATGATTTCAATATTGATGTGAATTCTCACCCTTCTGTTAGAATGATGTTTTATACAACATCGTGCAGGTATCAAGGAGTAAAACTATTCGTAGTTACGAGGTCCCTGTTGGTGCAGCTGTTTAGTATTTTAATTATGTTGGGTCGATTCGTGCTCTGGTCATGTAACACTGGGATTGCTTAGTTTATGTCTTAGAGATACATTATGTACTCTACGCTATGTTCTTATATTCATCGGAATATTATGATGTTGGCCTTAGTGCCTAAATAATGTTGATTTATGTGATGAATATGAATGTTTCCGTTACGAGAATCATGATATAAATTGAATCCGCTGCTACATGCAAAGTGAGACCTTGAAAATCATTATTATTTATTAAAGTGTTAATGAGCATGACAGGTGGTTTTTGATGTTTTGAATATTATGTGTGACACCCTTTTGTGAATACATGATGATTTACTCTGATTATTTATATATATATTTTGCAGGGTTTAGAAGGGTGTTACATTAGTGGTATCAGAGCAGGTCGGTCAGTTGACCAAGTTGTTAATGTGTTTATTCCCCTATATATTTGATATGTGTGTATGAAACTATCGGTATTGTTACTTCTTATGAAGTTTTGTTGTTGGGATCCAGAACAATGGTCACCGGTAGGAATGATGAAGCGATTGTCGAAGCTTTAGCGATGTTGGCTGGAGCGATTGGACAGAATCCACAAGCCAACATGAATGCTGGAAACAAAGCCGATGGCGAGTTTCGTGCTTTGGGAAGGTTTCAAAGGAACAATCTGCCAATTTTCATGGGAACCCATGAACCTGATAAAGCACAGGTATGGATGAAAGCGATCGAAAAGATCTTTCGAGCCATGAACTGTTCGGATGTGCAGAAGGTGCATTTTGGCACTCATATGCTAGAAGAGGAAGCCGAGGACTGGTGGGGTAACACTCGTCAGAGGTTTGAAGAAGATGAAGTTGAGGTTACGTGGGATGTTTTCAAGGACACATTCCTGGAGAAGTATTTTCTAGAAGATGTACGAGGGAAGAAGGAAATTGAATTCCTCGAGCTGAAACAAGGTAACTCAACGGTGGCTGAATATGCAACAAGGTTTGAGGAATTGATTAAGTTTTGTCCTCTTACAACACTACCAATGTTGAGAGATCCAAGTGTCTCAAGTTCGTGAATGGTTTCAGGTGTGAAATCAAGCAAGCCATTGGTTATCAAGAAATTAGGCGATTTTCTGAGTTGGTGAACAAAAGCAGGATTTATGATGAAGATAATAGAGCTAGATCTGCCCACTATAAGAGTTTAAATGACAAGAAGGGAAAAGGCCAATTCAGAGGAAAGCCATATGTGACTCCTGCTGATAAGGGGAAACGGAAAGCTGGTAACGGCAAGAAGCCGAGTGGGGGAGGGGTTTCCGCTCTGGTGAGATGTTATAGATGCGATGAAGAAGGACATCATGCTCTTGAGTGCAAAAGCATTGAGCAGAAATGTTTCAAGTGTGGCAAGCCAGGCCACAAACCTATCGAGTGCAGGAGCGGTGCGAATGTGACTTGCTACAACTGTCGTGAGCAATGGCATATTATTACCAGGTGTGACAAACCCAAGCAGGCTCAAGCGAATGGGAAAGTGTTTGCTCTATTAGGACCGGAGACTGCTAGTGAAGATCGATTGATCCGAGGTACATTCTTCATTAATGGTATACCTTTGGTTGCTATAATTGATACTGGAGCTACACATTCTTTTATTTTCTTCGATTGTGTTAAGAGATTGAATCTTGAGTTATTAGTTATGTGTGGTGGTATGATTATTGATACTCTTGCTATGGGTTCAGTAACTACCCCATATGTGTGTTTGAATTGTTTGTTGAGTATTTTTTGGTAAAGACTTTGGAGTTGATTTAGTGTGTCTTCACTTAGACCAACTTGATGTTATTCTTGGATGAATTTGTTGGAATTCAATCGTGTCTATATTAACTGTTTTGACAAAACAATTATTTTTCCTGAACCTGATGATGAATGAGACTTGTTTATGTCTGCTAAGTAAGTGAACGAGTCAGTACAAGATGGTGCAAAGGTGTTTATGTTGATGGAAACTTTGAGCATTGGTGAAAGTGGAGCAATTGATGCTTTACCAATTGTTCGTGATTTTCCAGAAGTTTTTCCTGATGAGATAAGAGATTTACCGCCAGAACGAGAAGTGGAGTTTGTGATCGACTTAATTCCTGGAACTAGTCCGATATCGATGGCTCCATATCATATGTCCGCATCAGAATTGAAAGAGTTGAATAGTCAACTTGAAGATCTACTTGAGAAGAGGTTTATTCGTCCAAGTGTGTCACCGTGGGGTGCACCAATTTTGTTGGTTAAGAAAGAAGGTTCTATGAGAATTTGTATGGACTACAGACAATTGAACAAGATGACTATCAAGAATAAGTATCCACTTTCGAGGATTGATGATTTGATGGATCAGTTGATTGGTGCGAGTGTCTTTAGTAAGATAAATATGAGATCTGGGTATCATCAAATTTGTGTGAAGGCTGAAGATATTCAGAAGACTACTTTTAGAATGAGGTATGGACATTATGATTATTCTGTGATGCCATTTGGTGTGACAAATGCACCAGGTGTAGTTATGGAGTACATGAATAGGATTTTCCATTCTTATTTGGACAAGTTTTTGGTGGTGTTCATTGATGATATTTTGATCTATTCAAAGAGTGAAGAAGAACATGTCAAGCATTTGAAGATTGTGTTAATCTGTGTTAAAAGAGAAGCAGTTGTATGCTAAACTTTCTAAGTGTGAGTTTTGGTTGAAGGAAGTGAGTTTCCTTGTTCATGTGATTTCAAGTAGAGGTATTGTAGTTGATCCGTCGAAGATTGAAGCGATATCACAATGGGAGATTTCAAAATCAGTTTTTGAGATTAGAAGTTTTCTTGGTTTGGCAGGTTATTATCGGAAATTCATTGAAGGATTTGCCAAGTTATCCTTTCCGTTGACCCAGTTGACTAGGAAGGGTCAAGCTTTTGTTTGGGATGCAAAGTGTGAAGAAAATTTTCAAGAGCTTAAGAGAATATTGACGACAGCTCCTATTTTGATTTTGCCGAATCCGGCAGAATCGTTTGTTGTGTATTCTGATGCTTCCTTGATGGGTTTAGGAGGTGTGTTGATGAAAAATCAACAAGTTATAGCTTATGCTTCAAGGAAACTTAAAGTGAATGAGAGGAATTATCCAACGCATGACTTAGAGTTGGCCGCCGTTGTATTTGTGTTGAAGCTTTGGAGGCATTATTTGTTTGGTACGAGATTTGAAGTGTATAGTGATCATAAGAGTTTGAGATATCTCTTTGATCAGAAAGAATTGAATGCGAGGCAAAGAGATGGTTAGAAATTTTAAAAGATTATAATTTTGGTTTGAATTACCATCCGGGTAAAGAAAATGTGGTAGCTGATGCATTGAGTAGGAAATCTTTGCATATGTCGATGATGATGGTAAAAGAGTTGGAAATGATTGAGCAATTTCGTGATTTGAGTTTGGTGTGTGAGAAGACTTCCTACGGAGTTAAGCTTGGTATGTTGAAGCTTACTAGTGGTATTCTTGATGAGATTCGAGAAGGACAAAAATATGATTTGGGTTTAGTTGATCGGTTAACTTTGACCAATCAAGATCAAGGTGGTGATTTTCGGATTGATGAAAATGGTATTATGAGATGTCGTGATAGAGTTTGTGTTCCAGATATTGTTGAGCTGAAGAAGAGTATTCTTGAAGAATGGCATTGTAGTGGATTGAGTATTCATCCGGGTGCTACTAAGATGTATCAAGATTTGAGGAAACTATTTTGGTGGCCTCGTATGGAGAAGGATATTGCCGAGTTTGTATATTCTTGTTTTTGTCAAAAGTCAAAGATTGAGCATCAGAAATCGTCGAGCTTGATGCAACCGTTGTCTATTCCTGAGTGGAAATGGGATAACATATCTATGGATTTTGTGTATGGTTTACCTAGAACACCGAGTAACTTTAAAGTTATTTGGGTTATTGTGGATAGATTGACTAAATCTGCTCACTTTATTCCTATGCGAATGGATTACCCGTTGGAGAGATTAGAAAAGTTGTACATTGAAAGGATTGTCAGTTTGCATGGTATTCCGTCTAGCATTGTGTCAGATAGAGATCTGAGGTTTACTTCGAGATTTTGGGAGAGTTTGCAAAGTGCTTTGGGTACGAAGTTACGTTTGAGTTCTGCTTATCATCCGCAGACCGATGGTCAGACTGAGAGGACAATTCAGTCACTTCAGGATCTTTTAAGAGCTTGTGTGTTGGAAAAGGGAGGGGATTGGGATAACTACTTACCTTTGATTGGATTTACTTACAACAACAATTTTCATTCGAGTATTGGTATGGCGCCGTTTGAGGCATTGTATGGCAGATGGTGTAGGACGCCATTGTGTTGGTACGAGTCAGGGGAGAGTGTTGTGGTTGGACCCGAGATAGTCCAACAAACCACTAAAAAGATTAAGATAATTCAGGAGAAGATGAAGATTTCTCAGAGTCGTCGGAAGAGTTATCATGACAAACGAAGAAAAGCACTGGAGTTTCAAGAAGGAGATCGCATGTTTCTTCGAGTTACTCCTATGACTGGTGTTGGTAGGGCATTGAAGTCGCGTAAGTTGACACCGTGTTTCATTGGTTCTTATCAGATCTTACAGAGGATAGGAGAGGTAGCCTATCGTGTTACATTGCCGCCGTCGCTTGCTAACCTTCATGACGTATTCCATGTATCTCAGTTGAGGAAATACATTACGGATCCGTCTCATGTAGTCCAAGTGGATGATGTACAGGTGAGGGATAACCTAATTGTGGAGACATCACCTATGCGAATTGAGGATCGGGAGTTAAAGCAGCTTCGAGGTAAAGAGATTGCTTTGGTGAAGATTTCTTGGGGAAGACCGGCTGGTGGAAATGTGACTCGGGAGCTTGAGAGTCAGATGAGGAAGTCTTATCCCGAGTTATTCGTTTAAGGTAATTTTCGAGGGCGAAAATCTTTTAAGTGGGGGACGGTTGTAACACCCCAATTTTTAATAATTAATTATTTATATTAACTAATTGATTTGTTGGAACTATTTTAATTAATTGGATTATCGGATAATTACTTATTTATTTGGTGAGATGATTGATTGCTAGGATTAATGAGTTAATGTAGTGTGTGAATAGTAAGTGAATTGGGTTAAGCCCAATAACTTAAGAATTAGGGTTTTAGAGAAGAGAAGTTAGTAAGAGAAGGAAAAAGGGAAAAAGAGAATAGAGAACATAGAAGAGAAGAAGAGAAAGAGGCAAGAGGAAAAGAAGAGTGAATGAGAGAAACTCAGAATTCAAGCATTCAAGGAATCAAGGATTCTTCCCAAAGAAAAACCTAAGGTAAGGGTGGGTATTCTCTCATTATTGGGATTGTGGGTTAATGATTAATGGGTAGGGAAAAACCCTTAGATTTCCCATGATTTAGTGAATTTTTGATTGTTATGGATGCCCTAATATGAGGGGATCAATTACTGTAGCAAAGAAGGGAATAGTTGGTGAAAATACAATTTTCTGAATAATTTTTCGAAAACGCACAATGAGCAATCGATTGCACACTTAGCAAAGCTGCTGGAAATTGAATTTTTGAACTGAGCAATCGATTGCACTGAGATGCCAATCGATTGCACAACAAAACCGTAGCTAAAATGATGAAATTTTCAAAGGTACAATCGATTGCACTAAGATGTCAATCGATTGCACTTAAAAACAGTAGCTAAAAAAATATGAGAAATTGAGTCATATAATCGATTGCACAATAACTCCAATCGATTGCATGCTGTACGAATCCTGAAATAAGTGAATTTTTCACATGTCCAATCGATTGCATGTTCACTACAATCGATTGCACTAGCTGAAATTTGGAAAAGTCATGTACTGGAAGTTTGATTACACATAGTCATTGTTTATTTAAATCTTAACTAAAACATGGATTAACTGAGATAATTATTGATTATTTACTTGAGTATTGATTGATTATAAACTTTTGGTTGGTTATTGAGATATCAATTGTTGTTTAACAAGTTGATTATGTATTGAATATTGAATTCAATTATTGGTGATGGATTGATTGTCCTATGTGTAATCATTGAACTGTGTTGTGAATTGTGATTGAATCTAATTGATTCTTGTGCATTACTTGATAATTGCAGTGATGATATTGAAAGTATGAATACTTTGATTATTATGAAATGTGTGGTGTGTGCAATCATGTTATAATTCTTGTGTGATGAATTATTTGAGAATGCATGGGATTAAGATGCAATAACAGTCTTAAGTGCATATGGTCGTTGTTTGCATACACATCATTTGTTATCAAGAGGTAATGCTCGCTAGTTTCGTGGAGACTAGTGACTTGTCCTAAACCTGGAGTGGGGTTTGAAAGCCTAGGGGACGAGCTTTTGTTTGTTATTAGGCTAGTGTGGTTGTTGAATGATATTGGCTGAGAAAAATTGAAGTGTGAGAATATTGGTGTTGGTGTTGACAGACTTTACATTATTAATTATCTTTTGCTTTCAATATTGATGTAAATTCTTACCCTTCTGTTGGAATGATGTTTTATACGACATCACGCATGTATCAAGGAGTGGAACTGTTTGTAGTTACGAGGTCGCTGTTGGTGCAGCTGTTTAGTATTTTAATTATGTTGGGTCGAGTCGTGTTCTGGTCATGTAACACTGAGATCGTTTGGTTTATGTCTTAGAGATACATTATGTACTCTATGCTATGTTTTTATATTCATCGTAATATTATGATGTTGGCCTTAGTGCCTATGTAATGTTGATTTACATGATGAATATGAATGTTTCCGTTATGACAATTATGATATAAATTGAACCCGTTGCTACATGCGAAGTGAAACCTTTAAAAGCATGATTATTTATTAAAGTGTTAATGAGCATGACAGGTGGTTTTTGATATTTTGAAAATTATGTGTGACACCCTTTTGTGAATGCATGATGATTTATTCTGATTATTTTATATATATATTTCGCGGGGTTTAGAAGGGTGTTACAATATCCATCATTCAGTTCACATATCCTACCCTCACCTAATTTTAAAAGCTAATCAGAAAATTCAGCAATTTCAAGTGAGCCTTGGATATTGGCACCAGACTGTAGTTGCATATTTCGAGATAAAGTCAATACCTCACATGAATCCCATATGTAAGATGCGTTTTTGGCAGAGGGTACAATGTCAGATCTACTCCCTCTTGGAGTGATCGATAAAATATGTCTGGAATCTCCACCGAATACAATGACCTTACCTCTAAAGATCACGTCAGAATTACCATGCTTACTCATGACATACCTTAAAGTCTTATCAAGAGCTTGAAAAGTATATTTGCTCGACATTGGGGCCTCATCTCAAATAATCAACTTTGTTGGTCGAAGTAGTTTGCCGTGGTCATCACCATAATCAATTTTTCATGTTGAATTCTCCATTGTTGGAACATGTATTTTAAACTTAGAATGTGCGGTCTACCGCCAGGCAATAAAAGAGAAGCAATCCCACTGGATTCAACAGTCAAAACAATATTGTGTTTCGATCGTAATGAAGTTGCAAGTGTTTTCCACATATAGGTTTTTCCGGTACCGCCGTAGCCATGAAGGAAGAACACACCTCCTTTTTGATTAGTTACTGCCAACATGATTTTGTCATAGATAACGCGTTGTTCATCTAATAAATAATAGAAAACAATAGGCAATATAAATGGATGAATATGTAATATAAAAACCAGTAGTAGGAAAATGAAGAATATACCTGTCAGTGCCATGAAAAGAGAATTAAATTCAGTTTTCATTAGAGCAGTGTCGTGACTTCTCTCGTCATAGATAAGTCTATTTCCAAGCTGTTGAACAACATAACCATTAGTAGACGACATGGTATTGAATTCGACAAGACTCCTGCGATTGGCCTAAGGTAATGATTTTATTTCAGTCAATGTTAAATTCTTTAAGTCGTCGTCTTGCAAAATCAGTTCTGGACAATGGGTGAAAAAGATGCAACATTAATTGTAAAATAAGTGATAGTAGCAGCTGTTGCACCCTAAAATTTGCCTAACCTTTCTTTACCTAGCTTGTGTTTCATTGCATTCATATTAGCATTATCATCTGCATTTCATTGACATGTATGCAGGAGATCAAGAGGTATGACTACCAATCAAGAGCTACACAAGGTTATGAAGCTAGTTAAGAGTTTTATTCAAGTACTCAAGGGTTGATATCCTCACCAGAGAAGCCAAAGATCCTCAGAAAGAGTGGCTGAAGCCAAGTGTGTATGTCTCCTAACTTGAGGGTTATGGGAAAGTCATCTGATGATGTTGAAGCCATATAGTTGGACCTAGAGCCTTGAAAGAGCTCATGAGAAGGACTAAAGTTCATCTTTATGCCTAGACAGGTCAATATGCAAAGGATATGAAGCTGCTACCAAGATTGGTACAACTAGGGTTTCATCTGGTCAACCCTAGGATAACTGATGATTTGAAGAAGGTTGAGACCTAATTCTAAGTCCATGTGATCATGGATTGATGAATTAAGATGCCCAAGGGACGACTCCGAGGTCAACTTATCATGGATTAAGAGTGTGAGGAGTTCCTGAGCTAGGGTTGCTATGCTTGACAGTGTAAAATCCCCTGATTTAGTGCCTAACTTCAAGACCACATAACTCAAGATGAGATTTTCATCTCACCTTGACCCCAACATGATTGTTGTAGGGCATGATCATAGCTTAAATTTAAGTACTAGAAGTCCTTGATAGGGTTTATAGAACTCAAGTTATGAGCCAGACAAGTTACAGGTCATCAATGGAATGTGAAATTGGAGCTTGAAAGTCAACCAACTTGCATGACACTTTTTCCATAGAAGAATGATTCTTATGAACTTTTGGCCTACATTAATGTTGTTCCTTATCTTCTTAGCTTTCTAGAAAGTACTAGAAGTCCATGATTGGATTTGTAGAACTCAAGTTACAAGCTTTACAAGATAAGGGTATTTTGGGAATTTGGAATTAAAGGTCATTTTTGGTTATAGGTCAATTTCATCAACTTAGACACCTCAAATGAAGATTTTTTCAACTTGAAAGTTGTTCAAAATGGTGTTTTTGGTCCAACCATGACCCAAGCATCCATTGATATGGATTGAATATGGAAGTGTATGAAGAAATTTGGAAAAAAGATCATTAAAGGCATTAAGAAAGGAAAAAATTCAAAATAAATCACAATGGTTCAAAAAATCACAAATTGGTACATATTTTGATTGCAAATGGCATTTGGAGAGGATTGGCAATGTCACACTTTTGGTTTGAGGCTTGCTTCATGGACTTTGTTTGGATTACTTCATGATGAAGTTACATAACCAATCCACACCATATGATCAAACCAAGCCTTCAAACTGATCCATTCACATTCAAGGGATGTTAAGAAATGAATTTGAGTGAGATTTGAGTTGAAATCACACAGAATACACGACTGCCATAGTTGCACTTTAAAGGAAAATGGAAATTTTGGATTAATCAAATTGGGCCATGATTGGGCCAGGTTATGATCCAAACACATCCTATTTAAGTTCAGTATCATGTTCAGATCATTTTTTGGATAGCAATTGGAGAAGAAATGGTTATGGCAGTTTGAGATTGGAGCTTCCAAAGTGAAATTCGGTTTTTGCAATCCAGAGCATTTCAAGAAGAATTGAGGATTTCCACAGCACCAGGATCATTCAGTGAAGGAATCTGCACGCTTTGGCATCAAGATTTGCACGCGAAGACCTCCAATTTCAAGCTTCATAACAGGTTTTTACTTCTCAGAATTCCTCTTGATTTAAGCATGTTTAAAAGGAATTTGGCATGTGGTTAGGTTGTAGAGATGACATAGATGGATTTAGGATCATAATCTTGAGGTTTAGAGACAATTTAGGTCATGGTGCAAATTATGTTTGGCTTTGAATCTGGCTGTTCTTGAGGTGTTAGCATGAATTAGATGGTTTAAGATGATCCCTGAGGAGTGAGGAAGAGATCCATGGCATT
Source organism: Lathyrus sativus (assembly GCA_963859935.3). NCBI lineage: Eukaryota > Viridiplantae > Streptophyta > Magnoliopsida > Fabales > Fabaceae > Lathyrus > Lathyrus sativus. The sequence goes on from OZ012738.1 coordinate 420,963,357, forward strand.
AATTTGAAGTTTGATGACAATTATGGAATTAGTGATTTTTCTGTTCATTATCGTGTTTCAAGATTCATGAAGGATTTCAAGAAATGGAGTAGATCTTGATGATCAGTGTGAAGAGACGAGTGATTTCATGTATTTTTCTTTGAGTTTGGTTGAGTTTGATCATAGAGCATGACTGCTCTCGCCGGAGAAGACAGTGGAGCTCTTCTCTGGCCACCGTGACTAATTTCCCTCTCTTGGCTCAGTTCAAACGAAGACGATGAGGGAGGACCGTTGGATCTATTTGAGTTGATTGACTTGGTCTTAGCATCTGATGGTTGAGATTTAGTCTGACTAGGGTTTGGTGAGCTGACACGTTCTGGTGCGTTGGATGATACTACTTTTTCATTAAATGGACCTGATTAGGGAGTACCATAGGACTCAGTCAACTGAACCATACCATTGCCCCTTATTAAAACGAACCATTTCAATAATTGATGTGGCACGCGCGCAGCCCTCTGATGAGTTTATTAGTAGTGATCTAGTGGCTCTGTTATTTTCTGATTCTTTTTATTTCTTTTATCTTTTTTCTATTTTCTTTAATTGTTTTGGTTGATTTTAATTCATTTTAAATAGTTTTAGTGATCAGAAAATTATGGAAAAAATATGTGGGTGATCCTTGATTAATTTATGATTTTTCCATGCCTTTGGATTTTATTTTGGTGTTGTTTTCAATTTAATGTCCATTTTTCTATTTTTAATGATTGATTAAAAATGCATAATATGACTAGTTTGCTTGCTGATTTTATTACTAGCTCATGATTTAGAATTTAATGTTGAAACTTTGCATGCTTGTTATAGACTCCTTGATAGGTTTGGTTGATTTTTGTTGTGATTTTTAGATGATTCTAAGTAGGAGTTTGAGATAGATCTTTAGGAGCATTCCTTAATGGGTTCCCTTTAGTACACCCTTTGGATTTATATTTTATTTGAACCTTTAGGATTAGGTTTTTCCCCTGGTTTTTCTACCATAGATTCTTAACCCATGTAGGATAATTTAGGATTTTCCTTGAGATTTTTAGAATTTATTTTCTATTAGTTCCCCATTTTACAAGTTGGTTATAGTTTAGGTGACCCTAACTAGGTTAACTTCATAGATTAGTCTTTTAAGCGACCATTAGATGATTCTAAGTTTCATATCCTTTCTTGATAGAATAGTAATTAGGTAGATACCTCATTAGAGATTTGTTGAATCCTTGATAGAGCTTTTGATTCCCTTAGTCTAGGTGATCCTTGTGGCTAGTCTGTAGGGTTCCTTAGAAGTTGTTGTGTTACCTTCTTTCCCTATGTGATTTCTTCCCTGGGCTTTGCCCTACCCTCTTTCTCCAAGTCTTGAAGAGGAGCCCTCTTAGGAGAGCCTAATCCTTCCTTTGGTTGGATTCTATGCATTCCTCAGGAGGTTGAGCCTTGGATTGACATTCCACAGTATAATACATTCCTTTGGTTTGTACTATCTTTCCCTTCAAAGTCTTGATGAGAAGCCCTCCTGGGAGAGCCTAATCCTTCCTTTGGTTGGATTATGTGTATTCCTCAGGAGGTTGAGCCTTGGATTGACATTCTTGGCATGATATATTCCTTTGGTTTATATACTGTCATCCATCTCAAAGTCCTTTTCTTAGGATCCCTCTTGGGAGAGCCTAATCCTTCCCTTGGTTGGATTCTGTGCATTCCTCAATAGGTTGAGCCTGAGATGGACATTCTATGTTGATACACTTTTAACCAGATACCCTTAGATTGATATCTAGGATTAATACCCAGTTTTCTGTCCTATTGACATAGGATCCCTCTTGGGAGAGCCTAATCCTTCCTTTGGTTGGATTCTGTGCATTCCTCAAGAGGTTGAGCCCATGATGGACTCTGGTGTTGATACACCTCCAACCTGATGTAGCCTGGGATGATTTCCTTGTTGCTCATTTTGGTTTCTCTCCCTTGTTTGACTTGCTTGAGGCATTAGAATAGGTTCATATTTAGAATACTTTAGGCTAGGAGCATGACTGCTTAGAGGTTGAGTGAGTCTCCCTCTGGTTGTTTGCATTAAGGGTTGAGGTGATCCTCCCCTTGCTTGTTTGTTATTTTTCTTTTTGTCTGCATGTTTGCATTAGAGGTTGAGTCTGTCTCCCTCTGCTTGTTTGTTTTGACTGTTTTCTTTGCTTGATTGCTAAGAGGTTGAGTGAGTCTCCCTCTGCTTGTGTTGCTGCATTGCATGTGCATCTTTAATGTTCTCTTCTGTTTATCTATTTACTGATGTTTGGCTGATGCTTCATATGTTTTTGTATCCCATTGACATGATCCCCTAGGACTCTCCATTCCTTTGATAAGGAAGTGATGATAGAACTTTAGGTTGAAACCTATGCATGATAACATATAGGAGTTCCCTGTTTCAAAACTCAACCATAGGATGAATCTTTGGCATGACAACATTAGGGCTTGACAGTTTCCCTGTAGAGTTCATTCTCTTCTCTCTAAAAACAATAGTAAAAAAAGTAATAAAGGCAAGTTAGTACAAGCGCGTTACGAGCCTTAAGCTACTTGGGTAATGATAATTGAGTGGTATCGTCTCAATTGTCTAGAGTGTTCAGTATACGTCCTTTGGACGATATGCGACGCATTCGTTCCCAGGTCATAGTCTCTAGTGCTGTACAAACTACAAACATCCATAAAAAACACTTCTTCCGTAAAAGATGAAAACAAACTTCAAACCTTTTTGCCCCGTGGGCCCATAACTCAAGGAAAACTCTTCTGAAGAAAAGAGTGGCGTTAACTCCCAATTCTACCACAAACGGTAACGCACGAGTCTCTGACGAGCAAGTTGCATACACCAAACTGCTGGAACTGTTGGTTAACCCTACTCGAAAAAACAGATGAATCTGAACCCCCGTAATCCGTATTATCCTGAACTACGTAAGCTCTGATCTCTCATATCTGTTAAGAGTACGTAGGCACAATAATGACGTATTGGTGAGCCACCTTCCCCCGTAACCCGTAGTTAGCTGAACTACGTTGACTCTGATTTCTCGTTCTCTGACGAGAATACGTAGGCATAAAGCGCGATGCTTTGCCGAGTCATTTTTATTTTCTGTTCAAAACAACCTTGATAGGTAGATAGATTAAACCAACCCGTCAGATAAATACAACAAGCGTGGATCCCATCGAGTACGATGGACGTGAGGGGTGCTAATACCTTCCCCTTGCGTAACCGACTCCCGAACCCAGACATGGTTGCGATGACCTTGTCTTATACCTTTTCGTCAGGTTTTTTCGATCGTTTACTTTCCCTTTCTGTGGGATAAATAACGAAAGGTAGCGACTCTTCTATTTTGTCGGCACCTTATTTTTGCGGTAGCGCTAGCTGGTGACTCTGGTTCCCTATGCGAGTCAATCCTAGCGCTTGCGTGTTTATCTGTTAGGTTTGCATTTATTTATCGCACTTTACTTTCCGTATTTTATTTTCAGTATAATATGATTATTTGTGCTGTTGTGGGAGGGTATTCTGATGAGTGAGAAGCCAGACACATGCTTGAGAGAAAATCTAGCATTAGAGTGGATTAGTGGTGGACGTGCTTGCTTTGCTTGCATCAGTTCCCATATAATCCACACTCAGACGAGGTTCTCTTTGATGACTTCCTATCGGTCCTTTGGACTCTAGGGGATTTTGGATCTGAGGATTGTCGAATCTGGGGACCGATCATTTGTGACTCAGCTAAGTGAGGCCTCTTCAGGGAGTGATGATGCCAAACCAGAAATGGTGAACATATCATCATTTCGTGAAAGTCTGTGACGCTGGGAAACACATAGGATGCCGAACCTTTTCCGTGATTAGGTCCATACCTGTGAGCAAGGCCGAGTTATTGCAGGGAACTTAACCTCCAGACAACCTAGTTTTCTTGACACTGAATCAGTATTGTGGGTATCAGAGGGTTCTTATCATCAGAGATGAGTTTGTTCTTGACAGAGCAGAGTTGTGGTCCTTCTCCTCAACAGCACAATCATCTTGATCTCCTACTGTATGATTGCATTTTGCATTGTTTGCATCCTCATTTGCATATCATTAACGTGTGTCTGTGTTGCAGGTGCATATTTCTCCCCTGGTTCTAGTGATCTTGATCCTCATGGCTGATATGGCATCTCTGAAGAAGACTGTGGCTTACAAGTTACCAACACCTGACATCCGAGAGTTACAGGCTTTGATTTCTTTGGCTGATAAGACAGTGATGGAGGATTTCAGAAAGAGTTATGGGACACTTCTGGGTATTGTGTGTAAGCTTTCTACGTACGAGTTGAACGACCTCTACGCTCTTCTGAAGTTTTACGACCCGCAGCTCAGATGCTTCGTTTTTCCAGACTATGTCCTAGCTCCGACCTTGGAGGAGTATTCTGACTTGCTGAGGGTGCGTTTGTTGAATCAGATGCCTTATTACCGTGTTGATGGTGAACCTGACTTGGGTAAGTTAACTACCGCTCTTCATGTAGATGATTCAGAGTTGAAAGGGATGGTGTTCAGAAAGATTGGAGTTTATGGTTTCTCTTTGCCTTTCCTGATGGAGAAGGCCCGAAAGTTTGCCAAGAAGGGTCGCTAGGATGTATTCAATGCCATCTTAGCCCTTTGCATTTATGGGATCGTGCTATTCCCAAGTCATCCGGACTTCATAGGTATGGATGCCTGCCACATATTTGCTTCCGGGAATCCAGTGCCCATTCTCCTCGGAGACGTATACCATTCAGTCCACAGCAAGAATGAAAACAGAAAGGGGAAGAACGTGGCATGTTGTGCTCCTTTACTATATACGTGGTTTGCCAGCCATCTTCCTAAGACGGGTCCGTTCATTGATTCTGTTGAGTCTTCACCCTGGTCTGCACGTTTGATGGGTTTGTCTGCTGACAATATTATCTGGTTTGATAGAGATCTACTGGGCAAAGAGATTGTGCATAGTTGTGGTGGCTTTCCTAACATCCCCCTGGTCGGAAGGAATGGATGTATTAATTACAATCCCTCTCTGCTGGTTCGACAATTTGGGTATGCACTAAGAGGTCCTCCTGAAGAGGAAGAGATACAGGAATCTCTGTATCTCACAGGGTTGCTTGAAGGTGATACTTTGGTTAAGGTACAGAATGCTTGGAGCAAAATTCACCAAAAGGGAAAAGTATTGCTAGGAAAAAGCAACAACAAGGCCTTTGATCCATATGTGGCCTGGATCCGAGAAAGAGCCGTCAAGTTTCTAATGTTGTTTCCTGTTGTGGAACCATTGTATTCTCCTGTGTACAAAGAGCCTACCACAGTTGATATTCAGAAGTTCAACCAGGTACTCTGAGAGAAAGAAGAGCTACGAAAAGCCAACAAAGAGTTGGAGAAAGAGATTGCTCAACTACGGAGCGAGAAAAACGAAGCCGTATACACCTGCAAGAAGCAAACAAAACTGATCAACCACTTGGGCGCTAATTTGACCAAGGAAACCGATTCCAGAGAACGACTTGGGTTGGACCTGAAGGCAGTACACAGCGTGTTGACCACCAAGAAGCAGGATCTGGATAGGGTATACCTGAAGTTATCAAAATACGAGATGTTATGGAGCAACACCCTAGCCAAGTACAAAGAGCGGGAAGAAAAGCTGAAGCAGCGAATAGCCGAGCTAGAAGTCCAGATTGAGATCAAGGACAAGAAAATAGAGGCTGAAGCCTCGCTTTGACGAGACGTCCAGTATAGGTTGGTTGAGACCAAGGAGAATTTACAGGATTGTTAACTCCGAGCTGATGCTAAGAGAAGTAGGGTGGAAAACCGTTCTGAAGAAGGTGCTTGTAGGGATGTTACTGAGAACCTCCCAGAGACTATCAGGCAGAGGGATCTGCTGATCCAGGGTCTGCTTGCCCAGCCTGATCATCCCGCTACAAAGAAGTTATTAGAAGATTTTCGTGCCCGTAGCCGCACTTGATTTCTTTGTATTTCTTTGTACCTTTTATGCATTGATATGTTGATCACCACCAGGCCTGTTGGTTGGGTGTTGCACCCTAATTTTTGACCATAAGATCCCACCTCCTCGTGTTTTTCTTGTTGGTTTATACGTACATTTATTATGGCTAATGAGTGTATGCGGATCGGTTTCACGACTCATGTGTTACCAAAGTCATTGATTAACAGAGAACTTATCAAGACGACGAATTTGGTACAAGGCATGAGTCATGATGTTATACCTCCTAATTATAATACTTAAGCCCAAATTTGGAATCTCTTCACAATCAAACACAAATATCTCACAATACCATATCATTTTCGCTACAATGTTCAAGAAGTTCAAATTTGCTTCGAGACCATACATTTGGATCACATGGAATCCAGGTTACAATGGAGTTGTTATTCGAAAATTCAAAGGGGTAAAACGCCATTGCAAGGCGAAGACTCAAGCATAGTCTTTGTGTTCATCAAGTTTATGAATTATTTGGAGTTGCAAGAATCGCAAGCACATGGCACTTTCCATCATTTTGGATTTTGTTATTCAAGTCATTCAAATTCAATTTCCCAAGTTACCGGAATCGTGAAGGCTTAAGATTCAAAGATTTATCTCTTAAGAGTAAAACTCAAGCTAACTTCAGAGATATAATTCATTCAGGACTTTATTCACCATGTGCAACAATTTGCTGTTGGTATAATCATACGCAAGTCTAGTTAAAGTTCTCAGACAAAACAGGCAAGCTCGTCGCTACATTGGATATTGACATCACAAGTGGAAAGCTCTAATTTATTATAAGCCAAATTGCCACCGAGCCAGGAGGTGTTAGCATGCCACATTATTTTACAATGTCTATGCCATATTTTATACACATTGGATCATTACAATTAATTCGACTCAAAGTTCATGAAGAATAATTTCCTAATCAAAAACGGGACCCATCATGAAATTGGAGGAATTAATTTATGATCATGTCTTCACTACACTCTGCCAGCAGCGAAGAAGAAGTTCAAGAACATTAGTGTTACAACGGTGACCAATCCACAGCCGGAAAAACCGCATCTACCACCAACTGGAACCGTCACAATGTCAATCTCATTGGAAGCTGAAGTGTGTCAAATGCGAATAACCACCTGCTGCAATTCAGGAGACACAACCTCTTCAGCAGGCCGTACGTTACGCTCCAATTCCATCTGGACCTGCTTGTTGGCAGCCAAACTCTTCTGATGCGTAGTTGGAGATTTATTGAGTTAGAACATCTAATACCAAACCAAACAAGAAGGAATTAACTCAGACATTCTGGAGATGCTAAGCTGCAACCTCTTTGCAGGGATTAAAACGTACCAAGTCATTATCGCAATCGTCACGCTTACAGCGGTTTCGTCTTGCATGCTTATAGCATTTCCCTATATGAAATCAGAAGGAAACTCGTTAATCCAAAGCCAGAGAAAGACATTTGCCAAGAAGAAGAAACAATCATATTCTTACCAGTTCATCATAAATCAAGTTTTCCTGCGTTCGTATCGCTGAGATACTTCTTCCAAACTGTTTCAAAGTGACCAGCAGATTCTATTAACAACCCTGTGCATCCCACCTTCAAGGTTCAACCACAACTTCAGATTAACTCAATCCGAGCCCCTTTACTCCCCGAGACATTCCGTACGTTGCTGCAAGTATCTGAAACACGGAATGTAAGAGTTAGCTATCACTAAAACAGAAAACCGGTTTTTATCAAGTGACTATATCAGTGTGTGCATAGGTATAGTCGAGATGAGGAAACTTAGCTGTTGAGAGGATCAAATTAAAGTGGAAACACAATTATCGTCAATGAATTGACATACATCAAATTAGTCATAATCAATATCTCAGGCTCCTGTGTTGATACCCCAATATCGACAAAGCCACTCCGAATAAACCGTATGCAAGCTACTAAGAACATCTCCAGAATGTTGCTCCATACCATATTCACGCCAGACCAAAGTTAACCTGCAGTTTTGATTTAACGTATTGGATTAAGAGGAAGGGAAACAAAGGCCACATGAAATACTAAGAAGGAAACCATTGGAAGAAATCAAATTAAGGCAGGGATGATCGAAAAGAACCATAACCACTGCAAATTCCAAAAACGCTAGCCACATTTCTGCACCCAAGGACAAACTCACTCTTGCTAGAATTGATTCACTCGGAAAAACTCTTTTTAGCCTACTGGAGGAAACAATCATCAAGATGAACAACATCATTTTTTTTTTGCATAAAGAAAAAAAAAAGTGTTAAGTTCATTAAAAGCACAAGACAGATTCGAACTTTCTGATTTCAGACCAAGTCCTGTACCTCAGAGATATCACCCGCAACTAAACTATGATGCCCTGCCTCAACACCATGTGAAGCTTTGGACTTGTTGGTCTGATTCTCATTATCCAACTTGGTTTATAGCACCGTATTGAACTGCCAACCTGGTAAGAATCATGTCGGACCTACATCAGTTAAGGAAATCAAACAGAAAGTTAAGCATGCTCAAATGGGAAGGAAGTGAGGTTATACGATTGCTCGAAGCTCCTACCAGCAGCAACACCACCAATAAGGCGTTCACAGGAGGAACAGCTTTTCGGTTACCGTCAACAAGCATGTTTGAGTGTCATCTCACCTCCAGTCAGAACAACATCAGGTTTCGCTTCAAGAGATAAAAACTGAGTCTGAGAATTCTGGTCCCTCAAGCTTGTTACTTGTCAACAAACTCTCTTCTGGTACTTCCCCAGCTAGCTCTACCAGTGAATGATCTTCATAGGCATCCGCTTCAAACTTCAGCGCATAAACATGTGACGGTTCAAGGCCTAACATTGATAATTTTGTCCTCCGAAAAGAAGTCTAAGCCACCATAACCTAAGGTCAAGAAGAAAAAACACGATGAGTTCATAAGGGAAATAATGACACCAATACTATTCCAATACAAGATTGAGACAGAATCAATAACTTACCAAACTAATACAAACATGCCCTGCTGATTTGGGAGGGACAGTAAAGTGTATTAACTCACGAAATAAGGAGGAGTACCCATCAACCAACCAACAAGATCAAAATATGTTAGGAAAGAAAGGAACTCGTAAAAGGAGAAGAAACAGACCATTCAAAGCAGTCTTAAAGACGAGTAAAAACATATCAAAACCTTGCTACAAATGTTCAACCTTGTCTGACTCAAATAGGAAACCTCTTTATTGCATTTCGAAATCCTCCCATTCACAGCAGCCACCTTGAGCCTATAAAAGGGAGCCACAAAATCATCAGAAAAAAGATTCACCAAAAAATCGTAATCCCAAATCATGAAACTCTAAACAATTTTGTGAAAAGAAATAAGAAACTTATCTTTGTGTGCTCGAATCCACCGCGAGATTGCAACCCAAACCTTCACCATAAATCAGCCCCAGCGGATCCACCACCGTCGAAGCATTTGTCACTGCATATCACCGTCACATTCAAACCACTCCATTGCGAACACCATCGTGAATCCTCCGTCAATCGCCATCAGGACCTGCAGAAACCCATACAAACCGTGAGCTTTTCCGACTAACATTGTAATCTGTTGTTTTCTGTTTTGTTTTTTTTGTTTTATAGGGGATCGAAAGGGGAAGTCGAAGAAGAATGAGACGAAGAAAGAGAAGGAGAAAGAGATGGAAGAAATCGAAGAAGCTGAGAGAGACGAGAGAGAGATGCGATCGACAGGAGCGAGAAGGGAAAACGAATTAGAGAGGAGAGAGGGAGCCGTCAGCGATTTGGGGGGGAAAGGGCTTAGGTTTTTTTCTTAATTGTAATTGCTGCTGTAATCTGATAATCACCGCACACACACACAACACCATTAACTACCCCCTAATCATCCATTAACTACCCCCTAATCTGCCAATTAACCTTTTTAACACAACTAATATTTAACCTCTTCCAAATCAGTTTTTTTAAATTAAAATAAATTAACTAATCCTTTTATTAATTAATTAAATTAATCCTAATCATTTTTTTATCAGAATTAAACTAATGACCCTTTTTTTTTCTTAAGTTAATTTTTTAAATAATCAATCACTTAATTAAGTCTTTTATTTAAAGTAAATTTAATAACCTTTTTCAAATAAATATTAAACATCTTTTCTTTTAATTTAGTTTAATAATAAAAATCTTTTCATTAATTCCTATTTATTTAAAATCAAACTCGATCAAACTTTTTATTGAGATTGTTTTTTTTCAAATCAACTTCACTGCTTAATCTAAACTCTTTTTAAAACTAATAATAACTTTTCCATAAAATCAAATTTTTCACCTAAAAATAAATCCAACTTTTTTATCAAGATCATAACATTAATCTCACTAATAATCAAATCAACCTCCTCATAAATCAACTCAAATCAATTCAATTAAATGAACCAACATCACAACTTAATCAATCAGGCACATCCACGACACGGTCACCTACACCTTAGCGCTTTCATGTGTGTGTATGGCTTTACATTTTCGCTATTTATTTTCAGTAACTAACATTATTGCAATTTACTTTATCGCATTGCATCCGTCCAAAGGAAGAACCTGCACATGATCTCAACAATCGTGCGTACGCATTATTTGCATCATAATCCCCTTGATCCTTGATCCCATTCAAGTCGATCATTTTAGGATAGATCCTATCCCATAGGAAGGACCTTTATCTTTACAACATAGAGAATAAAAAATTCAACACATCAAACAATTATTTCAAACACTATAGAGAAAGATGTTAATAATCTTAAGCAAGATAGAATCTCCACCCCACAACAATACAACTTCTTACATCTGTGGCGGTTACATCTCTCTTAAAATGAATACTCATCTCTTCTCCTAAAAACAATCAAAACAACTACCCTAAACCCGTAGAAACTTTGACCACAGTCAAAGAACTCCTCCAACCCTTTAGGGGAACTACAGATACTCTGATTCCACTCCCGTAAGGATATGTAGGCATAAGATGCGACATCTTATCGAGTATACTTAGAAATAAACCCCCTAGGTCTTTAAACCTTTAAGCAGATAAACACATAGCAATAAACAAACATAAAACAAGAGGTTCCTGTAGAGTACTACAGAAACTTAGGATGCTAGTACCTTCCCTAAGTTTAACCAACCCCCAAACCTAAAACTCTATAAACCTTGCATTTGCATTGAATTGTGGGAATTTCGATCTTTATCCCTTCCTTTGGAGAAATCAAAGTTCGGTTGCAAAATGAATTAAAGATTCAAACTAATCAATAGTTTGGTATCCGATTTTCACCGCGACAGAAATGGCGACTTCACTGGGGAGGCCTCTAGTGGGTTCCCTATCTTATTTTTTTTGTTTACTGCTTTATATCTCTGCTTACTTGATTAATTATTTATTTGTATACTTTCTCTTGTGTCTTTTTGGGTTGTTATCCTTGAGAGGTGAGATAAAGTTCTACACTCGAACTTGAGAGAAATTAAGATAGGATGGTGATATATTCGACGAGGCTTATAGGGAGTTGAATCCCGACTAAGTTAAATCGAGAATCCCGCTTAATTGAGGCCCTCTCGAGGTAGTACTGTTGAACGAGTAATCGTGAAGACACTCACTATTTTCGACCTCGGAGCCTATGATATTGAGGACCGTAGTTACCTTTAACCCAACTTTGGCCTTTATTAGGACGTAGTGCGGGACTATGAGGGAGTACTTCCAAAATAGTGCAACGCGAAGCTACACTCAAAAGAAGTTTTCTTGAGAATATTATTAATCCTCGAGTAATTGGGAAATTGATAATATCCGAAAGATAGGCTGATGATTTTGAGTCCCTTTAGAACCTTGTTCTGCAGGTGCAATCAACCTTTACTCCATAACCTTTGGGAATGGGTATACCTTTGGCTCCATGCTCGTTGCAAACCTAGGGTTTCCCTTGTTTGTTTATCTTTGTGTCCTTATGTGCTTACTTGTGTTTGTTGCACTCATATAGCATCATATTGCATTGGTTTCATGGGATCTCGAGTTTTACTTATAAACATTACAGAGAACTATAAGGATTACAAAAAAAAATATATGTTTAATATTCTTTTAAGAGTCTTAACCTGGATAACCTAAGGAAGTAGGAGCTCAGATTGAAGAATCAAGAAAACTCCAAATACAAGGGGCTTCCTTTTACTATTAAGGATCAAATGAAAGACTTTCATCAATATTGAAGGTCCGAGTAAACAAGGGCTTCCTCCCTTATTTTCCAACAAGAGATAGAGGATTTATTTTCCTCTATCACACTACTCTTTAGAAGTCGATCGTGGACAACTTATCTTCAAAAAAAGATTCAGATAGGAGAGCAAATCAAGAAGCACGACGAAGGACTTCCTTAGGACTTTTACTAGATTTTATTTAGCTATTGGGTCAAGACTCTTATGAGAATGTTAATTTGTAATTGATATCACAAAATAGTAAATGAATTTTCTTTGAATACTCCGTGACGTTTATAAATACTCGAGTTCCATGAAACACTTCGTTTTGCATTCTTGCATTCTTGCATTTTTTCATTCCGCATTTTGCATCAGCATAGCATCCTTTGCATTCCAGGGGGTCTCACTCTTGCTTCATCTTCACAGAAAACAATCTGAATCACCGATACAACACTCGAGCTAGTCAACGCCAGAAGATGGATCAACTAGAACAGGAAAATAGAGTACTCCGTGATGAAGTTGCAACTCTGAAAGAAAATTTGGAGAGATTAAATGGTTTAGTTGAAGCTCTGTCCAACCAGTCTGCACTCAACAATCAAGAAGTTCAAGGGACCGTTATTTCTGAAGTAGTATCAACACCGATCCCAATGGTGTCTACTGTTGTTGAAGTGACCTACAGCATGCCGCCAGGATTCCCGTGAGTGATGCCTCCCTATTTCACTCCGACCGGTTATCGTCCACCTGTTCCCGAGGTCCCTGCCGTAACCACTGTGCAAGCCATTCCTGCAATTACTGCTGTCATGACTACTGTACCTCCGCAAGTGAACGCTACTCCATATATCTTAGACAAACCAATTCTCCATAAGACACCCAGCGAAACTGTGGGTTTTGAAGAGAGGATGGATGGTTTTCAAGACCAATTTTCTGAGATGCAGAAAGAATTAAGAGCCCTTCATGGGAAAGAACTGTTCGGCAAAAGTGCTTCTGACTTATGTTTGGTTCAAAATGTCAAGGTTCTGCCGAAATTTAAGGTCCCTGATTTTGAGAAGTACAAAGGGAATACTTGCCCTCAGAGTCATCTCATCATGTATGCCAGGAAAATGTCTGCACAAACTGACAATGATCGATTGCTCATTCATTATTTCCAAGACAGTTTGACAGGCGCTGCACTCAAGTGGTACATGGGGTTGGATAGTACGAAGATTCGAACTTTTAATGATCTGGGTGGAGCCTTCATCAAGCAGTACAAGTATAATATGGACATGGCTCCTGACCGTGATCAGTTGAGGGCCATGGCTCAGAAAGGCAAAGAGAATTTCAAGGAATACGCTCAGCGTTGGCGCGAGTTAGCCGCCCAAGTCATACCGCCATTAGAAGAAAAGGAAATGACCAAGATTTTTCTAAAGACTCTCGGTCCATTCTTTTATGAGAAAATGGTAGCAAGTGCACCCAGTGACTTCACCGAAATGGTGAATATGGGAATGCGTTTAGAAGAAGGTGTTCGTGAAGGAAGATTAGTCAAGGAAGGGAGTATCCCCAATAATGCTAAAAAGTATGGGAATGGTTTTGTGAAAAAGAGAGAACATGAGGCAAGTGTTGTGCAGCAGGGGCGATCCAAGAGAGGATATCCGCCATCGCATCAGGTTGCTGCAGTTTATCAGCCACAACGTCAACAAAATCAGCCATTCAACGATCAGAGTCGTATACACAAAAGATTAGACTTTGATCCCATCCCGATGACATACGCTGACTTGTTCCCATCTCTGATTCAAAAGGGTCACATCCAGACGAGAGCTCTGCCTAAGGTACCCAAGAAACTCCCGTATTGGTACAAAGCTGACAAATTTTTCCTATACCATTAAGGTGCTCCAGGCCACGATATTGAGAACTGTTACGGTTGGAAGGCAGACGTTCAAAGGTTGGTTAAGGACGGAATTTTATACTTTAAGGGTTCCATTCCTTATATGCAAGATAGTCCCCCACCTTAGCATGGTTCGTCCTCCGCGAACATGATCCAGAGTTATTCGGGAAGCTCATATCAATATAGCACCTGAAAATGGATCCAAAGGCGACATATCAGACAATTCTGCAAGCTTCTCCATTCCATGCAAAGGCTGAATAAAATCCTGAGAAGAGCTTATCAGGGTGTTTTCTATTTCATTTCTTTGATTACAAGCATGTTTGGCTTGTATGGTTTGTTTATTTGAATAATTAATGCAATAAAATATTTGTCTTGAAGAAACCCATTCGTTTCACTCGTAAAATATTTTTTCATAATTTATAACGCCTGCTATACCCAATTATCTCACTTTGGTGAACAATTGGAGGAAGGATGATGAAGTAAAACGCATGATCTCACGTTGTATGCTTTGAATAAAAACCCTACTGATGATGTAAGGCATTCCTGTTTCAAACCTCCTAAACACCAGAAATATTTAACCTTTCGAACCTGGATGAAGAATCTGTCTCTCTTAAATCAAAACCTCGTTTTTTAACCTGGGATAGGGTATCAAAAATGAGCATCTCTAAAAAAAATTTGGGTGGGCACCAATATACTTTGACCCTTATCCTCTGTTTTACAAATCATAAACTAAACCCACAAAGTCCTAATTGAAGTAAGGTTTAGTCCGAAAGCATACTCGATGAGATAACGTTTCCTGACTCCTATGAGCTATGCTCAATTTGACGTTGGCATTATAAATTTAAACTAATATCCTAACTAGTGATTTTGTCACAAGTTATCGTGATATCTATTTTTAAAACTTCAAGACAAACACATGTGTTGCATTAACAGTTTCAGAATTGACATTTTTGACTTGCTAGATTTTCCTAATGTCTTAGAAAGATTACCGATGAAAATTTGAAGACTTTGCTGATCTGGGGCAAGTCATTTTCCAAGATATTTTATCCACACAAGTTTGAAGACTCAGTTATACCATTAATCAGGGGCAGTTATGTCGAGCTTTTACGAATCTCTCCAAGAGTTTGAAAACAGTGGGGCATTTGGACGCCATGTTTTCTGTAAAATCCTCTCAAGACGACCTTTTATCGTGAACCATGTGACTTGGGGCATTTGAGAGTCAAAAAGGGTTTCTGATTCAGCTTCACTCATTCAACGTATTTAACGACTTTGTTAACCCAGTTTCCCCATTGGATGGATATTTATTTTATCCACGAAGCTTCTCCAATTAAGAGAGGGATCCGTTTCCGATAGGAAGTTTTGAAGCCTTGAAGCAAGACTATGATCCCATATTTGGTTCTCCACCTGTCTACAAGTGATGTTTCTATCTTTGAAGGTTGAGGGAATTTCAAAAACAAGTGTACATTCTTCAAGCAATGTTTGATCTGTGAAGATTTGGTTTGAGTACCCGGAACATTTCTCACCTCTGATGTTAGCATACGCATAGCATGTAGATAGATAGCATGGCATATGCATCCTGCATCTTTGTTTTGTTTGTTCTGTCACTTTGGCCGTGTTTATCACCAAGTGACTGGGTGTGTCTTCTCCTTCAAGTAGTGTTGTCAGCCCTAGGCAGAAAAAGCGCAATGCTTCTATTTCCCCACAGAGTTCGATCCTCGTGGAAGACGGTTGTTTTAGTTAAATCCTATTTGAGTTTACACCTCGATGGTTGGGTATTGCTTGACGGTTTCTCTTCAGTTATTTCCTGGATTGAACTCCGGTCCTTGACAATCACATTGTGGACATCTCCAACTTCTGAATATGGATAGAGCGTGCATTTATTTTGCACTTTGCTCCCCAGAAAGAATTTATGAAGATAACTATTGGAGATGGATATTTTCCCCAGCGACATTATCAGATTTCCTCCATAAATTACATTTGGACTGCAAGCACTCTCTTTATTTGAGCAACTCGTTTTGATCAGGATCTTGTTCAAAACGACAAATAGCAGTCTCCTCAAGACAATTTGTCTATCCCTAATGGATTTATCAAGATTACCAACTCATCAAAAGGCATTCTCCCAGAAATCTGTTAGAGAAATGCATCGAAGACATTACAAATATTTCTCTTTATTTGAGAACTTACACTACAAGGATACATATTTTATAACTACAACAAGATACTCCTCAAGAATGTATTCCCCAGCGAGTCTATCACACAAGCTTTAACTCCATCAAAGAGCATCTCTTCCAAGAAGTTCGATGAAGTTTATTACAACTAGTCTCTCCTTGTTTGAGAGGACATTTTTTGCTGATCAACAGGCTTACATCTCTTGAAGATCCCCGTTGAAGCTTTGTAATCTCTAGTACATTTTGATTTGGGGACAGATACCTTTTCTTAGGCTGCCAAGATTGGTAGTAGGTCATCTTTCCTTTGTGCTTAGGCTATCATATGTTTAATAGTAGGTAATACGCCTTTCTTTTGTGCTCACCTTTTCTTAGGCTATCATATGTTTGATAGTAGTTAACACATATCGTTTTGGTCAGACACTTGTTCTTAGGCTGCCATACATTTGGTAGTAAGTGATCTCTCCTTCTTTGGGTTATTACCTGTGCTTAGGCTATCATATGTTTGATAGTAGGTAATACGCCTTTCTTTTGTGTTCACCTTTTCTTAGGCTATCATATGTTTGATAGTTGGTAACACATATCGTTTTGGTCAGACACTTGTTCTTAGGCTGCCATAGATTTGGTAGTAAGTGATCTCTCCTTCTTTAGGTTATTACCTGTGCTTAGGCTATCATATGTTTGATAGTAGGTAATACGCCTTTCTTTTTAAGTTCACCTTTTCTTAGGCTATCATACATTTGATAGTAGGTAATATACCATCTGTTGTGGTCAGACGCCTCGGCTTAGGCTACCATATGTTTGGTAGTAGGTGATCTCGACATCTTTTGGGTTATACCTTTGCTTAAGCTATCATATATTTGATAGTAGGTAATACACCTTTCTTTTGGTCAGACGCCTTTTCTTAGGCTTCCATATGTTTGGTAGTAGTTGATCTTTCCTTCTCTTAGGCTTCCATATGTTTGGTAGTAGTTGATCTGTCTTTTTGGTTATTACCTTTGCTTAGGCTATCATACATTTGATAGTAGGTAATACACCTTGTTTTGACTATTACCTCCGCTTAGGCTATCATACATTTGATACTAGATAATATATCGTCTTTTGGTCAAACACCATGGCTTAGGCTATCATATGTTTGATAGTAAGTGACATGCGTTTCTTTGCTTCAACCAGACATCTTTAATTAGGCTGTCACACGTTGATAATGGGCTACCCTTCACCTTCAAGATCTAGTTTCACTGTCCAAGCTACTATGCTCCTGGTGGTATTATCATATCTTATCTTCATTTTGGAGAATCCATATTGCTGATATTTGTCTCTTCTCGTGGCGTCTCGTGTTGTTGAGTCTGTTCTTTAGGTGTCGTGTCCAGTTATTCCCCTGTGGCATCATTCCCCACAGGACCGTCCGTTTTCCATTCTCATATCATTGCATATCATATGCATTTGGTGGATTCTTAAGGCCAAAAATTCGTGCAATGTTTGTATTTAAGTCCCTCCTATCTCGTCGAGACGAAGATTTCGATCTCCATATCTCCGGATAGAAGAAACTTAAATAGGGGCATCTGTTGCACCCTAATTTTTGACCATAAGATCCCACCTCCTCGTGTTTTTCTTGTTGGTTTATACGTACATTTATTATGGCTAATGAGTGTACGCAGGATCAGTTTCACGACTCATGTGTTACCAAAGTCATTGATTGACAGAGAACTTATCAAGACGACGAATTTGGTACAAGGCATGAGTCATGATGTTATACCTCCTAATTATAATACTTAAGCCCAAATTTGGAATCTCTTCACATTCAAACACAAATATCTCACAATACCATATCATTTTCGCTACAATGTTCAAGAAGTTCAAATTTGCTTCGAGACCATACATTTGGATCACGTGGAATCCAGGTTACGGTGGAGTTGTTTTTCTAAAATTCAAAGGGGAAAAACGCCATTTCAAGGCGAAGACTCAAGCATAGTCTTTGTGTTCATCATGTTTATGAATTATTTGGAGTTGCAAGAATCACAAGCACATGGCACTTTCCATCATTTTGGATTTTGTTATTCAAGTCATTCAAATTCAATTTCCCAAGTTACCGGAATCGTGAAGGCTTAAGATTCAAAGATTTATCTCTTAAGGGTAACAACTCAAGCTAACTTCAGAGATGTAATTCATTCAGGACTTTATTCACCATGTGCAACAATTTGCTGTTGGTATAATCATACGCAAGTCTAGTTAAAATTCTCAGACAAAACAGGCAAGCTCATCGCTACATTGGATATTGACATCACAAGTGGAAAGTTCTAATTTATTATAACCCAAATTGCCACCGAGCCAGGAGGTGTTAGCATGCCACATTATTTTACAATGTCTATGCCATATTTTATACACATTGGATAATTACAATTAATTCGACTCAAAGTTCATGAAGAATAATTTCCTAACCAAAAACGGGACCCATCGTGAAATTGGAGGAATTAATTTATGATCATGTCTTCACTACACTCTGCCAGCAGTGAAGAAGAAGTTCAAGAACATTAGTGTTACAACGGTGACCAATCCACAGCCGGCAAAACTGCATCTACCACCAACTGGAACCGTCACAATGTCAATCTCATTGGAAGCTGAAGTGTGTCAAATGCGAATAACCACCTGCTGCAATTCATGAGACACAACCTCTTCAGTAGGCCGTACGTTACACTCCAATTCCATCTGGACCTGCTTGTTGGCAGCCAAACTCTTCTGCTGCGTAGTTGGAGATTTATTGAGTTAGAACATCTAAAACCAAACCAAACAAGAAGGAATTAACTCAGACATTCTGGAGATGCTAAGATGCAACCTCTTTACAGGGATTAAAACGTACCAAGTCATTATCGCAATCGTCACGCTTACAGCGGTTCCATCTCGCATGCTTATAGCATTTCCCTATATGAAATCAGAAGGAAACTCGTTAATCCAAAGCCAGAGAAAGACATTTTCCAAGAAGAAGAAACAATCATATTCTTACCAGTTCATCATAAATCAAGTTTTCCTGCGTTCGTATCGCTGAGATACTTCTTCCAAACTGTTTCAAAGTGACCAGCAGATTCTATTAACAACCATGTGCAGCCCACCTTCAAGGTTCAACCACAACTTCAGATTAACTCAATCCGAGCCCCTTTACTCCCCGAGACATTCCGTACGTTGCTGCAAGTATCTGAAACACGAAATGTAAGATTCAGCTATCACTAAAACGGAAAACCGGTTTTTATCAAGTGACTATATCAGTGTGTGCATAGGTATAGTCGAGATGAGGAAACTTAGCTGTTGAGAGGATCAAATTAAAGTGGAAACACAGTTATCGTCAATGAATTGACATACATCAAATTAGTCATAATCAATATCTCAGGCTCCTGTGTTGATACCCCAATATCGACAAAGCCACTCCGAATAAACCGTATGCAAGCTACTAAGAACATCTCCAGAATGTTGCTCCATACCATATTCACGCCAGACCAAAGTTAACCTGCGGTTTTGATTTAACGTATTGAATTAAGAGGAAGGGAAACAAAGGCCACATGAAATACTAAGAAGGAAACCATTGGAAGAAATCAAATTAAGGCAGGGATGATCGAAAAGAACCATAACCACTGCAAATTCCAAAAACGCTAGCCACATTTCTGCACCCAAGGACAAACTCACTCTTGCTAAAATTGATTCACTCGGAAAAACTCTTTTTACCCTACTAGAGGAAACAATCATCAAGATGAACAACATCATTTTTTTTTCTGCATAAAGAAAAAAACAAGTGTTAAGTTCATTAAAAGCACAAGACAGATTCGAACTTTCTGATTTCAGACCAAGTCTTGTACCTCAGAGATATCACCCGCAGCTAAACTATGATGCCCTGCCTCAACACCATGTGAAGCTTTGGACTTGTTGGTCTGATTCGCATTATCCAACTTGGTTTATAGCACCGTATTGAACCGCCAACCTGGTAAGAATCATGTCGGACCTACATCAGTTAAGGAAATCAAACAGAAAGTTAAGCATGCTCAAATGGGAAGGAAGTGAGGTTATACGATTGCTCGAAGCTCCTACCAGCAGCAACACCACCAATAAGGCGTTCACAGGAGGAACAACTTTTCGGTTACCGTCAACAAGCATGTTTGAGTGTCATCTCGCCTCCAGTCAGAACAACATCAGGTTTCGCTTCAAGAGATAAAAACTGAGTCTGAGAATTCTGGTCCCTCAAGCTTGTTACTTGTCAACAAACTCTCTTCTGGTACTTCCCCAGCTAGCTCTACCAGTGAATGATCTTCATAGGCATCCGCTTCAAACTTCAGCGCATAAACATGTGACGGTTCAAGGTCTAACATTGATAATTTTGTCCTCCGTAAAGAAGTCTATGCCACCATAACCTAAGGTCAAGAAGAAAAAACACGATGAGTTCATAAGGGAAATAATGACACCAATACTATTCCAATACAAGATTGAGACAGAATCAATAACTTACCAAACTAATACAAACATGCCCTGCTGATTTGGGAGGGACAGTAAAGTGTATTAACTCACGAAATAAGGAGGAGTCCCCATCAACCAACCAACAAGATCAAAATATGTTAGGAAAGAAAGGAACTCGTAAAAGGAGAAGAAACAGACCATTCAAAGCAGTCTTAAAGACGAGTAAAAACAGATCAAAACCTTGCTACAAATGTTCAACCTTGTCTGACTCAAATAGGAAACCTCTTTATTGCATTTCGAAATCCTCCCATTCACAGCAGCCACCTTGAGCCTATAAAAGGGAGCCACAAAATCATCAGAAAAAAGATTCACCAAAAAATCGTAATCCCAAATCATGAAACTCTAAACAATTTTGTGAAAAGAAATAAGAAACTTATCTCTGTGTGCTCGAATCCACCGCGAGATTGCAACCCAAACCTTCACCATAAATCAGCCCCAGCGGATCCACCACTGTCGAAGCATTTATCGCTGCATATCACTGTCACATTCAAACCACTCCATTGCGAACACCATCGTGAATCCTCCGTCAATCGCCATCAGGACCTGCAGAAACCCATACAAACCGTGAGCGTTTCCGACTAACATTGTAATCTGTTGTTTTCTGTTTTGTTTTGTTTGTTTTATAAGGGATCGAAAGGGGAAGTCGAAGAAGAATGAGACGAAGAACGAGAAGGAGAAAGAGATGGCAGAAATCGAAGAAGCTGAGAGAGACGAGAGAGAGATGCGATCGACAGGAGCGAGAAGGGAAAACGAATTAGAGAGGAGGGAGGGAGCCGTCAGTGGTTTGGGGGGGAAAAAGCTTAGATTTTTTCTTAATTGTAATTGCTGCTGTAATCTGATAATCACCGCACACACACACAACACCATTAACTACCTCCTAATCATCCATTAACTACCCCCTAATCTGCCAATTAACCTTTTTAACACAACTAATATTTAACCTCTTCCAAATCAGTTTTTTTAAATTAAAATAAATTAACTAATCCTTTTATTAATTAATTAAATTAATTCTAATCATTTTTTTATCAGAATTAAACTAATGACCCTTTTTTTTTCTTAAGTTAATTGTTTAAATAATCAATCACTTAATTAAGTCTTTTATTTAAAGTAAATTTAATAACCTTTTTCAAATAAATATTAAACACCTTTTCTTTTAATTTAGTTTAATAATAAAAATCTTTTCATTAATTCCTATTTATTTATAATCAAACTCGATCAAACTTTTTATTGAGATTGTTTTTTTTCAAATCAACTTCACTGCTTAATCGAAACTCTTTTTAAAACTAATAATAACTTTTCCATAAAATCAAATTTTTCACCTAAAAATAAATCCAACTTTTTTATCAAGATCATTAGCATTAATCTCACTAATAATCAAATCAACCTCCTCATAAATCAACTCAAATCAATTCGATTAAATGAACCAACATCGCAACTTAATCAATCATGCACATCCACGACACGGTCACCTACACCTTAGCGCTTTCATGCGTGTGTATGACTTTACATTTCCGCTATTTATTTTCAGTAACTTACATTATTGCAATTTACTTTATCGCATTGCATCCGTCCAAAGGAAGAACCTGCGCATGATCTCAACAATCGTGCGTACACATTATTTGCATCATAATCCCCTTGATCCTTGATCCCATTCAAGTCGATCATTTTAGGATAGATCCTATCCCATAGGAAGGACCTTTATCTTTACAACATAAAGAACAAACAATTCAACACATCAAACAATTATTTCAAACACTATAGAGAAAGATGTTAATCATCTTAAGCGAGATAGAATCTCCACCCCACAACAATACAACTTCTTACATCTGTGGCAGTTACATCTCTCTTAAAATGAATACTCATCTCTTCTCCTAAAAACAATCAAAACAACTACCCTAAACCCGTAGGAACTTTGACCACAGTCAAAGAACTCCTCCAACCCTTTAGGGGAACTACAGATACTCTGATTCCACTCCCGTAAGGATATGTAGGCATAAGATGCGACATCTTATCGAGTATACTTAGAAATAAACCCCCTAGGTCTTTAAACCTTTAAGCATATAAACACATAGCAATAAACCAACATAAAACAAGAGGTTCCTGTAGAGTACTACAGAAACTTAGAATGCTAGTACCTTCCCTAAGTTTAACCAACCCCCGAACCTAAAACTCTCTAAACCTTGCATTTGCATTGCATTGTGGGAATTTCGATCTTTATCCCTTCCTTTGGACAAATCAAAGTTCGGTTGCAAAATGAATTAGAGATTCAAACTAATCAATAGTTTGGTATCCGATTTTCACCGCGACATTGGGGTCATGCCTTGTTGCTTCAGTTGTATGTGATTACATTTGTACGCTACCCGCACGGGTTTTTTAAATAAATATATGAGGACTTCTTTTCCATGATTGGATGTTAGACCTTATTTGTCTCAGAAACTATGATCGAGGGGGAATCTCCCCAAGGCACAGACACACATTTGCATTTGCATGAATCATTTGCATAACAGGTACCTCGAGCCGTTTTTCTAACCCCTTGTCTTGCAGGTTATTTCAGGATTGAACGAAGACAGATCCACCGATACTCTACCAGAGTGAATCAAGCCAGAGTGATGGAACAGGTTCAGACAGACATTCAAGAGCTCAGAGAGAGGATGGATCGCTTCATGGATCTCATGCAAGTGGTCGCTAACGGCCAGGACCAGCTCAGAAATCTGGTGCAACCTCTGATTACACGCGTCGACAGCAACGGCGTGCTACATGGTGGGAATATGGTGAATCCCTCGCTTGTTGAGACCCCTCATGCTGGCATTCCGGTGACTGGAGGGAATGGAAGTGGAAATGGCAACTTCGAGGCTAATGGCAATGCTGGGATAGGCCATGGCAATACTGGGGGAACTGGTAATGCGGGGAACGCTGGTGTACATACATGGAAAGACCTTGCTGAAGCATTCGTACACCATTATCTGTATAACAGCGATTTGGCTCCCAACCGGGTTCAGCTACAAAATTTGTCTCAGAAGAACAACGAAGGATTTAAAGAGTACGCCCAGAGGTGGCGTGAACTGGCAGCGAGAGTTCAACCACCGATGGTCGAGCGAAAATAAGGTTTCGGAAAAACAGAACAGTCGCCACCTTTCGTTATTTATCCCTCAGAACGGGAAAGGAAACGATCAGAAAAACCTGACGAAAAAGGTATAAGACAAGGTCATCGCAACCATTGTCTGGGTTCGGGAGTCGGTTACGCAAGGGGAAGGTATTAGCACCCCTCACGTCCATCGTACTCGATGGGATCCACGCTTGTTTGTGTTTATATGACGGGTTGGTTTCATCTATCTACCTATCAAGGCTGGCTTAAGAAGAAAAGGAAATGACTCGGCAAAGCGTCGCACTTTATGCCTACATATTCTCATCAGAGAATGAGAAATCAGAGTCAACGTAGTTCGGCTAACTACGGGTTATGGGGAAGGTGGCTCGCCAATACATCAGTATTGTGCCTACGTACTCTCAACAAGTATGAGAGATCAGAGCTTACGTAGTTCGGGTTAATACGGATTACGGGGATTCAGATTCATCTGTTTTATCGAGTAGGGTTAACAAACAGTTCCAGCAGTTTGACGTACGCAGCTCGACCCTTGGAGACTTAAGCGTTACCGTTTGCGGTAGAACCGGGAGTTAACGACACTCTTTTCTTCAGAAAAGCTTCCTTTGAATTACGGGCCCACGGGGCAAAAAGGTTTGAAGTTTGTTTTCTGTCTTTTACGGAAGAACTGTTTTTTATGGATGTTTGCAACCAATATCGCACTAGAGACTATGACCTGAGATTGAATGTGTCGCATGTCATCCAAAGGGTGCCATACTAAACATCCAAGCTGTCGAAAAGAAACTCTCCGACAATCCTTTCTCAGATAGCTTAAGGCTCGTAACATACGACATCAGTTAGCCTTTATTATTGTATTTTAATTTGTTTGGAGATGAGAAGAGAGAGGGACAACTAAAGGGGAGACTATCAAGTCCTAATGTTGTCATGCCAAGAATTCATCCTATGGTTGAGGTTTGAAACAGGGATCTCCTAGAAGTTATCATGCATAGGTTTCAACCTAAAGTTCTAATTATCACTTCCCTATCAAAGGAAGTGAGATTCCTAAGGGATCATGTCAATGATACACAGAAACAGATAAAGCATCAGCTTAAATAGTAAACAGATATACATTAAACGACTGTAAAATGCATGCAATGCAAGTGAGGGAGGAAATGTGTGTGGGGCATCGGCCTCCACAAGCTCGTCTCGACCTCAAGCCAGATATGAATAACTGCAATCATACAGAAGAAATAAAATGCCATCAAGCAAAACATAATAACTGCAATCATACAGAAGAAGTAACATGCTATCAAGCAAACACAAACCACATAGGCAAGGGAGCAGGGCTCTACCGAATACCCGCAAGCAAAGCCATACAGTAAAAATACAAGCAGAGGGAGCCACTCAACCTCTAGTGCAATCATGCTCCTAGTTTACATCAGTCTAGATATGGACTTATTCTAATGCATCAAGCAAATCACACAAGTCACATCAATACAGTTGCACAGCAAGCAAACAAACAGGAAAGGAAACAGATCAACAACTACTACAACTAAACCAACTTTTGACAGCAATTCAGTCATCAGACTTCAATTGCTCTTCAAGGCTATCATCCTCAATAACAAGTATCAACTTGCTTCTCCAAGGTTTGAATACATAAGTACCAACTTATTCTCTCTCCAAGCCTCAACTCTTCAGTCAATTCCACCTTCAGGCTTCACTCCTAACTGCAAGTATCAACTTGATTCCTTCAGGCTCTCAATGTATCAACATAAGTGTCGACTTATCCTTTATTCTCCAAGCCTCAGCCCTTCACTCAATCTCAATTGGATCTTCTTCACAAATGTCAACTTGCTCTTCTTGACCTTCAGGCTTCAGCTCTCTCTTCTTTACTAGTATCAACTAGTTCCTCTCCACCTACAAGCTTCAGCTTCTCAAGGTAATCTTCAATCACATGGAAGTATCAACTTCATCCTTCAAAATCTTCAAGCAAGGAACTCCATCCTCTAACAAGGGAGAAAGATTCATCTATCAAGAGTAATGTTTGGATGATTGGTAGCAGAGTGAAGACCAAAGGTCACCACCAAGCATCCTGTCATCAGAGAAAGGGACCCTCAAAGGTTCTACCAACTTGCAAGGAGCCATACATCCTACCAAAGGAGGGATGAGTCCTTTACAAAGGTACCTTACATCATAGGGAAGAATGGAAGTGATCAACATCTTCCATGTTTATGAAGGAAGAGAATCTATCTAGAAGCTCTGCCTACAAAACCCTAATCTTAACCTAATCAAAACTACACCACAAGAAGGGAAGATCTTCACATCCAAGCCTCTTCAAGCAATCCAATGCATCTTCAACTTGCCTTCATCATCACCCAAGAGCAAGCAAAACAAAACCCTAATCTAAGGGAACTAAAGAAGTTAGTCTAGTGGAATTAGTGCATTAGAATCATCTAAAACTAGCACCTAAACTAAAATCAATCAAAAATAGTAAACTACCTTGAAAAATCCTACAAAAATTCCTAAGGGATCCTAATTCAATTAAGAATGCCTCATACAAAAACCAGGGACTAAATCATCTATTAAGTCCTAAAATTAAGTCCTAAATCCAAAGGTATCAACCATAAACTCTAAAAATGGAGCTTCTAAAGGTTTCAACCTAAAATACCACCTATGTTCATCACAAAAATGTGAGAAAAATCTATGGGGATCATGCATATCTATGCTAGCCACATACAAAAAATCAGGGCAAGAATCATCACCAATTAATCACACAAAATTCCACAACATCAAGCATCAAGCATGACTATTTTAATATCAGTTAAAATGTAAAAACTCCCATAAAATCATAAAATGTATGAAATAAAAATATTTTTTATCTAAAAAAATACTATACCCTATCATGAATCCAATGAAAAAAGAATGGGATCAATTGAGCTATTTTTCCATTTTTTTATGATTTTATCAAGAACCATGTACAAAATGAAAAAAAATAAAGAAAATAAAAATAAAATGACAAACACACGGTGCAGATAGTAATGAAAATCACTTCATTCTGGCAATTGGGCCATGAGGGGGGTGTGATTATCAGTTAGTACATTAAGCCCAAAATCAGCAACTAAATGAAACGATGCGTTTCATTAAAGTTCAGACTCTTCACAAAATTTGAAGCATGCGTGGCCGTTGGATTACTTCTTCAGTCAAAGGTCCACCTATGATCTAATGGTCCTGGGGTCATATTCCCCAATTTGAAAATCTGGAGGGAAGAACCTCCATGGATGAACAGCCAAGAACTTCATCTTCTCCAAATTCGTATCCCATCAAATCTCCACCAAAAATCAAAGTTGGAAGCCCTAATCCACTCCATTTCTCACCCTGATTCTAACCATGCCAGTCATTCTTATTGAATCATCACCATTCTCAAAACACGATCAAAAACTCAGAAACTGACCAAGATCTAATCATCACCATTCTCCAAATTAAAGTGCCTAACATCATCACCATGCTATCCTGAGTTGATTCCACCATCTAGCTAGGGTTAACTCTCAAGAACCACCAAGATATGATCAAGAACAGAAATTGTGGCACCCAACTTAATGTCTCTAAACCTAACCAAATGCTACCAGAAAGGTTCACAGACTAACCTACAATCATTCTAACCTAACAAACCGTGCTAATTCTACTTAATTTATGTTGGAGGAAGAAGTTTACATATCTGTCAATTCTTGATGAACAGATGCACAAAATCTTCAAATCAAGCTCTCAAACCTTCCAGACACGATCAATGAATCATTTCCTTGCTTCTGTCTGCACAAGAACTGGTTGAAACCTCCTGGAACTTGAAACCCGATAGTGAGTTGCAGGTTGAAAAATCCAAATGCTAACACTCAAATCCTCAATGCTTTTGCTGTGATTTCACTCTGGGATCATTCAACAATGCAAATGGAAGCTATTGGGATCAAGAGAATGGATTGAAATGAACTCAATTGGAGTAACCGAATTCAGTTGCAAAATGGAAGTTTCAAAACTCACTCTCTCTTTTTCCTCTCAATTCTCACCAAAAAAAGACCTGAACTACTCATATTCAATATATAGAGTGTGTAGGGATGATCTAGAAAGCTCTAGATTCTTCCAATGAGAAATTCAATTTCTCATGTCACTTGAATTCTCATGATATGCCATGGTATGCACAACTCTGCTAGCAGCTTGAAATCATTCTCAATTCCTTCCAATTTCTCCCCTCATGACATTTTGGAAGTGTTTGGCTTGCAAGGGACCTTGGCTATGCCTTGATTCTAGGTTTTGCAAATGTTACTTAAGATGTAAGTAACTACTTTTCAAAGCAAGTCCACAAATTTAACTTCAATTCAAAAATGTGGGTAAACCAATGTTCTTAAAATGTTTTTTAGAGTCAAAATGATATATTACATGCCTTGGTTTGGCCATGTATATCAAAAATATCAATTTCCAACTTTGGTTCATTTAACTTATACCCTTATTTTAGGTCATTTTTCCAACTTTGAGCTACAAGCAATTCCAACATCTCATGACCTCTTTAATAGCCTTAAAACATAATTTTGAACAAGTTTTATGTTGAACATTTTCCCATTTGAAGCTTGGAAATAGGAGTTATGGCCTTATGCTTGAAATGACCTATAATCTCCAAATGACCAAAATGCCCTTGACTTGTCAAAGCCATAACTTGAGTTCTACAAATCCTATCAAGGACTTCTAGTACTCTATAGAAAGCTAAGAGGATAAGGAACAACATTCATGTTTACCAAAAGTTCATAGGAATAGTCCTTCTAGGGAAAAAGTTTCATGCAAGTTGGACAACTTTCAAGCCCCCAAATTCACATACCTCAGATGACCTGTAACTTGTCAAAGTCATAACTTGAGTTCTACAAATCCTATCAAGGACTTCTAGAACTCAAATTAAAGCTAAGACCATTCTCTACAACAATCATGTTAGGGGCAAGATGAGATGACAATCACATCTTGAGCTAAACTGCCTTGAAGATAGGGGTAAAACTAGGGGATTTTACACTGTCAAGCCTTAGAACCCTAGCTTGAAACTTCTCAAACTCTTCAATCATGATGATTTGACCTTGGAATCATCCTTATAACATCTCAATGCATCAATACATGATCACATGGCTCTTGGACTAGGTCTCAACCTTGCCCAAATCATCAGTTGACTTAGGGTTGACCCAGTCAAACCCTAATTGCACCACTCATGGATGAGTCTTCTTAATCTTGCACAATGACCTGTCTAGGACTCAAAGTGATCTTCAACACTTCTCATGAGCTCTCTCAAGATCTCAAATCTAACTTCATGGCTTCAGAATCATCTGATGGTCTTCCCCATAACTCTCAAGTTAGGAGACCCATATACTTGGTTTCAACCACTCTCTCTGAGGATCCTTTAACTACTCTGACAAGGATATCAACCCTTGAACATCTGAATAACCTTCTTAGCTAGCTTCATAGTCTTGTGTAGCTCTTGATTGGTAATCATACCTCTTGATCTCCTGCATACATGTCAATGAAATTCAAATGATAATGCTAATGTGAATGAAATGAAACATAAGCTAGGTAAAGAAATGTTGGTCAAATTTTGGGGTGCAACAGCTGCCCCCTATTCAAACGGCTTGGACCTGACTGGGTGAGAAGCGAACGGCTCTCAAACAATCAAGGTAAAAGACGATTGAATACCAACAAACCCGGAAATTTGCCAACTGCACAAGTATACAGTACTCTGATGGGAACAAATCTTCGGAAACTGAAATATTAGCTGCACGGCAACTAGCTGGGGAATTGGTCACACGGTAACCGGTGATACATGGTCGATCATGCCGTCAGGCATTAGGATTCCTCGGGGACTCATCGGGTCAATAATCAAGTTAATCATGCCATCGGGCATTCAAAGAAATTTTTGGGCGTCAGCCGAACTTCGTCATTAAGTCGGGGATAGAATTCTCGGTCAATCATGAACCAAATAGGGGTATCTGAGCCATTGCCATCAGGCATTCCGCGTCGGCGGGGAGGACTGCTTTGACCTTGTAGTTAGACTTCATCAATAAGTCAGGGGTTTTGGCACTACTGCCAGACTTCAATCATCAAGTCTTCAAGGGAAGTTTCAACTTCGCTGTTCAGAAACCTGCTGGGGGATGACGCATCTCCGCTGGGGATTCTGGAGGACTATCAAGTAACTCTGCTTCGGGATCCAGAAATCATTCTGGATGAATCAACTCTACTGAGGACTTCAAGAATCATCTTGGACAACTAACTCCGCCGGGGATTTCAATAATCATCTTGAACCAATAACTCTGCTGGAGATTTCAGGGATCATCCTGAACAAATCGCACTGTCGGGGACTCTAAGCATCCACTTGAGCAACCAACTCTGGCGAATTCACTGGGGATTTTAAGAATCATCTTAAGCAAACCACTTCGCTGAGGAATTCAAGAATCATCTTGGGCAAACGACTTTGCTGGGGACTTCAATAATCATCTTGAGCCAATAACTCTGCTGAGATTTCAGGAATCGTCCTGAGCAAACAACCTGTCGGGGAACACCTGCAAAACAAGAACAGTAACGACCTAGCTCATGTTTCATATGCATATGTTTGACTATGGCGCAATGCTCCACACGGTGGAAATGCTATGCATTTTTAGGGTAAATGCTATGCAATCATGCAAAATGCTACGACCCCATCAGCAAAATAAATGCTGAAGGGAGAAGCCTCCTATCAAGGAGAAAGAACCACTCTGGTGGAGGAAGGACTCATCCTGCCAAGGAGAAGAAGTCACGCCAATCTCAATTGGACTCCGCCTGGGGAAATGAACTTCAGTTGACTGCTGCATGGGAGTAAAGCTCTACGAGAACCTGAACCTGCTCAACTGGGTATTCAAACCACAACTGCTGAGGAAACGATATCAATCGCCGAAATAAACTGCGCGGCCTTCGCGACTACTTTCCTGGAGATAACGACTCCGATGGGGAGATACAACATCAGCTATTCAACACTCCACTGGGGAAAACCAATCGTGGCCTCAACGGCTTCCAAGGACTCGACTCTCTTGGGGAACTACAAACTCAGCTGGGGGCATAGGAATCATCCTGCATGCCGGGGAGAATACAACTCTGTAGGGACTTTCAATTCCGCTGGAGACTTCAATCTGGACAGTCAATTGCTGCACACTTCAGTATACGACTCAGCTGGGGAGATGGTGATCCTTCAGGATACATCTAATTGGGGAGAGAATCTTCTCTGCCTGGGGAGACATATCAATGCTTGACGATCTCATGTTCAGACTCTACGGGGATAGGCTGCTGAACTTTGCTGGAGGAGAAGGAATCATCCTGCTTGGGGATGCATACGACGTACTGCCCGGAATATGCTACACCTGCAACAACACAAACAAACAGACAAGATACCCTTCTCAAAGGGGCCTATCAAGGTTATCATCTTGTGATAATGTTCAAGTAATTCATTGTTTCAACAATCAGTGGCCTAGGCCAGTAAGTTTATGTATGCGCATTTTATCAAAAACATCGGTGTTCTTTTTCGCAAACAAAATAGATAAATGCTAAATAGACAAACAGAATTGCTGAATAGTATACATTTTATTGATGATGAACCCCTGAATGGGTAAAAATGTTTTACAACAGATGCAAGCTCCTGGAATGAGGAAGCCGCGCAAAACAAAGCATAAATATACATCAGTATATACACAAATGTCGGCAATGAGGCGTAGACGAACACCATGAGTTGATCCCTCTATGACCCACTCGACTTAGATACTTCTCCGACGCTTCAGCTTTAAAAGAGATTGATCCAGATAAACGGCCCTCAGGTTTTCCAAACCACTACACAAAGAAAGTCCACATGCGGAACGCAGTCTTTTGCTTTTTCAAATCCCTAACTTTTGCCTGAATCGCCCTTCCGGGTTTTCGATCCACCGGGATACCCTTTTTTGCCAAAGCCGCCCATCCGGGTTTTCGACTTTGCGGGTGTACATTCTTTTCTTTTACATCCCTAATTTTTGCCCGAACCTTTTTCCTTTTTTATGGTTCGCCGGGATGCCCCTTTTTTTCCTGGATATTCTTTTTCTTTCCAGCGGGTCATTTCATTTTTTTTTAAGCAAAGTATTTTTTAACTGCGTCCGCATTCACCGGGGATGCAACATCTTCTCCATACATCGTGGATAACAACAAAGCTCCTCCCGAGAAGACCTTGCTGACGACGTACGGACCTTCGTAACTGGGAGTCCACTTGCCCCGGTGATCGGAGTGTGGAGGAAGAATCTTCTTCAGGACGAGATCACCCGTCTGAAAGCTTCTAGGACGCACCTTCTTATCATAAGCTTTCTTCATTCGGCTTTGTTATAGACGACCATATGCAATCGATGCTAACCTCTTCTCGTCCATCAGGCCGAGTTGGTTTAGTCGGTTCTTAATCCATTCTGCCTCGTCGAGTTTCACGTCAACCAAAACTCGTAAAGAAGGGATCTCCACTTCTAACGGTAGGACAACTTCCATACCGTACACTAAGGAGAAAGGAGTTGCCCCGGTTGATGTACGTACCGTTGTACGATAACCGTGCAGTGAAAATGGCAACATCTCGTGCCAATCCTTATAGGTCACAACCATCTTCTGTACAATCTTCTTGATGTTCTTATTGGCCGCTTCAACGGCGTCATTCATCTTCGGCCGGTAAGGTGATGAGTTGTGGTGTTCAATCTTGAAACTCTGGCACAACTCCTTCATCATCTTGTTATTCAGGCTCGAACCATTATCAGTAATGATCCGCTTGGGAATTCCGTAACGACAGATGATGTTCCTCTTTATGAATTTAGCCACCACCTGCTTGGTCACATTAGCATATGAGGCTGCCTCCACCCACTTGGTGAAGTAGTCGATAGCTACTAGAATGAAGCGATGACTGTTAGATGCAGTGGGCTCGATCTTGCCTATCATGTCGATGCCTCACATGGAGAACGGCCACGGGGAGGACATGACGTTTAACAGGCACGGTGGCACGTGAATCTTATCAGCATAAATCTGGCATTTATGACATCTCCTCGCAAATTTAAAGCAATCCGATTCCATCGTCAGCCAGTAATATCCTGCTCTCAGGATCTTTCTTGTCATAGCATGCCCGCCGGCGTGCGTACCAAATGTGCCTTCATGGACCTCTTCCATGAGCATACTCGCTTATTTCTTATCTACGCATCTGAGTAGCACGAGGTCGTGGTTTCTTTTATACAAAACTCCATCAGGATTGAGATAAAAATTTCCAGACAACCTCCTCAGAGTCTTCTTATCATGGGTTGACGCTCCCGCCGGATACTCCTTAGTCGTAAGGAAGGTCTGAATATCATGGAACCATGGCTTGCCGTCGGAGGCTTCCTCGATCGCAAAGACGAATGCCGGTCTATCAAGACGAGAAAGGACAATTCTTAGAGCTTCATTCCAAAAATTGACTTTATACATCGAAGCCAACGTGGCTAAGGCATCAGCCATCTGGTTTTCGGCCTTGGGCACATGATGGAGTTCCACTCGATCAAAGAACAGAAGTAGCCTTCTGGCATAGTTCATGTACGACACCAAATTCGATTGACGAGTCTCCCACTCCCCTTTAATCTGGTTGATCACAAGCGCCGAGTCACCATATACATCTAGGTTCTTAATTCTCAAATCAATTGCCTCTTCTAGACCCATGATGCATGCTTCGTACTCCGCTTCATTATTGGTGACCGGAAACGTCAGTCTCACAGTAAACGGGATGTGGGATCCATGGGGAGTCGTGATGATTGCCCCAATGCCACTTCCATAAGAGTTGACCGCCCCTTCAAATATCAATTTCCACTAGGATTTCCTATTTGGACCCTCGTCAGGCAACGGTTCGTCGCAATCTTTCACCTTGAGAAACATGATATCCTCATCAGGGAATTCAAATTTCATCGGCTGGTAATCTTCGATCGGCTGTTCGGCAAGGTATTCAGACAATACGCTTCCCTTGACGGCCTTTTGGGAAACGTACTGAATGTCATATTCCGTCAACACCATTTGCCATCTGGAAATCCTGCCCGAAAGCGCTTGCTTCTCGAAGACGTACTTGATCGGATCCATCTTCGAAATTAGCATGGTGGTGTGATTGAGCATGTACTGTCGTAAACGTTTGGCTGCCCAGGCTATTGCACAACACGTCTTCTCCAGCATCGAGTAACGAGATTCACATTCTGTGAACTTTTTACTCAAGTAATAGATGGCATGCTCCTTTCTGCCCGTCTCGTCGTGATGACCGAGAACACACCCCATACTATTCTCAAGAACTGTCAAGTACATGATTAAGGGCCGTCCAGCCACTGGGGGTATCAAGATCAGAGGTTCCTGCAGATATTGTTTTATCTTATCGAATGCCTTCTGGCAATCCTCGTTCCAGATAATCGCCTGATCTTTTTTCAGTAGTTTGAACATCGGTTCACACGTGGCCGTGAGCTGAGAAATAAACCTTGCAATGTAGTTTATCCTGCCCAGGAAACCACGAACTTCTTTTTCTGTTTTTGGCGCTGGCATTTCTTGTATCGCTTTTATTTTTGCAGGATCAACCTCAATGCCTCTTTCACTCACGATAAACCCCAGTAGTTTTCCGGACCGTACTCCGAAAGTACACTTGTTAGGATTCAGCCTCAACCTGAACTTCCTAAGCCTCTCAAAAAGCTTCAGCAAATTGACCAGATGTCCTTCCTCCGTTTGGGACTTCGCAATCATGTCATCCACATAGACTTCAATCTCATGATGAATCATATCATGAAACAAAGTAACCATAGCTCGTTGGTAAGTGGCCCCTGCGTTCTTCAGACCGAAAGGCATTACCTTGTAGCAAAATGTTCCCTAGGGTGTAATAAACGTAGCTTTCTCCATGTCCTCCGGCGCCATCTTGATCTGGTTGTAGCCGGAGAAGCCATCCATGAACGAAAACACGGAGAACTGAGCCGTATTGTCGACCAACACATCAATATGAGGCAGCGGGAAATCATCTTTAGGGCTCGCCCTATTCAAATCCCGATAATCGACGCACATTCGTACCTTACCGTCCTTCTTCGGTACAGGCACTATGTTGGCGACCCACAGAGGGTAAGTAGTGACCGCTAAGAAGCCAGCATCAAGCTGTTTCTGCACTTCTTCTTTGATCTTAACGACCATATCTGGTCACGTCCTCCTAAGCTTCTGCTTAACGGGAGGACAATCTTCTCGTAACGGCAAGTGGTGGACCACGATGTTAGTATCAAGTCCGGGCATATCCTCGTACGACCAAGCAAAGACGTCACTATACTCTCTCAGCATCTCGACCAATCTCTGCTTGACATCGCTCTGCAATGCAGCCCCTATCCTGACGTTCCTGACAAGTTCTTCAGAACCCAGATTCACAATCTCAATCTCTTCTTCGTGAGGTAGAATAACTTTCTCTTCTTGTTTCAACAAGCGGGCTAACTCTTCGGGAAGGTCTTCGTCTTCATCAATCTCTTCTTCGGCTTGATAGATCGGGCAATCGAAGTCGAAGTGAGTCGTAGAAGGTCCAGAGTCGATGTCATTTGCTATGTGGATCCTGCAATAACAAGGGTTAAGCTTAAAACAAGGATATGCAGGTTAGCACAAACCCCATTGCCATTTTATTGTTTTTCAAAACAAATATAAAACAGGAATAACAGAGATCGCAATATTTGAATATGAAGAAAAACGCCTTTTGATTTATTGGTAAAATGTATGTACATAATCAAACAAGGCCCTGACAATAAAACCTCTATGCCCCGGGTAGGACATAGGGTTGTACAATGATTGAAAAAAGTAAATCATTACTCTTTGCCTGTCGTTTGGATGGTATCCCTGATGGACCAATTGTTGAGGCTCTCGCCTGGTTTGCTTGGCTGGATCCAAGAGTCCAGGTTGCAGTCGCTATCTCCGCTATCTTCAGACACTGCGTTGACGCTTTCAAATATCACTCCGCCGCTGGTAAACTGGATCGGCCCTTTACCTCGCGATGTGCTGTGAGAGGAGGAGGCTTCAGCCGCAAGAGAGTATCCCAACCCAAACTTGTCTTGCTTGTTAGGTATCTCCAAAATTCGCCCCCAGCCTGGGGTAGATCCGGCCTGGACAACGGCCCGGGCTTCCTTGAAGGAAGAGAGAGTCATCTCTGGCTTCTTAGTGACTACAGGAGCTACGTCATTGACTTTAACAGCTTCGAATGCTTGGCATAGGGTTTCGTGGATTTCCCCATCCATCTCAACATACTTGAAGGACGACAAATGGCTCACCATTATGTCTTCCTCGCCACATACAGTCACGATGCTACCTCCGACAGTGTACTTGAGCTTCTGGTGCAACGTGGAGGTCACGGCTCCAGCAGAATGGATCCACGGCCGGCCTAAGAGACAGCTGTAGGCAGGCATGATGTCCATAATGTAAAAGACCGCATCGAATGTTTCCGGCCCGATGTGGATTGGCAACGTCACCTCCCCGAAAACATGGCGTTTGGTTCCATCGAACGCTTTCACAACCAGATTATTGGGTGTGCAAATCACTCCGCGAGTATCTAACTTCATTAATGCCTTCTTCGGAAGAACATTGAGCGATGACCCTGTGTCTACCAACACGTGAGACATAATCGTTCCCCTACACTCTATCGAGATGTGCAGGGCGCTATTGTGGTTCCTCCCCTTCGGCGTCAGCTCTAGGTCAGTGAACCCTAACCCATTTCCAGCATTCACGTGGGCTACGACCTCTGCCAACTGGTTTACCGATATTTCCTGTGGCACATACGCGGCATTCAACACCTTCAGCAGCGCGTTGCGATGTGCCTCATAACACAGCAACAGGTTCAGGATGGAGATTTTTGAGGGTGTTTGATGGAGATGATCCACAATTTTGTAGTCACTCTTTTTAATCAACCTCATAAACTCTTCGGCGTCTTTAACAAGTAAGTCTTTTTCTACCCCACAAGGGATCTCTTCAACGACTTTACTTTTACCTTTGTCAGTTGCATCAGCTCTGTCCGCTTTGTCCGCCACGACCTCAGGTGGTGCAAATACTCTTCCGCTGCGAGTAATTCCGCTAACGCCCACTAGGTTCTCCACAGACGACCCTGATGGTTCCAGTTCTAACTTCTGTCCGTTGCAGTAGACCTCTGCCGCATAATGCCATGGGATGGCATTAGTGCTTTCGAACGGTATCGGCCCAGCCTTAGTGATGGTAATCGTGGGCGGCCTGGGTGCAGAAATAGTTATCGTCCGGCGAGGGATGGTGATGGTGGCAACCTCATCATCTTGCCTCAGCATTACCTCTCCTGATCCGCTTTCGGCCCTTCGGCTAAATTGCAGGATTCCTTCGGTCATCAGACTTTGAACCCCTTCTATCAACTGCTCACACCCGTCAGGCCTAGTCGCACAACCCATACACAGCTCTCCACAACCTGGAAAGAAACCTCTTTTCATCAGCTTAGCTTTAACGAAGCTAAGCGGTGTCTTCAGATCTCTGACGTCAGTTAACAAATCCAAGCTCTCGTCTTCAATAATGGCGTTTACTCCTCCTCCCCTATGATTCGGCATAGGGTTCTTCATGACGTTTGGCACATTATCTGAGAAGTTGATGATCTTAGCGTCCACCATGTCCTGCACCTTGTGCTTGAAGGCTTTGCAATTCTTTATCGTGTGGCTTGGTGCCCCTGAGTGAAATTCACAAGTTGCATTTGTATCATAACCTGGCGGAGGTGCCCCTGTCAAGGGAGCCAAGGTTCTCTTCTGGATCAGATGTAACTGGAGCAGAGTCTGTAACAGCTGCGCATACGACATGGGCGGTGTCTCGAGGTGACGGCTCGACAGAGGTGCCCGGTTCTGATACTTTCTGTACCCTTGTTGATTCGGCTGCTGCTGCTGTTGTGGCTGTTGGACTGTCGGGATAGTTATGCTGGCCACCTGTTGGTGAGGGCCTTTACCCTTCCTTCGAGCGTTGGTCACGACGCTCGTTTCTCCTTCCCGTCTTTTGCCACCATAAGGTTTCTTGCCTCCTCCAGCTGAGGATGAATCACCTTGAATTTTCCCCAGTTTGATCCCATTTTCAATGTGCTCACCCGTGATAATGAGATCTGAGAAGGTTCCAGACATACTGCTGACCAATTTCTCATAATAAACCCCTGGGAGGGTGGCTACGAACATTTCCACAAGCTCACGTTCAACCATCGGCGGCTGAACCCTGGCTGCCAATTCATGCCACCGCTGGGCGTATTCCTTGAACCCTTCGTTGTTCCTTTGTGATAGATTCTGCAGTTGGAATCGGTTCGGAGCCAAGTCGCTGTTATATTGGTAGTGGTGCACGAATGCTTCAGCAAGTTCCTTCCACGTGCGCACACTGGTAGGTTCCAGACTCATGTACCATTCGAGGGAGGGTCCGTACAGACTGTCCTGAAAGAAGTGCATCAACAACTTCTCGTCCTCAGAATGAGCTGACATTTTCCGGTAGTATGATCTCAGGTGGACGCGAGGGAAAGTGGTGCCCTTGTACTTTTTAAAGTCAGGTACCTTGAACTTGGGAGGCACCTTGAAATCAGTAATCAGTCCCAACTTGGACATATCAACACCCATGGTGTTCTGGTTCTCGATATTCCTCGTCTTATCCTTGAGGACCTTGAACCTAAGTCGTGCTTCAGCAGTCAGCTCCCCTTCAGCACCTCTCTGAGAGAACACATCGTCTTGACGGTCTTCTAACCACGGCTGAGGACCGAACAGATTTCCACAACTAATGCTATGTTCACTCAAGCCTGGGTCTGGCTTCTCACTCATCAGAATGCCCCTCCCACAACAGCATAGATAATCATATCATATTGAAAATAAAGTGCGGGAAATAAAGTGCGATAAATAAACACAACCCAACAAGTAATCATACAAGCGTTAGGATTGACTCTCGCAGGGGACGTCGGATCCCCAAACTGACTCGCATACGGGACGTTGGATCCCAGGAAACTATCAAGTCCCCAGCAGAGTCGCCAGCTGTCGCTTCCGCGAAAATAAGGTGCCGGCAAAACAGAAGAGTCGCCACCTTTCGTTATTTATCCCTCGGAACGGGAAAGGAAACGATCGGAAAAACCTGACGAAAAGGGTAAGACAAGGTCATCGCAACCGTTGTCTGGGTTCGGGAGTCGGTTACGCAAGGGGAAGGTATTAGCACCCCTCACGTCCGTCGTACTCGACGGGATCCACGCCTATTGTGTTTACTGGACGGGTTGGTTTATCTATCTACCTATTAAGGCTGGTTTAAAAAGGAAAAGAAAATGACTCGGCAAAGTGTTGCACCCCAAAATTTGACCAACCGGGTCTCGTATCTGGCTCGAGGTTTCGACGCATAACCGCATTCGCATCTGCATATTGCATACAGTGCATTTTTCATTTTTGTTTGATTTTATTGGGATCACAGCTCTCGTCTCGTGTTTCGGGTGTTTTTAATCAGTTTAATAGGTAGAATCGATTTTTGGGATATTTCGGTGCCCGTTTATTTTTACCGATTATTTTTGTGTCGTTCGGTGCTCATTTTGTCCCTCTGGGAATTATGGTGATTTTTCTGGATTTTATTGGCATTTTTTAGGGTTTAAATAGCTTTTGGCATTTTTTAGGATTTAATAGGATTTTTAAATAATTTTTTTTAATCATTTTAGATATTTTTAAATAGCATTTTCTCTTTTTAGAAATTAAATGTTTTTAGATATAGATAATATAGATTTTATCTTTTTTTAGGATAATATAGATTTTCTTTTAGATATAGATTCTTTTTCTTTTATTAGTAAATAGAATTTAATAGAATTTTCAGAATATTAATATAGTTTTTATAGTTTTATTAGTATGGATAGATTTTTCATTTTCTATTTTATAGATTTTAAATCATTTGTAAATAATATAGATTTTTAGAATATTAATTGATTTTTTTTCTTTTAAATAGAATTTAATAGATTTTAAATAGTTTTAATATGTTTTAATTCATTTTTTAGATATAGAGATTAATAGTTTTTTTCTTTTATAGAGTTTAATAAATAATATAGTCTTTTTAGAATTTAATATAGTTTTATTAGGAATTTTTTAGAATATTCTTAGTTTAGGAGTTAATTAGATTAATTGTTTTTTAGATTAATTAGGTTTTTGTTAATTAGTGTTAATCTTTTTTATTCTTATTAATTCATTGTATGCAGTTTTTGGTTTTTTTGATGATTTTCAGTGGGCTTCAGTCCAATTCGCAGGCCCAGTTATTACATTTTTTGTCCAGAGGTTTCCAGAAAAAGTCCACAAGTTTCCAGCAATTTTCCAGCGCATCCCAGCACCTTCTAGAAGCTGCCAGAATTTTCCCAGCAGTATAAGAACCAGCATCACACGTGTAATGCAGAGGGCGGCCCCACACGTTTCACCCTCACCACGCCACGCGTCTCCTCAGTCCTCTCTCTCACCGCCACCTCAAGCCACACGCGTCACGCATGCATGAACTGCCTCCACCATCCTGCCACGCGTCATCACTACCACTCTTCACCGGAAAGCACCCACCGGCCGGCCTGCATGGCCGGCGGCCACCGCAGCTCACCGGAAACCCACAAACACCCAGATTCCGGCCAACCTGCAACCTTCATCTTCTTCCTCCTTCGATCAACACTCTTCAACCTCCGGCGACCGCCCTCGACCTCACCAAACCTCCATAACATCATCAACCTTCAACCGATCGTCGTCCAGAAGATCATCAGTTCATCCGTTCCTCAATAATCCAAGAACAAAAATTCCAGAAATTCAATCATCATCATCATGTGTTCAACCAGATCTTCATAGAGCTTCATCAAGAATCCCAGAAATCCAGTTTTCCAGAAGAACTCCGATCGAACATGCAAGATCTTCCATCAAGATCATCAACAACACCTTCCCAGAAAACACCAGAACTCCAACATTTATCATCTTCCACGATCCACAAAGTTCTCAGAAACCCAACCATCATCATCTCACGAGTTCATCGCCTTCACAAACATCCAGAAGAACTCTTCATCAAGAACATCACGCTCCAGATCTCCAGATCTTCAACCACATGCATCCGCTATCAAGAACTATTCTCCAGATCGAGAACCTCACATCAACAGCTCTTTGAGCCTTCAACCACCGTTCATCAGGTCATCCACATCCACGAACATGGATCCTTCATCTTCTCCGCCTTGCAAATGTCATCGTCAGTAGTTTTTCATCAGGAACATCCTTCGTCAAGAGTAAGTATTCGTCGGAAATCTTCAAGAGACTGTCAAGCCATGGATTAGGTTATACAGATTGCGTTGTTGTGGTAGTTCGATTGGTGATTATGATATTCAGAAGTAGTTTGATTCGAGTTAAGCGATTACGTTTGTGAGGTTTGTGAGGAGAAGATTGAGGGAAAGGCTGAAGGTGGAACGGAGGAGATGGACAGGCAGAGAGTGAACAGTGTTTACGGCGGCGCTGAGAGGAAGGGTTAGTGGATTAGGGTTTTGGTTCTTCTGAGAATGAAAGGGAAGCGAGGAAGGCGAAGGGTGGATTGGGCCAGGCCCAACGTTTTTTTTCTGGAGACGCCCCTCACGTTTTTTGGCATAGTGGGCTTAAGCCCAACGCATTTCCCAGCAACACCCCCGTTTTTGGTGTCCTACCTCCGTTTTCTGCAGCCACATGGGGCTGGGCCCAATTCAGTACAGTTTTTATTTTATTTTCTATTACACCCCCTGTATTATACTTGCACCCCCTGTCCTTTATTCTTTTTTTAAAATACTTTTTGTAATAGTTTTTTTTAAAATGCTTAGAAAAGAATATTAGAAAGAAAAGAAAAGTATAAAAATATATTTGAAAAAAAGAAGAGAAGAAAAGAAGTGAAAAATATTCAAGAAAAAATAGAAAAAGAATTTGAAGAGAAAAAGAAATAAAGAGAAAAGAGATATTTGAAAATGGAGAAAAATATATAGAAAAAGAAAAGGAGAAAAATATTGAAAAAAGAATAGAGAAAAATATAGAGAAAAATATGTGGAAAAGAAAAGAAAAGAAAAGGAAAAAATATTAAAGTAGGTTTCATATTTTTAGAGTTCATTTTCTTTTAGAATACATTTCCATAGAGGTTATTTTACCGATTTTAGGATAGTTTAGAGGCCCATTTGTTAGGGGGCTATTTTTCATTCGATTTTTCAGATAGAATAGGATAGCGTTTCCTAGGAGATTTATTTCCAGTATCCACTCATTGTAATCATTTTTCAGAGATTAATAAAACTAGATTTGAGCTGTGGTCCCGATAGTAGTCGAACTACAGCTGCTCTGATTCTTCGTACCAGACGAAGATATGTAGGCATAGGATGCGATATCCTAGCGAGCACACTAACAACTAATCTTTGTTCTCTCGCTGCTGTGCGATCGAGACTTTCCCGCTGACGACTAATCGATACCCTTTTTCTCTCCTGCCCGAGTGCATTTGAGACCAAGCCATAGTTTTGCCCATAGGTTCCCGACCCTGTGCAACCAGTTGTTTTTATCACTACTGTGTGAGAATGTTTTGTTTAGCCGTAGTTAGTCTGAACTACGTAAAGCTCTGATCTTCCATGCAGTGGAAGTACGTAGGCACAAGACGCGAGGTCTTGGCGAGCCATTTTTCCTGTAGTCCCGAACTACGTTGACTCTGACTTTCTCTCTCGAGAATACGTAGGCATAGAGTGCGACGCTCTATCGAGTCAATTCCCTTCCGTTTAGATTTAGTAGCCGTAGATAGATTGTTTTGCATCCAGTAGACAACCCAAGCAAGTGTGGATCCCGTCGAGTACGACGGACGTGAGGGGTGCTAATACCTTCCCCTTGCGTAACCGACTCCCGAACCCAGGTTTTGGTTGCGATGACCATACCTTTTCCCCGTTTTTTGCGAGGTTTACTTCGAGCGTTTCCTTTCCCGCTCTGAGGGATAAATAACGCACGGTGGCGACTCTTCTGTCAGCCGGCGCCGATTTTCGCAGTAGCGACAGCTGGCGACTCTGCTGGGGACTTGATAGTTTCCTAGGGATCCAACGTCCCGAAAGCGAGTCAGTTTTGGGGATCCAACGTCCCCTAAGAGAGAGTCAATCCTAGCGCTCGTTTGCTTGTCTATTGGGGCTTATTTATCAATATTATCTGTTGATGTTGGGGTGTTGCGGGTGTTCTATGATATTAAGATAAGCCGGACCTGGGCTTAGAGTGCACCTTAGACTTAGAGTGGAAATTAGTGGACGCGTGCTTGCTTTGTAGGCACTAGTGTCTCATGAAATCCACGCTCAGACGAGATTCATCCGGTTGGCTTCACTTTCAACCCTTTGGGTTGAGACGGTTGCTGGTTTGGTGGATTGTCGACTCTGGGGACCGATCATTTGGAAGTTAGCTAAGTGAGGCCTCTTCAAGACTTGATGATGCCACTCCTTCTGGGAATCGTATCGTCAGTCTTGAAAGTCTGTGACGCTGACGACCGCATAGGATGCCGTACCTTATCAGATATAGGTCCACACCTGTGAGTGAGGGGTTTTTTTTGTGCAGGAAACTTGACTTCCAACCTACCCGTTATTCTGGTCTTCTCTTCAGAGCAACCATACTCCGTCAGCAGTGCAGCAGTATTTAGATTGTGTGGGAGCTGTGATCCCGTGTTTGTTGCATTGCATTGCATTTGCATAGGCATCTTCGCATCATATTGCATACCATTCGCCAGCAAGTCAGAGATCTTATCCAGCCGTTATTTTGATTCTGAAGGTGAATATTGAAGACGACCAAGGGGTTGAAGCAGAATTGATCAGAGTCAAGCATCGGAGTCAGCTGAAGACCATTGGTAGCTATGTCAGAGAGCAGCTTCCAGTTTGTTGATACCTTGTCAGGTTTCACCGTGACATCCAATCCTCTGTATGGATCTCCGCACGATGAAGACTTTCCGCAAGTGAACAACCTTACTGCAGCTCAGCTTGTGCAGCCATCTGTTGAAGACCAAGGTCTGCGTGAACAGTTTGTTATCCGAGGTGAACGTTCTCCTTCTGTTGATGTCTCAGACTACCAGGCTTTTGCCTTCCCTGTGCCAAAGCCCCGAAGAGAGGTCCCGACAGCAAAGAACGCAGACCCATTAGCGCCTGTGTATGCTGAAAGGTTTCGTGCATTAGAGGAGAGATTCAAAGCCTTGAAAGGTAAAGACGTTGCTACTCCTAGTGCTGCAGATATGTGTCTGGTTCCTGGCCTAATGTTACCTCCAAAGTTCAGAATGCCGAGGTTTGAAAGGTACAAAGGAGATAGTTGCCCGAAGCAACATTTGGTGATGTTCCGCCGAAGAATGACTTCATTTGTGCACAACGACAAGCTGATGATTCATTGCTTTCAAGATAGTCTGACTAGCGCACCTCTGAGTTGGTA
This sequence comes from Lathyrus sativus, assembly GCA_963859935.3. Taxonomy (NCBI): domain Eukaryota; kingdom Viridiplantae; phylum Streptophyta; class Magnoliopsida; order Fabales; family Fabaceae; genus Lathyrus; species Lathyrus sativus. Next base: position 421,007,555 of record OZ012738.1, read on the forward strand.
TATGCAGTTAGAGCGTGATCAGATCCAGTCATGGATGGACTTAGCCAATGCTTTTCTGAAGCAGTACGACTATAATCTTGATGAAGCTCCTATTCGCATGCAGCTGCAAGAATTGTCTCAAGGGAACAATGAATCTTTCAGAAAGTATGTTCAGAGATGGAGAGAATTTGCCGGTAGAGTGCAACCACCGCTCCTAGACCAAGAGCTGAAAGGCATGTTTGTAAACTCCTTGCAGAGCCCGTACTTCGAAAGAATGCTTGGAACCGCACCAAATTTCACTGAGTTGGTAAGGACGGGAGAGCACATCGAGTACGGTGTAAAGACTGGAAGAATCTCGTATGTTTCAAAAGGTCAGGCCAGTGAAACTGAATCTCTCTATAGCTCTCAATCTGAAGATGAAGCTATGATCAATGCGGTCCTGACAGATGTTGGGTATCCTCAAATCGAATCGGTGAAATCTGTTGGTTCTCCGTCTTCTCAGCGGTCAGTACCTCCTGTGGCTTGTTATTCTGGACAGACAGTCGTGCCTGGGGCACCCTATCAGGAACCTTATGTCGCTCCTCTTGCAAGTCCACGAGCTCGTGGCCGAGGCTATCAGAATCAGCGTCAGAATCAGAACAGACCTCGTAACAACTTGGAACGAAGGATTGGTCCTTCTCACCCAGTGCCGATGCCGTATAGCCAGTTGCTACCATCTTTGATTCAGGAGTCTTTGGTGGAGCCTAAAGCTCTCAAGCCAGTTCCAGAACCCTACCCTCCTGGGTACAATCCCCACGTTCAGTGTGGTTATCATGGTGGATCTCCGGGGCATTCAACAGAAGATTGTAAAGCATTTCAGGCGAAGGTACAGCAGTTGATTGATCAGGATCGCATTTCCTTTCGAGAAGGATTTCTGTTTGTTCATCCAAACCCCTCAGCTGTTTGAGCTCGTAGATTCGGAAGGCATTCCCCAGCAAAAGCCAGTGGTTCAGACAGGCAGGCGCCTCAGCATTGGCAGTCCTCAAGCTTTTATGTATCATTTGCATTTGTAGTTTCTTTTTCTGTTAGTTACTACCTGCTTAAAACATTGTATGTTTCGAATGGTGATAATAATAAAGTGACTATGCATTTTTCTGAAGTAGTCATGTCGCTGTCGCTCATTTATTGCATTGCACTGACACTTGCATTTTATTTACTCCACTTTTTTCGCTGTGACTAGCAAAGTTAGGAGGGAGGATGACGAAACTGAATACTCATAACCGATGATTGTATGCTTTCAGATAAGACCGTACCGATGACGTATAAGGCATTGTTTCCATTCCCCAAACACTGGAGAGATAAGGAGTTAGTCCCTTGTTAACCACTTCGAGCCAGGAAGTAGAAGTTTTTCGGACTGTTAAACCCTCACATCTTAACCCGGGGCAGGGTAGTTGTCAGTTAACTTGACCGAGCATTCAAGTCTTATAGAGACATGTTGTCTTTCAGGGACCAACCAGTTTATACCTTTCAAGAGGTCAAACCTCACCAATCAGGAGTGAGACAGTTACAATCCTTTCGGAGCAATCAAGACAACCAGTGTCACACGACTTTGTTCCAAAAGAAAGAAGAAAGAAAGCCCGCTAAGTAAAAAAGAGAAAGAAAAAGCTAGAAAGCTAAATACTTAGGCAAAAATCAGGGCATCCCGCTGGACTTCAAAAAGGAAAATTGAAAAGAACTCAAAATGAGTCAGTCCAGGCAAAAATTAGGGAATCAAAAGAATGAAAAAGAGGGATTAAAAAGAAAATTTTCCCCAGCAAATCACAAAGTCGTGTACACAGACACCGAAAGCGAGAAGGAGTAACTGTTACTCCAGAAAAGCTTGTGAATTCCTTAATTGTGGTTCTTACCATTCAACATACCCCTCGGAGAGGAGAGTGCTTGTGCCAGGTTAACTGAACCTTAGGATCGGAGATCATCACGTAGAAGGGGTGGGTACAAATCAAATTTGAGCCAAATATCCTTTGTTTCACGAACCGTGAACCCGACCACGATACAACCCTTAAAAGACCTAATTGAGGTAGGGTTAGTCTGAAGCGCATTACGATAAGGTTGAGTAACCTGACTCCTTCTTGACTTGCTAGTCACATCCTTGTTGTATTTTCACTGACCACGTAAGCACTACGTTTGAACTTCGGTTCACTCGTCACTCTCAATCATATGCATGTAAATGAGTGACAGCTCAAATTTTTTCAAAATCTGCATAACCATTGCATTAAGATTACCATTCGTAGACAGACAATTTTAATTGCAGGTTAGTAGTTGGCATAGAAGAAATTCCAGCAGGGAATCATCAAGCAGGATTGAGTAATTCAGAAATCCGAACCAGAATGGTGTATGTTGTGAAGCCTTGTGAATCAGGGGCATTATCTTCCGGTGAGTTCAGTATCAGTCAGTCTGAGGACAAGTCCCGAAGCTTCAGTTGATCAAGGGCAGTTTATTTGAGAAGCAGTTGATCAGAAGTGAGTCTTCTCGAGACCCAATCAGGGGCAATTATACAGAATGCAGATATTTGAAAGCAGATGCTTCCAGTGGATAATCAGAGCGGGTTGAGTCGCTAGAACGCTCATTCAGGGGCAAGTCATCGCAGAGAATGTTGAAATCAACTGGGTTGATAGAGGTTTGATGGAGGTTGAATTTTGTTGTTGTACAGATACCGGGGCAAATGTTCTCGAAGTATTCTCGTAGCAAGCTGTTCAGAGCAAGTACTCCCAAGAGCTAGATTGGGGCAAGTTGGATTGTATTGAAGCAAGTAGTTCAAACCAGCCTGTTTATCCCCAGCCGGAGTTGAGTATCGGGGAATCATGTCAGTACCCTTATCAAAACCTGAACCTTCCAAATAAAAGGTCTTGTTGTCGTTGGATCATTATCCTGCAGTTTAAACCTGTTATGTGTCAGTAACCAGTTGTTTCCAAAGTCCAGTTCTCGCCTGGCAAATCGGTAACCAGTTCTCGTCTGGCCCACCCTTCCGTAAGCATCAGTTCCCGTCCTGGTGCAGTTTATTGTAAGCAGCAGTTCCCGTCCTGGTGCAGTTTATTGTAAGCAGCAGTTCCCGTCCTGGTGCAGTTTATTGGTAACCAGTTCTCGTCTGGTCACCGTTTCTTCAAGTGTTGTATCAGTTCTCGCCTGGTACATGTCGTTGCGTAACCAGTTCTCGCCTGGTCACCGTTTCTTCAAGTGTTATACCAGTTCTCACCTGGTGTACGTCAGCTTTCAGCCAGTTCTCGCCTGGTTGTCTATGCCTCAGTCTGTTATCCAGTCAGCCCAGTCTGATGGTCAAAAACCAAATCAATTCTCGTCTGATAACCTATTTTCCTATCAGTTCTCGCCTAGTAGTCTACCTTTGAATGCTAGTTCTCGTCTAGTATTTTCCTTATCTCCCACTGTGTACATAGTCCATGTTTATCCTGAACTAGAAAAAACAAAAAGACCTAAAGGTATCTGACACAGTATTTCCCAATGACCCGCATGTTGTCATGTTCCCCGATACGAAGCTCGACGGATATCAGTGCTCCGAGTAATGTTTGAAATCCTTGTGGATGTTGTTAAATCAGAATTGCCACTCTTCAACAGATGAAAGTTGCTTATTATCCCCGGAAGAATCGAGATCGTATTTTACCCCGCATCAGAGTAGGATCAGGAGTATCCTCAGCAGATTAAAATTGATATCCTGGATAGTAGGGGCATTTCCGGCAGTGTGCCGCGCGCAGTCAATCTCAGTTTGGGTCAGTCCCCGCAGAGTACAACCCGTTGCCAATGGTTTGAAGAAAGCATCCCCGAGCAGAGTTGTCTTTTCTTTCCCCAGTGAGGTCGCCGAGCAGGGTTGCCTTTTCCACGTCTCCAGCAGAACGGTTATCCCCAGCGGATTTGATTTCCCGTTTCCAGCATTTATTTTGCTGAGACAATTCTGTGACTTCAGTTCATCCCCAGTAGAGTTGGCATTGCCTTCGGCATTTATTTTGCCAAGCGGTTTTCAGACCTGGAGATCTCTGGCAGCTCGAGCCTGCATTAGCATTTGCATGTATAGTCATTGCATCTATCAAGCATATAGCATATCCATGCCGTCTGGGCATCGCATTTTCAAACAGAACGCATAGCATTTACATGTCATATAGGACATTGCATCGTTATCAAGCATACGCATGTTGAAACATAGACCAGGGTGGTTACCTATTGGATTTCGAACTTGTTCACCTGCAGAGTTGTTTGGTTAAGCTTCTCTTCCCCAGCGGAGTGATTCTTCATATTTGGTTGTTACATCAGCATCGGAAAAAACAACAACAACAACGGAGATTGACATATATCAAGCTTTTCTGAAGCTGCCGCCTTCGTCAAGTTCGCAGTGAACTGTGAGTTGACCAGATTTGATCCCCTGAGAGAGATGGGAATCAAGTCGTTTGCTTTTCCGAAGCATTATTTCAATACTTGTGGCGTTACACAGGTGTTGAAAAGGAGAAGAAAATTGTATCAGAAAATTGACCAGTTGCTGCCGTGACAACCAAACTTCAGTTTATTGGAAGCTATTTCTCAAGCAGTTTTGCAGTATATTCCCGCGGTTGGCAAATTTCAGGGTTCCATTTGTATTCAACCGTCATCTACCTTGAATGTTTGAAAGCTGAGCGCTCTTCACCCATTCAGGTCGAAGTCGCTTGAATAGGGGCAGCTGTTGCACCCCAAAATTTGACCAACCGGGTCTCGTATCTGGCTCGAGGTTTCGACGCATAACCGCATTCGCATCTGCATATTGCATACAGTGCATTTTTCATTTTTGTTTGATTTTATTGGGATCACAGCTCTCGTCTCGTGTTTCGGGTGTTTTTAATCAGTTTAATAGGTAGAATCGATTTTTGGGATATTTCGGTGCCCGTTTATTTTTACCGATTATTTTTGTGTCGTTCGGTGCTCATTTTGTCCCTCTGGGAATTATGGTGATTTTTCTGGATTTTATTGGCATTTTTTAGGGTTTAAATAGCTTTTGGCATTTTTTAGGATTTAATAGGATTTTTAAATAATTTTTTTTAATCATTTTAGATATTTTTAAATAGCATTTTCTCTTTTTAGAAATTAAATGTTTTTAGATATAGATAATATAGATTTTATCTTTTTTTAGGATAATATAGATTTTCTTTTAGATATAGATTCTTTTTCTTTTATTAGTAAATAGAATTTAATAGAATTTTCAGAATATTAATATAGTTTTTATAGTTTTATTAGTATGGATAGATTTTTCATTTTCTATTTTATAGATTTTAAATCATTTGTAAATAATATAGATTTTTAGAATATTAATTGATTTTTTTCTTTTAAATAGAATTTAATAGATTTTAAATAGTTTTAATATGTTTTAATTCATTTTTTAGATATAGAGATTAATAGTTTTTTTCTTTTATAGAGTTTAATAAATAATATAGTCTTTTTAGAATTTAATATAGTTTTATTAGGAATTTTTTAGAATATTCTTAGTTTAGGAGTTAATTAGATTAATTGTTTTTTAGATTAATTAGGTTTTTGTTAATTAGTGTTAATCTTTTTTATTCTTATTAATTCATTGTATGCAGTTTTTGGTTTTTTTGATGATTTTCAGTGGGCTTCAGTCCAATTCGCAGGCCCAGTTATTACATTTTTTGTCCAGAGGTTTCCAGAAAAAGTCCACAAGTTTCCAGCAATTTTCCAGCGCATCCCAGCACCTTCTAGAAGCTGCCAGAATTTTCCCAGCAGTATAAGAACCAGCATCACACGTGTAATGCAGAGGGCGGCCCCACACGTTTCACCCTCACCACGCCACGCGTCTCCTCAGTCCTCTCTCTCACCGCCACCTCAAGCCACACGCGTCACGCATGCATGAACTGCCTCCACCATCCTGCCACGCGTCATCACTACCACTCTTCACCGGAAAGCACCCACCGGCCGGCCTGCATGGCCGGCGGCCACCGCAGCTCACCGGAAACCCACAAACACCCAGATTCCGGCCAACCTGCAACCTTCATCTTCTTCCTCCTTCGATCAACACTCTTCAACCTCCGGCGACCGCCCTCGACCTCACCAAACCTCCATAACATCATCAACCTTCAACCGATCGTCGTCCAGAAGATCATCAGTTCATCCGTTCCTCAATAATCCAAGAACAAAAATTCCAGAAATTCAATCATCATCATCATGTGTTCAACCAGATCTTCATAGAGCTTCATCAAGAATCCCAGAAATCCAGTTTTCCAGAAGAACTCCGATCGAACATGCAAGATCTTCCATCAAGATCATCAACAACACCTTCCCAGAAAACACCAGAACTCCAACATTTATCATCTTCCACGATCCACAAAGTTCTCAGAAACCCAACCATCATCATCTCACGAGTTCATCGCCTTCACAAACATCCAGAAGAACTCTTCATCAAGAACATCACGCTCCAGATCTTCAACCACATGCATCCGCTATCAAGAACTATTCTCCAGATCGAGAACCTCACATCAACAGCTCTTTGAGCCTTCAACCACCGTTCATCAGGTCATCCACATCCACGAACATGGATCCTTCATCTTCTCCGCCTTGCAAATGTCATCGTCAGTAGTTTTTCATCAGGAACATCCTTCGTCAAGAGTAAGTATTCGTCGGAAATCTTCAAGAGACTGTCAAGCCATGGATTAGGTTATACAGATTGCGTTGTTGTGGTAGTTCGATTGGTGATTATGATATTCAGAAGTAGTTTGATTCGAGTTAAGCGATTACGTTTGTGAGGTTTGTGAGGAGAAGATTGAGGGAAAGGCTGAAGGTGGAACGGAGGAGATGGACAGGCAGAGAGTGAACAGTGTTTACGGCGGCGCTGAGAGGAAGGGTTAGTGGATTAGGGTTTTGGTTCTTCTGAGAATGAAAGGGAAGCGAGGAAGGCGAAGGGTGGATTGGGCCAGGCCCAACGTTTTTTTTCTGGAGACGCCCCTCACGTTTTTTGGCATAGTGGGCTTAAGCCCAACGCATTTCCCAGCAACACCCCCGTTTTTGGTGTCCTACCTCCGTTTTCTGCAGCCACATGGGGCTGGGCCCAATTCAGTACAGTTTTTATTTTATTTTCTATTACACCCCCTGTATTATACTTGCACCCCCTGTCCTTTATTCTTTTTTTAAAATACTTTTTGTAATAGTTTTTTTTAAAATGCTTAGAAAAGAATATTAGAAAGAAAAGAAAAGTATAAAAATATATTTGAAAAAAAGAAGAGAAGAAAAGAAGTGAAAAATATTCAAGAAAAAATAGAAAAAGAATTTGAAGAGAAAAAGAAATAAAGAGAAAAGAGATATTTGAAAATGGAGAAAAATATATAGAAAAAGAAAAGGAGAAAAATATTGAAAAAAGAATAGAGAAAAATATAGAGAAAAATATGTGGAAAAGAAAAGAAAAGAAAAGGAAAAAATATTAAAGTAGGTTTCATATTTTTAGAGTTCATTTTCTTTTAGAATACATTTCCATAGAGGTTATTTTACCGATTTTAGGATAGTTTAGAGGCCCATTTGTTAGGGGGCTATTTTTCATTCGATTTTTCAGATAGAATAGGATAGCGTTTCCTAGGAGATTTATTTCCAGTATCCACTCATTGTAATCATTTTTCAGAGATTAATAAAACGAGATTTGAGCTGTGGTCCCGATAGTAGCCGAACTACAGCTGCTCTGATTCTTCGTACCAGACGAAGATATGTAGGCATAGGATGCGATATCCTAGCGAGCACACTAACAACTAATCTTTGTTCTCTCGCTGCTGTGCGATCGAGACTTTCCCGCTGACGACTAATCGATACCCTTTTTCTCTCCTGCCCGAGTGCATTTGAGACCAAGCCATAGTTTTGCCCATAGGTTCCCGACCCTGTGCAACCAGTTGTTTTTCTCACTACTGTGTGAGAATGTTTTGTTTAGCCGTAGTTAGTCTGAACTACGTAAAGCTCTGATCTTCCATGCAGTGGAAGTACGTAGGCACAAGACGCGAGGTCTTGGCGAGCCATTTTTCCTATAGTCCCGAACTACGTTGACTCTGACTTTCTCTCTCGAGAATACGTAGGCATAGAGTGCGACGCTCTATCGAGTCAATTCCCTTCCGTTTAGATTTAGTAGCCGTAGATAGATTGTTTTGCATCCAGTAGACAACCCAAGCAAGCGTGGATCCCGTCGAGTACGACGGACGTGAGGGGTGCTAATACCTTCCCCTTGCGTAACCGACTCCCGAACCCAGGTTTTGGTTGCGATGACCATACCTTTTCCCCGTTTTTTGCGAGGTTTACTTCGAGCGTTTCCTTTCCCGCTCTGAGGGATAAATAACGCACGGTGGCGACTCTTCTGTCAGCCGACGCCGATTTTCGCAGTAGCGACACAAAGCATCGCGCTTTATGCCTACGTATTCCCATCAGAGAATGAGAAATCAGAGTCAACGTAGTTCGACCTACTACGGGTTACGGGAAAGGTGGCTCGCCAATACATCAGTATTGTGCCTACGTACTCTCAACAGGTATGAGAGATCAGAGCTTACGTAGTTCGGGCTAATACGGTTTACGGGAATTCAGGTTCATCTGTTTTATCGAGTAGGGTTAAATAGCAGTTCCAGCAGTTAGGGACAAAGCCTGCTTGCGTTGGCGCTGTAGTTTAACAACACTCTTTTCTTCAGAAAAGCTTCCTTTGAATTATGGGCCCACGGGGCAAAAAGGTTTGAAGTTTGTTTTCTGTCTTTTACGAAAGAAGTGTTTTTTATTGTTGTTTGCAATTTCAATCGCACTAAAGACTATGACCTGAGAGTGAATGCGTCGCATGTCACCCAAAGGGTACCATACTAAACATCCAGACTGTTGAAAAGAAGCTCTCCAACAATCCTTTCTCAGATAGCTTAAGGCTCGTAATGTACGAAAGAAATCATTCATGATTACTGTATCTTAAGCTGTTTTGAGATTAGAAGAGAACAGGCTCAACTAAGGGGAGACTATCAAGTCCTAATGTTGTCATGCCAAGGATTCATCCTATAGTTGAAGTTTGAAACAGGGAACTCCTAGAAGTTATCATGCATAGGTTTCAACCTAAGGTTCTATCATCATTTCCTTATCAAAGGAAATGAGAGCCCTAAGGGATCATGTTAATGATACACAGAAACAGATAAAGCATCAGCTTAAACGGTAAACGGTAAACGACTGTAAAATGCATGCAATGCAAGTGAGGGAGGAAATGTGTGTGGGGCAGCAGCCTCCACAAGCTCATCTCAACCTCAAGCCAGAATGAATAACAGCAATCATACTAAAGAAATAACATGCTATCAAGCAAAATAGGAGAAACTGCAATCATACAGAAGAAGGACATGCTATCAAGCAAAAATACAGTAAACTGCAATCATACAGATAAAAAAGGAATGCTATCAAGCAAAGTAAACCACATGGGCAAGGGAGCAGGGATCTACCGAATACCCGCAAGCAAAGCCATACAGTAACAATACAAGCAGAGGGAGCAACTCAACCTCTAGTGCAATCATGCTCCTAGATTAAAGTCAGTCTAATCATGGACTTGTCCTAATGCATCAAGCAAGTCAAACAAGGCACATCAGCAATACATAAAAGAAAACAGACAAGAAAGCAGATCAACCCCTCTCTTCCCATTCCAAACTTCAGCTCTTCTGACAGCAATTCAGTCTTCAGACTTCCATCACCCTTCAAGGCTATCCTCTCTCAGGACAAGTATCAATTTGCTTCTCCAGGTCTCAACCCTCCAACATAAGTTTCAACTTAATCTCACTTCTCCCAACTTCAGTTGTCCAGTCAACTCCACCCTCAGGCTTTGCTCTTAACCACAAGTATCAATTGGATTCCTTCAGGCTCTCAAGTCTCAATGTAAGTATCAACTCATCCTTTATTCCTCAAGCCTCAGCTCTACACTCAATCTCAATTGAATCCTCCTCATAAGTATCAACTTGGTCTTCAAGCTTCAGCTCTCTTTGCTTTACCAGTGTCAACTTGGTCTTCTTCTCCTACAAGCTTCAGCTTCTCAGAGTAGTCTTTAATCACTTAGAAGTGTCAACTTCATCCTTCAATTCTTGCTCAAGCCTCAGCTCCTCATTCAATCTTTACTGGATCCTCAAGTATCAACCTGCTCTTCTTGTTCTTCAAGCTTCAGCTGCAATGGCAATGTTCAAGGAATCATCCTCTTCCATACTCTTCAATGAAGTCTTCATCTTCACACTCAAGCCCAACATCTTCAAGATACTCAAACCAGAAGAAATCACTTAACTGGATAAGCTAGGATATTAAACTGCTTATTGACCACCAAAGGAGGCCTATAAGGGTTTAACATCAGAATAATGGTTCCCTCAAAAGTTCTACTTCTTAGGTACCATCACTTATCCCTCCAAGGGAGGGAGGTGAATACCATGGAAGGACTTTTAATCATTGAAAGGAATGGAAGCACAAGATGCTTTCCATGTTTGTGAAAGAAATCATTCTAACTACAAAGCTCTCCCTATGTCCTATCTCCTACTCTTCATCAGACACCTTCAGGCACCAACAAAATCCAAAGCTCCAAGCAACTTCAAGCCACCTCAAGCATCTTCCACTTGTCTTCAATCTCCTCCAAAGGCAAACCAAGCACAAACCCTAATCTAAGGGAACTAGATGAGTTAAACTAGTTGAATTAGTAAATTAGGATCACCTAAAACCTAGCACTAAAGTTAATCCTAACTAAAATACTAGAATCAATTGTAAAATCCTACAAAAATTACTAGGGGAACCTAGGTCAATCATGACTCTATCACATTAGTTTCAAAGATCAAATCATCAATTTGGACCTAGAACTAAATCCTACATTCTAAGGTATCAACCTAAAACCCTAAAAAGGAAGCATCTAAACATCAATCTAGAAAGCACACCTATTTTCATCACAAAGATGTGAGAAAATTACTATGGGATCATACATGTCTAACCTAATCACACACAAAAATTCAGGCTCAAAATCATCACCATGAGATCAAACAAAATTCTACAAAAATATGCATCAAACATAAACATTTTAATATCAATTAAAATATAAAATTCCCATTAAATCAGAAATTATATGAAATGAAAATATTTTTTCTCTAAAAAATAATAGACTCAATCATGAGTAATATTCAAAAAGAATGGATTTGATTGGATTAATATTCAATTTATTATGAATTTTCCAAGAATCATGAAATAAATGGAAATTAAATGAAAATCAAATGAAAATAATGAAGCGCGCGGTGTAAATAGCATTCAGATTCAGTTCAAAACATGGGTTGGGCTTGCAGGGGGTGTGGATAACACTCAGATTACTAAGCCCAAACGCTTGAATTAATGAAACGCAGCGTTTCCTTCAGGACTCTTCACAACTCAGCTTTAAAACACAACCCTTGGATCTTCTCCCAGTCAATGGTCAAAACATGATCTGATGGTGAGAACTTCATCTTCTCCAATTCAAAGCTCTGAGCTTCGCGCCCAGCTCTGGCCACCGCTGGTGGAGCTCCGATCGTCCCCTTCAACCCTAGTTCTTCCTAGAGGCCTCCAATCCAAGAGGTCAAAACATGAAACATACTCCAAATCTTGCCACGAACTCAACCATGCCCATAGTTTCCTCTGAAACCCCAAGAATCAACATCTCCCAATCTCAACCGAAAATGGTGATTCACTTAATTTGTCTCTAATTCAACAATTAACCATCTGAAATCCATCCTAGGTCATTCTACAACTAATCTAGCACCCTAATTCAACCTAATTCTACCTAAATCAAGCTATAGGAAGAAGGTTACAAACCTGGAAATTCTTGAATAACAGATGCACGAAATCTCCACTTCAAGCTCTCAAATCTTCTGGACACGATCACTAAACTTCCCCCTTGCTTCTGTATGCAAAAGATTCAATGGAAAGTGCTCCAATCTTGAAACACGATGCTGAGTTGCAGATGCTGAAAATCCCTTGCTCCCACACGATCTAGCCACCAATTCTCCTTGGAAATGATCTGGAATCAATCCTTGATACTCATGGAAGAAGGATCAATCAAGAAAATGGAAGGAAATGGAGGAAATTGATGAAATCGATTTCAATTGCAATCTATGAAAACTCAATTCCAAACTATGTTCAAACCTTCAATGATCACCAACCCCTGTCATGGATGCATTATACTCAATATATAGATGGAGTTTGGATGATCTAGAACCCTCTAGATCCTTCCAATGAGATTTTACACATCTCATGTCATGAGATTTTGAATCACTTATCATGCCATGCTCAATTCTGTTTGCAGCTTGAAATTCATCTCAATCTCCTTCAATTTATCCCCTATTGACAATTTGGAAGAGTTTAGCTTGCCAAGTTCCTTGCCCATGCCTCAATTTTAAGTTATGCATATGTTACTTAATATGCAAGCAAGTGCTTTTCAAAGCAAGTCCATGATTTAGACCTCAAATCAAAAATGTGGCTAAACCATTGTCTTTAAAATGTTTTCTAGAGTCAAAATGATATATTACATGCCATGTTTTGGATGTGTAGGTTGAAAATATCAATTTCCAACTTTGGCTTATTTAACTTATGCCCTTATTTTAGGTCATTTTTACAACTTTGAGCTACAAGCATTTCCAACCTCTCATGACCTCCTTACTAGCCTTAAAACATCATTTTAAACAAGTTTGGTGTTGAAGATTTTTCCATTTGAAGCTTGGAAATAGGAGTTATGGCCTTATGCTTGAAATGACCTATAATCTCCAAATGACCAAAATGCCCTTGACTTGTCAAAGCCATAAGTTGAGTTCTACAAATCCTATCAAGGACTTCTAGTACTCTCTAGAAATCTAAGACGATAAGGAACAACATTCATGTTGACCAAAAGTTCATAGGAAGCATCCTTCTTGGGCAAAAGTTTGAGACAAGTTGGGTAACTTTCAAGGCCCCAGATTCACATACCTCAGATGACCTGTAACTTGTCAAAGCCATAACTTGAGCTATACAAATCCTATCAAGGACTTATAGTACTCAAATTAAAGCTAAGAACAAGCTCTACAACATTCATTTTGGGGGCAAGATGATATGACAATCACATCTTGAGCTAAACTTCCTTGAAGATAGGGGTCAAACTAGGGGATTTTACACTGTCAAGCCTTAGAAACCCTAGCTTAAAACTTCTAAAACTCTTCAATCATGATGAGTTGACCTTGGAATCATCCTTATAACATCTCAATGTATCAATACATGATCACATGGATCTTGGATTAGGTCTCAACCTTCCTCAAATCATCAGTTGACCTAGGGTTGATCCAGTCAAACCCTAATTACACCACTCATGGCTGAGTCTTCTTATTCTTGCACAATGACCTATCTAGGCTTCAAAATGATCTTCAACACTTCTCATGAGCTCTCTCAAGACCTCAAGTCCTTCTTCATGGCTTCAGAATCATCTGAGGAGCTCCCCACAACTCTCAAGTTAGGAGGCACACAACCTTGGTTTCAACCACTCTCTCTGAGGATCTTTTGACTTCTCTAACAAAGATATCAACCTTTGAACACTTGGATAACCTTCTTAGCTAGCTTCACAGTCCTGTATAGATCTTGATTGGTAATCATAACTCTTGATCTCCTGCATACATGTCAATGAAATGCAAATGATAATGCTAATGTGAATGAAATGAAACATAAGCTAGGTAAAGAAATGTTGGTCAAATTTTGGGGTGCAACACCGACGCCTGTCACATTACCGTTGAGTCCCATATTAGCTATCACATTGCTGTTGGCACTGCCATTCCCCCCGGTCACGGGGACGCCATTCTGAGGAGTTTCAACTGGTGGAGGGGTAGGCACGGTCCCACCATGGAGTACGCCATTGCTATCAACCCTTGAAATCAGAGGCTGAACCAAGGTTCTGAGTTGATCCTGGCCATTGGCGACCGCTTGCATGAGCTCTATGAAGCGGTCCATTCTTTCGCGGAGTTCTTGAACATCAGTTTGCACTTGCTCCATGATTCTGGTTTGATTTGCTCTGGTCGGATAGCGATGGATAGGTCTCTGATCAATCCTGGAACAACCTGAAACAACCTGAAAACACAAAAGGGTTAGGAAAAACGACAAAGTGCTCATTATGCAGATGCTTCATGAAAATGCAAATGTGTGTCTGTGCGTTAGGGAGGTATCCCCCGATCCTAGTGCCTGAGTGCCAATGCTGATAATAAGAAGTCCGAGTCCAGTCGTGGAAATAACATCTCATATATAAAGAAAGTCCATCAAGGCAGTACATAACGTCACTGAATACAAGCTGAATCAATAGCATGACCTCGACCAACAAGCCTGGTGATGGTCAGCATACAACAATGATCAACACAAAAGGATTGCAAATAGTCAAGCACGGCCACGGGCGTGAAACTCTTCTAACAACCCCTTCGTTTCTGGATGATCAGGCTGAGTGAGCAACCCTTCGACGAGTAACTCCCTCTGCATAATGGTGTACTGAAGACCTTCGACCGAATCTTCCCATGCTCCTTCGCCGAAACAATCTTCTAGCTTCCGCTTCTTGGACTCAAACGTCAGTTTGTGCTCCTTCAGGTTAGCAAGAGCCCTGTTGAGCTGGCCTTCGGCGGCATATCTGCGAGCGGTTTCTTCATCAAACCCCTTCTCACTAGACTTCACTTGGGCTTTCAACTTAAAGATCTGCTGCATCAGCTTATCCTCGCGCTCATTCCTGTTGGCTAGGGAGGCCTTCCAATGTTGGTTAAACTTGGATATCCTTCGATACGCTTCATCCAAGTGCTGCTTCTTAGTGGCTAGTACATCGTTGACAGCTTTGAAGTCTCGACCCATGCACTCGCGCTCCGCTATCTGCTTAGTCAAGTTTGTCCCCAACTGGTTCACCAGCTCTGTTTGCCTCTTGAAGGAATGGACGACCTCGCTTCTCTCACTTCTGAGCTGAGCCAATTCTTTCTCCAGTTCTTCATTTTCCTTTTTTCAGCTCATCTCGCTCAGCTAGCACCTGATTATGCTGCTGAATAGGCACGGTGGTAGGCTCTTCAATCATTGGAGGGCTTTCTGGCTTGGTAGGAGGAAACGGCATCCCTATAGCATCTGCTCTGGCTCTGATCCACGTCACATATGGAGCGTAGGCTTGACTATTACTTTTCCCCAGCAATGGTTTTCCCCTCTTACTGATACCATTCCAAGTGCGCTGAAGCTTAGATAACATATCCCCCTCTAGAAGACCAGTGAGGTACAGAGATTCCTGCACCTCTTCATCCTTCGGTGGAGCTCTCAAAGCATAAGCAAACTGTCGGACCAGCAGAGATGGATTATAGTTTATACAGCCCTTCCTACCTATCAAAGGCACGTTCAGAAACCCGCTGCAGCTGAAGATAATCTCAGTGCCCAACCTATCTCTGTCAAACCAGTCAATATCCTCCGTTGATAGACTCATCAAACGCTCAGACCACTCGGCTGTGGCTGCAGACGAAGCAAAGGGACCCCTCTTGGGTAGATGACTATCAAGCCATTTATAAAGCAAGGGCACACAGCACGAGACATTCTTACCCCTTCTGTTCTCGTTTTTGTAGTGGATGGA
Source organism: Lathyrus sativus (assembly GCA_963859935.3). NCBI lineage: Eukaryota > Viridiplantae > Streptophyta > Magnoliopsida > Fabales > Fabaceae > Lathyrus > Lathyrus sativus. The sequence goes on from OZ012738.1 coordinate 421,023,129, forward strand.
ATGGTAGACATCTCCTATCAAGGTAGGGACTGGATTCCCTGAAGCAAAGATGTGGAAGGCGTCGAAGTCCACAAAGTCGGGCATATTGGGGAACAGAATGATGCCATATATGCACAGAGCGAGAATGACGTTGAACACGACCCAACATCCGTCTTTGGCGCACTGCTGAGCTTTTCCCACCAAGAACTGCAAGGAGAAACCGGGAACCTTGTTCCAACTAGACAATACCAACTCGGAGGCATCTAGGTGAAGTGAAGGAGCTAGACTAGCCAGATTAGGCTCTGCATCCATATGGACAAAGGGCATCTGACTCTTGATAGGCACACCTAACAAATCAACATACTCGTCTAGCGTGGGTGCGAGAACAAAGTCCTGGAAAGTAAAGCATCTCAACGGAGGGTCGTAGAACTGCAGCAGAGCGTGCAACCCATTCAGCTCGAACATAGAGGGTTTACGAAGCAAACTGAGCAGTTTACCGTAAGACTTTCTGAATTCATCTCTCACAGAATCATCTGCCAAAGCAATCAAACCAGTCAGCTGAACAACATCCGGAGTGGGGAGCTTGTAAGCCACGGTCTTCCTCAGAGAACCCATAATAACACAATAGAATGCCAGAAATCCTGAATCGGGGGAAACGGTACCTGCAACACAGACACACGTTAATGAAATGCAAATGAGTATGCAAAGCAATGTAAAATGAAATCATGCAGCAGGAGATCAAGGCAACTGCGCTGTTGAGGAGATGAAGGTGAAGATTCTGTATCAACAAAATCATAATACTGCTCTGTCAAGAACAACCCTATCTCTAATAATAAGAAAACCTTGGCATCGGACCACAAATCTGCTCTGTCAAGAACACACATCTGATAATAAGGACCTCTGATACAGGACCAAAACTCTGCTCTGTCAAGAACAAACATCTGATAATAAGGACCTCTTATACAGGACCAAAACTCTGCTCTGTCGAGAACAAACATCTGATAATAAGGACCTCTGATACAGGACCAAAACTCTGCTCTGTCGAGAACAAACATCTGATAATAAGGACCTCTGATACAGGACCAAAACTCTGCTCTGTCAAGAACAATCATATATCTGATGATGAGAACCTCTGATACCAACAAAACTGATTCACTATCAAGAAAACCAGGTAGTCTGAAGGTTAAGGTTTCCTGCAACAAACCCGACCCTGCTCACAGGTATGAACCTAAACTGACTCAAGTTCGGCATCCTATGCGGTCATCAGTGTCACAGACATTCGAGAGGGGTGATACGATACCCAGAAGGTGTAGCATCACCAGCTCCTGAAGCGGCCTCACTCGGCTGAATCACAAATGATCGGTCCCCATAGTCGACAATCCTCCCAACCAACAACCCCCTCAACCCAAAGGGTTGAAAAAGAAGTCAACCGGGAGAACCTCGTCTGAGCGTGGATTTCATGAGACACTAGTGCCTGCCAAGCAAGCACGCGCCCACTAATTTCCACAACTAGTGCTAGGTTCACTCAAGCCTGGGTATGGCTTCTCACTCATCAGAATGCCCCTCCCACAACAGCACAGATAATCATATCATACTGAAAGTAAAGTGTGGGAAATAAAGTGCGATAAACTAACACAACCCAACAAGTAATCATACAAGCGCTAGGATTGACCCTCGCAGGGGACGTTGGATCCCCAAACTGACTCGCATATGGGACGTTGGATCCCAGGAAACTATCAAGTCCCCAGCAGAGTCGCCAGCTGTCGCTTCCGTGAAAATAAGGTGCCGGCAAAACAGAAGAGTCGCCACCTTTCGTTATTTATCCCTCAGAACGGGAAAGGAAACGATCGGAAAAACCTGACGAAAAAGGTATAAGACAAGGTCATCGCAACCGTTGTCTGGGTTCGGGAGTCAGTTACGCAAGGGGAAGGTATTAGCACCCCTCACGTCCATCGTACTCGATGGGATCCACGCTTGTTTGTGTTTATATGACGGGTTGGTTTCATCTATCTACCTATCAAGGCTGGCTTAAGAAGAAAAGGAAATGACTCGGCAAAGCGTCGCACTTTATGCCTACGTATTCTCATTAGAGAATGAGAAATCAGAGTCAACGTAGTTCGCCTAACTACGGGTTACGGGGAAGGTGGCTCGCCAATACGTCATTATTGTGCCTACGTACTCTCAACAAGTATGAGAGGTCAGAGCTTACGTAGTTCGGGTTAATACGGATTACGGGGATTCAGATTCATCTGTTTTATCGAGTAGGGTTAACAAACAGTTCCAGCAGTTTGTCATACGCAGCTCGACCCTTGGAGACTTAAGTGTTACCGTTTGCGGTAGAACCGGGAGTTAACAACACTCTTTTCTTCAGAAAAGCTTCCTTTGAATTACGGGCCCACGGGACAAAAAGGTTTGAAGTTTGTTTTCTGTCTTTTACGGAAGAACTGTTTTTTATGGATGTTTGCAACCAATATCGCACTAGAGACTATGACCTGAGAGTGAATGTGTCGCATGTCACCCAAAGGGTGCCATACTAAACATCCAAGCTGTCGAAAAGAAACTCTCCGACAATCCTTTCTCAGATAGCTTAAGGCTCGTAACATACAACATCAGTTAGCCTTTATTATTGTATTTTAATTTGTTTGGAGATGAGAAGAGAGAGGGACAACTAAAGGGGAGACTATCAAGTCCTAATGTTGTCATGCCAAGGATTCATCCTATGGTTGAGGTTTGAAACAGGGATCTCCTAGAAGTTATCATGCATAGGTTTCAACCTAAAGTTCTAATCATCACTTCCCTATCAAAGGAAGTGAGATTCCTAAGGGATCATGTCAATGATACACAGAAACAGATAAAGCATCAGCTTAAACAGTAAACAGATATACATTAAACGATTGTAAAATGCATGCAATGCAAGTTAGGGAGGAAATGTGTGTGAGGCATCGGCCTCCACAAGCTCGTCTCGACCTCAAGCCAAATATGAATAACTGCAATCATACAGAAGAAATAAAATGCCATCAAGCAAAACATAATAACTGCAATCATACAGAAGAAGTAACATGCTATCAAGCAAACACAAACCACATAGGCAAGGGAGCAGGGCTCTACCGAATACCCGCAAGCAAAGCCATACAGTAAAAATACAAGCAGAGGGAGCCACTCAACCTCTAGTGCAATCATGCTCCTAGTTTACATCAGTCTAGATATGGACTTATTCTAATGCATCAAGCAAATCACACAAGTCACATCAAAACAGTTGCACAGCAAGCAAACAGACAGGAAAGGAAACAGATCAACAGCTACTACAACTAAACCAACTTTTGACAGCAGTTCAGTCATCAGACTTCAATTGCTCTTCAAGGCTATCATCCTCAATAACAAGTATCAACTTGCTTCTCCAAGGTTTGAATACATAAGTACCAACTTATTCTCTCTCCAAGCCTCAGCTCTTCAGTCAATTCCACCTTCAGGCTTCACTCCTAACTGCAAGTATCAACTTGATTCCTTCAGGCTCTCAATGTATCAACATAAGTGTCGACTTATCCTTTATTCTCCAAGCCTCAGCCCTTCACTCAATCTCAATTGGATCTTCTTCACAAATGTCAACTTGCTCTTCTTGACCTTCAGGCTTCAGCTCTCTCTTCTTTACCAGTATCAACTAGTTCCTCTCCATCTACAAGCTTCAGCTTCTCAAGGTAATCTTCAATCACATGGAAGTATCAACTTCATCCTTCAAACTCTTCAAGCAAGGAACTCCATCCTCTAACAAGGGAGAAAGATTCATCTATCAAGAGTAAAGTTTGGATGATTGGTAGCAGAGTGAAGACCAAAGGTCACCACCAAGCATCCTGTCATCAGAGAAAGGGACCCTCAAAGGTTCTACCAACTTGCAAGGAGCCACACATCCTACCAAAGGAGGGATGTGGCCTTTACAAAGGGACCTTACTGTTAGAACACAGATTGGTTCTTAATAATAACTCTTTGTTTTGATGATAACTGTTAGGAAATTTTATATTTAAGAATTATATACTCTAAAATTTGCTTGTAACTTTTACTGCAGATTGAAATGAAATTAACTCTCTAGAAGCAAATCTGAATTGTATACAAGAAGTTATCTAGACTCTGAAGCGCCAGATGCACTCATTAGAAGATTCTGATTGCTGTTTACAGAAGATCCTAAACGTAGTCTCCAGAAGGATCTGAAGCAAAAAGCTCCAGAAGATTCTGAAGCTAGTCAGAAGCATCTGAAGCAAGAAGCTCCAGAAGATTATGAAGCTAGTCAGAAGCATCTGAAGCAAAGAAGAATATTGTATGAAGAGTTTCTCAAAGCATAGTTCCTACAGAAGTTTCTGAAAGTACTAACGCTGCCAAGTACTGAAATTCTGTGTCAAATATGCTCTGATGATCAACACGCTGAAAGCACACATGCTGCAGAAGACTCTGATACAGCAAGGTTCTGAACTTCATTAGAAGACTCTGACTCAATCAGATTCTGAAGAACTTGCTGAAAACTGAAGAAGAAATATTCAAAGATTATATCTGTTGGAGAAAATCAAACGTCTCTTTCCTCATTTGTGCTAGACACAAGAACACAGACAAAAAGGATTGTTCTGTGCTTTCTACTTCTAGGAAAGGTCACTTGATGTGAAGACAAAAAGGCTTAGACCTTTTTGGGACTCTCTTTTCAACGCTCAGCATCCTTGGATCAGCTGCCTATAAAAGGAAGACTCCACCAAATTCTTCAGTTACACAATTTTGCTGAAAAGAAATCATAATATTCAAAGCTCTCATTCTTTCATATTCTTCTTAGAATTTCTTGTACTTAAACTTAAGAGAAAAATCACTGTTGTGATAAAAGCTTTATAGAAGCATTAATACTCTTGTATTTGATTTACATTGATTGTAAAGGTTTTCCTTAAGAGGATTCAGTTGGAATCAGTAGCTCTTGAGAAGACTAAGAACAGTTGTTCTTAGGTGTTACTATTGTAATCTGTTTGATTAAATAGTGGATTAAGTCCTTGTTGAGAAAGGCAAATCACTCTAGGAAGGGTGGACTGGAGTAGTTGATTTCAACGAACCAGGATAAAAATAATTGTGTTATTATTTTTAAGTCTTAATCTTTCATACTTATTCAACCCCCCCCCCCCCTTCTAAGTATTATCTCACCTTCAGTTGGCATCAGAGCTCCGGTTCTGTGTGTGCTACCACTTAACAGTGTCAGTAAAGATCCAGAGAGAAATACTTTGATATATATTTATTTGTTACAATGGCTGATAATTAAATATCCAATATTAATAATAAATATGAAGAAAGGGACAGGATCAGCACCAAACCCCTTATGTTTGATGGGGAGAAATTTGACTACTGGAAAGACAGAATTGAGAGTTTTTTCCTAGGATATGATGTTGATCTATGGGATCTAGTCATAGATGGATATGTCCATCCCACAGATGAGAATGGCAAGAAGATTGACATAAAATCTATGACAGATGCTCAGAAGAAAGATTTTAGAAATCATCACAAAGCCAGGACTATATTATTGAATGCAATTTCACATACTGAGTATGAAAAAATTGCAAATAGGGAAACTGCTTTTGATATGTTTGAATCCCTAAAAATGACTCATGAGGGAAATTCTCAAGTTAAGGAGACAAAAGCTCTGGCTCTGATCTAGAAGTATGAGGCCTTCAAAATGGAAGACTCTGAATCTGTTGAAGCCATGTTCTCCAGATTTCAGATACTCACAGCTGGGCTGAAAGTTCTGGACAAGGGATACTCTACATCAGATCATGTAAAGAAAATCATCAGAAGTCTGCCTACTAGATGGAGACCAATGGTGACTGCCTTGAAGATGGCTAAAGATCTGAACAAGATCTCTCTAGAAGAACTCATCAGCTCACTGAGGATCCATGAGATTGAGCTTGAGGAAGATGAACCTCAGAAGAAAAAGGTAAATTTGTTGCATTAAAATCTAACAAAACTGCTAAAGCTTTGCAGGTCATTCAAGAAAGCTCTGAAGAATCTTCTTCTGAAGAAGAAGATGAGTTATCCATGCTGTCCAGAAGGATCAACAAACTCTGGAAGCACAAGGGAAAGAAGTTCAACAACTTCAGAAGATTTGATAATAGAAAGGAATCTTCTGGACACAGAAGATCTGGCAAGAAAGAAGTTGTGTGCTATGAGTGCAAAGAACCTGGGCACTACAAGAATGATTGCCCCAAACTTCAGAAAGAAAAAACCCAAGAAGAAGTTTAACAAAAAGAAGAAGGTTCTGATGGCAACATGGGATGACTCAGATGAATCTGAATCATCTTCTGAATCAGAAGAAGAATGTGCCAATGTTGCACTGATGGCCAGCACAGAGGATCAAGAGGAAGGTACCTCAGGATATGAATCAGATTCTGAATCTGATGATGACGCAGAAGAGGTAATGGCTAAACTTACCAAAGAAGAACTTATAAAAGTTTTAACAGAAGTTCTTAAAAGTTATAACAATATCAAACTCAAATAAAAGAAGCTGAAAAGCAATCTTGAATCTGAGATTGATCTTCTGAAGACAGAACTTGTTGAGCAAAAAGAAATTAATCTGAAAATCAAAAATGACTTTGAAATAACTCAACAAGAATCTGAATCTGAGACTAAGTCATGTGAAAACATTTTAGAAAAATATGACTCTAGCTTTCAGAGATTTCTTACTAAGAGCATAGACAGAAGCAAGATGGCTTCCATGATCTATGGTGTTAGTGGAAACAACAGAAGAGGTATTGGATATGAATCTTCATCTGAAAGCAATCCAAAACCTGTTGACAAACTTTTCATCAAGAAGACACCTTTGTATTCTCAATTTAAATTTGGTCACTTAAATGACATTAAACACACAAGCTCTGAGAAGAATACTTATGTGTTTAAACCCAACGCAAGTCAGAATAAACATTATGTTGAAAAACAGAAGTTTAGACAAACCTACAAACCAACTAACCCCAAAGGACCCAAGAAGATCTGGGTACCTAAAAACAAAATAATTCCTGTTGCAGATGTTCTTAGCAGCAAGGTCAGGACACCAATCATGGTACCTGGACTCTGGATGCTCACGACACATGACAGGAGAAAAGTCTATGTTCCAAAGCCTGGAACTTAGATTTGGAGGTGACGTGAAGTTTGGAGGGAACCAGAAGGGAAAGATCATTGGATCTGGCACTATTGGAAATGGTAAACTTCCCTCTATTACTAATGTTTTACTTGTTGAAGGGTTAAAGCATAACTTATTGTCCATAAGTCAATTAAGTGACAATGGTTATGATATTACCTTTAATCAAAAATGTTGTAAAGCTATTAGTCAAAAGGATGGCTCTATCCTATTTAGTGGTAAGAGGAAAAACAACATTTATAAAATAAATATTTCAGAACTTAAAGTTCAAAATGTTAAATGCCTCTTGTCTGTTAATGAAGAGCAATGGGTCTGGCACAGAAGATTGGGCCATATTAATATGAGACGTATATCTCAGATTAATAAACTTAATCTTGTCAGAGGACTCCCTAATCTGAAGTTCACTTCAGATGCTCTTTGTGAAGCATGCCAGAAAGGGAAGTTTTCAAAAACATCTTTCAAATCAAAAAATGTTGTTTCTACTTCTAAACCACTAGAATTACTTCATATTGATCTGTTTGGACCAGTGAAAACTGCATCCATCAGAGGCAAGAAGTATGGATTAGTCATTGTTGATGACTTTAGTAGATGGACATGGGTAAAGTTCTTAAAACACAAGGATGAGTCACATTCTGTGTTCTTTGACTTCTGCAAGCAAGTCCAGAATGAAAAGAATTTCAAAATTATAAAAGTCAGAAGTGATCATGGTGGTGAATTTGAAAATAAATATTTTGAAAAATATTTTTCTGAAAATGGCATTGCTCATGATTTTTCCTGTCCTAGAACTCCACAACAGAATGGGGTTGTAGAGAGGAAAAACAAAACTTTGCAAGAAATGGCCAGAACCATGATCAATGAGACAAATCTGGCAAAACATTTTTGGGCAGAAGCAATCAACACAGCTTGTTACATTCAGAACAGAGTGTCTGTTAGACCTCTTCTGAAGAAGACTCCTTATGAACTGTGGAAGAACAAAAAGCCCAACATTTCATATTTTCATCCTTTTGGATGTATTTGCTATATGTTAAACACTAACGAAAATCTGAGCAAGTTTGATTCCAAAGCACATAAGTGTTTCATGCTTGGATATTCTGAACGCTCTAAAGGCTACAGAGTATACAACACTGAGACACAGATTGTGGAAGAATCCATTCATGTCAGATTTGATGATAAGCTTGGCTCTGAAAAGCCAAAGCAGGTTGATAACTCTGCAGATAGGGAAGTAGTCTTTATTGACTCTGAAGTTCCAGAAGCAGACAAAATTCAAGTGAAGGAACCAGAAGCAACTCCTGATGCTACTCCTTTAACTTCTCAGATGAATAATCTAAACATTTCTGAAGAGTCAACTATTAGAGGATCATCATCCAGAATTAAAGCTTCTCATCCAGAGGATGTCATTATTGGAAAGAAGGATGATCCCATCAGAACAAAATCCTTTCTAAGATCATCTGAAGCATCACTATGTGGACTAGTGTCAAAAATTGAACCATCTTCTGTAGAAGAAGCTCTGCAAGACAATGATTGGATTATTGCCATGCAAGAAGAGCTAAATCAATTCAGCAGAAATGATGTATGGGATCTAGTTCAAAGACCTCAAGGATTCAATATTATTGGTATAAAATGGGTCTTCAGAAATAAGCTAAATGAGAAAGGAGAAGTTGAGAGGAATAAGGCAAGGCTGGTTGCTCAAGGGTACAGTCAACAAGAAGGTATTGATTACACTGAGACATATGCTCCAGTGGCAAGGTTAGAATCTATACGCCTTCTTATTTCATTTGCTGCACAAAATAACATCACTCTGTATCAGATGGATGTTAAAAGTGCCTTTCTTAATGGTATTATAGAAGAAGAAGTTTATGTCCACCAACCTCCTGATTTTGAAAATGAAAAATTTCTAGATCATGTTTTCAAATTAAAGAAATCTCTATATGGTTTAAAACAAGCTCCCAGAGCTTGGTATGGGAGATTGAGCAATTTTCTTCTGGAGAAGAATTTCATCAGAGGCAAAGTGGATACAACACTATTCTGTAAAACAATTAAGAAAGATCTTCTAATTTGCCAAATTTATGTAGATGATATTATTTTTGGATCAACAAATATTATGCTTGGAAAGGAGTTTGCTACATGTATGCAGGCAGAATTTGAAATGAGCATGACGGGAGAACTCAGATTCTTTCTAGGAATCCAAGTTAATCAAACTCCAGAGTGCACCTACATACATCAGACAAAGTATGTTAAAGAACTTCTGAAGAAATTCAACATGTCTGACAGTAAGCTGGCAAAGACTCCAATGCATCCTACTAGCTCACTTGGAAAGGAAGAGGTAAGTAAGAAAGTAGACCAGAAGCTCTACAGAGGTATGATTGGCTCTCTTCTTTATCTTACTGCTTCTAGACCTGACATATTATTCAGTGTTTGTCTGTGTGCTAGATTCCAATCAGATCCTAGAGAATCACACTTGACAGCTGTCAAGAGGATTCTAAGGTATCTGAAAGGTACTTCTAATGTGGGTTTGTGTTACAGAAAATCTGATGATTTCAAATTAGTTGGATTCTGTGATGCTGACTACGCTGGAGACAGAGTGGAAAGAAAAAGTACTTCTGGAAGTTGTCAATTTCTAGGAAGAAATCTAATCTCCTGGTACAACAAGAAGCAACCCACAATTGCACTTTCAACCACAGAGGCCGAATACATTGCTGCTGCTGGATGTAGCACGCAGATGCTCTGGATGAAGAGTCAACTAGAAGATTATCAAATTTTTGAAAGTAACATTTCTATCTTTTGTGATAATACTTCTGCTGTATGTTTGTCCAAGAATCCCATTTTACATTCTAAGGCAAAACATATAGAAATTAAGCATCATTTCATCAGAGACTATGTTCAGAAGGGAATCATAAATTTAGCATTTGTTGATACAAATCATCAATGGGAAGATATTTTTACAAAACCCCTTGTTGAAGATAGATTCAATTTTATTCTGAAAAATATTGGTATGGATTTTTGTCCAGAATGATATTTATCAGAAGCAAATTTTTACAGATGCAAAAATGCTTAATGCTCTGAAGTATTTCTTCTGATTGCTTATTTTATTCTGATCAATATTTCTTTTGTGAAACTCTGAACTAACAATCTTTAGAAGATCTGAACGTTGGCTAACGTTTCATTTCTTAAGAGAATTCAGAACAACATGCAAGTAAACACGTGTCACACCAAATCTGAAGAGGTGGCGTGTACATAACTGAAGAGACGTTTGAGGTGAAGTTTGAATAGTGAGAATCTTGGTTTTCCCCCCAAATTGTCAGAAGCAATTAATGTTTTGAAATGATTATTATTTTCTTCATTTAATGCTTATTCAAACATGCATATTTCTGACTGTTGATTTGCCTAAGTGTTTTAGTATATATACTTGTCTTGTATTCACTTTCACACTTTTCACACTCTTTACATGCGTTTTCATCTCCTCTTTTCTCTGCATAAAAACCCTATACCTAAGCGTTTGACAAAGCATCCTTCAATGGCAACTTCATCATCAACAGTTGCTCAGTTCCAATCTTCTATGGCTGCTGTAACTTCAGAAAACTTGGGTGTTGCTCCCTATTCTCCTCCCAAAAGAACACTTCTAATGCCTGTTGATAAATTGGAAGTTCTATGTGAGTCTATGGTTGAGTTTGATTCTTTGGCAGAAAATGGGTTTGAGTTTCGTTCCATCATTGGAGCTCAAGGATGGGTTAAGTATTTTGATAGGCTCTTTGGACCAGTTTACCCTCTCCTTGTGAAAGAATTCTGGATCCATGCATCAGTTTATCCCAAGTTCATCTTATCTTCTGTGCTGGGAAAAGAAATTATTATCACAGAAGATCTGATAAGAAAATTAATAGGATATGAAGAAACAGATGGTGTTTCCCACTTGTCAGCTGGGCGTGTGGACATGGATGAGGTTTATGAAGAAGTAATGACTGCTGGCCAAGCTTCTAACAAATTCAAAGATCTGAAGCCTGATTACAAGATCTGGGCCAAGATCTTCATGGGATGCATCCACCACAGGAAGTCAACCAATTCTCCAGACTATGTCAATAATGAACAGCTCTATTTCATGTATTGCCTTAGTCAGAGCACCAAGGTAGATCTTCCATACATTCTGTTTATGCATCTGTGGAACCATATCAATGCATCTAGAGAATATGTGAAAGAGAAAGGACAGAAGATCAGAACTTGGATCCCCTTTGGAAGGTTGATCTCAGATCTTCTTACTGAGAATGGTTTAGTAACTGTTCTGTATGCTGCTGGAGTCACAGAGGAATTAGAATTTATAATGGGAAAGCCTCTGAATGCTAAAAGTCTTCTGAGACTCAAAATTGTTGATGAACTCACAACAGCTCCCAAGAAGCTAAATATGTCAGAATTGAATAAGAGGGTTCCTGTAGATAACTTTCCTTTATTCTTTGCTGAAGAGCCCGGACATATAGTGGTTATGTATATTGATGAATGCAAGAAGGAAGGAAAACATGTTCCTGCTAATGTGATTCAGCTAGCTAGACAACCACTACCAGATGCAGGAGAAGAAGAAGCACAACTCCAGAAGAAAAGGACTCAGCCTGTAGAAGAATCTGCACCTGTTCAGAAGAAGGTCAAGATTGCTGAGAAGCCCAATAAGCTCTTGAAGAGAAAAGATTCTGAAGAAGCTGCTTCTGTACCTGCCAAGAGGATCAAAGTAAAAGGTACTAAATCTTCTGTATCTTCTGCAAAACTTGTTATTAATGATTCTAATGTTAAGTCTGTTCCAGAACCATCTTCTACACAAACCATTTCTGTTACTGCTTCCATTTCTGTTTCTCCAAAAAAACAAACACCTGTTCCAACTCAAACAACAACACCAACAATTTATGTACCAAAACCATCTCAACCCAAAATTCATATCAAACACTTTGTTCCACGACCTCAACCATCAGAACAACAACCATCAGAACAACAACCTTCAGATCAACAACAATCATCTGAACATCCAGAGAACCAACCAAAAGACTCTCAACCAGAAAAAGCCTCTGACAATCCACCATCAAATAATCCACCTTCTGAACCCATTGCACCTGTTACTTCTGAACCTACAAAAGTAACTTATGCTCCTGTTTCATCAGAACCACCATCCAAACCATATGAAATTCCTTCAGAACCTACCAATACTTCTGAACCTCACATCCCTGAGATAGAAGTTCTTGATGTCACACCACTAAAAATGGTGTTTCAAGTATCTTCTACCTCTTGTACACCAACAACATCCTCTAACTCCTCCGAATCAGAAATCCACCCAGATTTTCTAATCTCTCCATCTGACAAATACTCTGAGATAAACCAACCTGAACCTACCATACCTTCTAAAACTCCCATTCCAGATCCTATTCCTTCACCTGCACCATCATCTGAGATATTAATCCTCAATTCCAATCCAACATCTTCTATATCTTGTGCCCAAGTTTCTTCTCTTTTTTATAATCTGTCTTATGGTTTCAAACTGAAAGATTTTTATGACAGAGTTGAATCTTCTGAACCCATCAACCCTCTGAAACCAAAATCCACAATGATCCTTCCATCTGTGATTCTTGATTACTTAAAATCTATGACAGATGTAGAACGTTTAGCAACCATATCACACTCTGCAAAATCTGATAAAACTGTTGTTTCAGCTATGCAAATTGCATCTGATAACACTGTTGCATCTGTTGAACCACCAAAATCTGCTTTCAAACCCTACTCAAATGCACCTTTTGATGTAGTTACCCCTCACAGAAGACCAAAACCTCATTTGCTTAATGCTTTAGTCATATCTAAAGAAAAAGCTCCTGAGATACCCTTCATTCCATATTATCCTCCTCCTCTGATTTCCATCCAAAAATCACTTTTTCCACCAACTCCCCAACCTAAACCTATAAATCTGGAAACCTTGTTATGACCACAGCCCAGACTTAATATTGATCATTTATTTCAAACATTTTTGCAAGAAATACAGATGTATTTAGGTACTGTTCAGAAGAAATGCTCAGAAACAATAGATGCCAAAGAATCTGACATCATATGGAACGAATTCATCAACAAATTCAACACTGTAGCTTCAAATCTGAAGAACGTCTGTTCTGATGATGCAAAGCTCAGAGCTGCAAGGACTCTATTCTGGACTATCAACAAAACTGAACCTCTGCTTCGTTTAGATGCTCCTCCACCATCAACAGAATCTACTGATAATGCATTGGCTATGACTCTGGTAGACCCTTCTCCAGGATCTACAGAACCAATGGAAATTGACTCTGTTCAGACTACAGAACCTCCTCATAATTCTTCATCTGAGATAAAGAAAGAACATCCAGATTTTGAAGATAAGATTGCTGCTCTGGAAGCTAGACAGTCAGAGATAAAATCCTGGATGGCTAAGCAGGATAAGAAGTCTGAGGATATGACAGAATGGATGTCAAAGCAAGATAAAAAGAATGAAACTATGACTAAGTGGATGTCCAAGCAAGAGCAATCATCCTCTGAGATTACAGATCTATTGAAGATGCTTTTGTCCAAACACCCTTAGATTTTTTTCTAATGTTTTTGCATCTGTTGTTTGCATATGTACCTTATTGCTATATCTTCTGATGTTTGCCTATGTACTCTTGATCTGATCTTTTGAATGAATCAAAGTTTTCTCCATTGAATTATCTTATTTACTGTTTCCTTTTATTTGTCTCTTTAAAAGTTTTTACTTTTTGCTTATGACAAAAAAGGGGGAGAAAATATAGATCTGAACTGTTTAATATAACTTCACTAGAATGAATCTTCAGACATATCTATTCTATCTAACATTTAATTTGACTATTTCAGAACATTTGATAAGTACATTCTATAAAAGAAACTCTGAGTCTCTCAGATCATTTGTCTTTTATCAAACTCTGAACTGTTTAATATAACTTCACTAGAATGAATCTTCAGACATATCTATTCTATCTAACATTTAATTTGACTATTTCAGAACATTTGATAAGTACATTCTATAAAAGAAACTCTGAGTCTCTCAGATCATTTGTCTTTTATCAAACTCTGAATCTTATATCTGCAAGACATTCTGACCTTCAAATGTTATAAGAACAAACAAGATCTAACTCTGAAGATTACTCAAGACAAAAGGGAAGTTTCTATTCCTTTTTGTATTTAACTCAGGGGGAGATTCATCATCTCAGGGGGAGTTATAATTCTATATGTTCAGTTAAATAAAATTTCTGATACTTTTTGTCATCATCAAAAAGGGGGAGATTGTTAGAACACAGATTGGTTCTTAATAATAACTCTTTGTTTTGATGATAACTGTTAGGAAATTTTATATTTAAGAATTATATACTTTAAAATTTGCTTGTAACTTTTACTGCAGATTGAAATGAAATTAACTCTCTAGAAGCAAATCTGAATTGTATACAAGAAGTTATCTAGACTCTGAAGCGCCAGATGCACTCATTAGAAGATTCTGATTGCTGTTTACAGAAGATCCTAAGCGTAGTCTCCAGAAGGATCTGAAGCAAAAAGCTCCAGAAGATTCTGAAACTAGTCAGAAGCATCTGAAGCAAGAAGCTCCAGAAGATTCTGAAGCTAGTCAGAAGCATCTGAAGCAAAGAAGAATATTGTATGAAGAGTTTCTCAAAGCATAGTTCCTACAGAAGTTTCTGAAAGTACTAACGCTGCCAAGTACTGAAATTCTGTGTCAAATATGCTCTGATGATCAACACGCTGAAAGCACACATGCTGCAGAAGACTCTGATACAGCAAGGTTCTGAACTTCATTAGAAGACTCTGACTCAATCAGATTCTGAAGAACTTGCTGAAAACTGAAGAAGAAATATTCAAAGATTATATCCGTTGGAGAAAATCAAACGTCTCTTTCCTCATTTGTGCTAGACACAAGAACACAGACAAAAAGGATTGTTCTGTGCTTTCTACTTCTAGGAAAGGTCACTTGATGTGAAGACAAAAAGGCTTAGACCTTTTTGGGACTCTCTTTTCAACGCTCAGCATCCTTGGATCAGCTGCCTATAAAAGGAAGACTCCACCAAATTCTTCAGTTACACAATTTTGCTGAAAAGAAATCATAATATTCAAAGCTCTCATTCTTTCATATTCTTCTTAGAATTTCTTGTACTTAAACTTAAGAGAAAAATCACTGTTGTGATAAAAGCTTTATAGAAGCATTAATACTCTTGTATTTGATTTACATTGATTGTAAAGGTTTTCCTTAAGAGGATTCAGTTGGAATCAGTTGCTCTTGAGAAGACTAAGAACAATTGTTCTTAGGTGTTACTATTGTAATCTGTTTGATTAAATAGTGGATTAAGTCCTTGTTGAGAAAGGCAAATCACTCTAGGAAGGGTGGACTGGAGTAGTTGATTTCAACGAACCAGGATAAAAATAATTGTGTTATTATTTTTAAGTCTTAATCTTTCATACTTATTCAACCCCCCCCCCCTTCTAAGTATTATCTTACCTTCACTTACATCATAGGGAAGAATGGAAGTGATCAACATCTTCCATGTTTATGAAGGAAGAGAATCTTTCTAGAAGCTCTGCCTACAAAACCCTAATCTTAACCTAATCAAAACTACACCACAAGAAGGGAAGATCCTCACATCCAAGCCTCTTCAAGTAATCCAATGCATCTTCAACTTGCCTTCATCATCACCCAAGAGCAATCAAAACAAAACCCTAATCTAAGGGAACTAAAGAAGTTAGTCTAGTGGAATTAGTGCATTAGAATCATCTAAAAATAGCACCTAAACTAAAATCAATAAAAAATAGTAAACTACCTTGAAAAATCCTACAAAAATTCCTAAGGGATCCTAATTCAATTAAGAATGCCTCATACAAAAACCAGGGACTAAATCATCTATTAAGTCCTAAAATTAAGTCCTAAATCCAAAGGTATCAACCATAAACCCTAAAAATGGAGCTTCTAAAGGTTTCAACCTAAAATACCACCTATGTTCATGACAAAAATGTGAGAAAAATCTATGGGGATCATGCATATCTATGCTAGCCACATACAAAAAATCAGAGCAAGAATCATCACCAATTAATCACACAAAATTCCACAACATCAAGCATCAAGCATGACTATTTTAATATCAATTAAAATGTAAAAACTCCCATAAAATCAGAAAATGTATGAAATAAAAATATTTTTTATCTAAAAAATACTATACCCTATCATGAATCCAATGCAAAAAGAATGGGATCAATTGAGCTATTTTTCCATTTTTTATGATTTTATCAAGAACCATGTACAAAATGAAAAAAGATAAAGAAAATCAAAATAAAATGACAAACACACGGTGCTGATAGTAATGAAAATCATTTCATTCTGGCAATTGGGCCATGAGGGGGTGTGGTTATCAGTTAGTGCATTAAGCCCAAAATCAGCAACTAAATGAAACGATGCGTTTCATTAAAGTTCAGACTCTTCACAAAATTTGAAGCATGCGTGGCCGTTGGATTACTTCTTCAGTCAAAGGTCCACCTATGATCTAATGGTCCTGGGGTCATCTTCCCCAATTTGAAAATCTGGAGGGAAGAACCTCCATGGATGAACAGCCAAGAACTTCATCTTCTCCAAATTCGTATCCCATCAAATCTCCACCAAAAATCAAAGTTGGAAGCCCTAATCCACTCCATTTCTCACCCTGATTCTAACCATGCCAGTCATTCTTATTGAATCATCACCATTCTCAAAACACAATCAAAAACTCAGAAACTGACCAAGATCCAATCATCACCATTCTCCAAATTAAAGTGCCTAACATCATCAATATGCTATCCTGAGTTGATTCCACCATCTAGCTAGGGTTAACTCTCAAGAACCACCAATATATGATCAAGAACAGAAATTGTGGCACCCAACTTAATGTCTCTAAACCTAACCAAATGCTACCAGAAAGGTTCACAGACTAACCTACAATCATTCTAACCTAACAAACCGTGCTAATTCTACTTAATTTATGCTGGAGGAAGAAGTTTACGTACCTTTCAATTCTTGATGAACAGATGCACAAAATCTTCAAATCAAGCTCTCAAACCTTCCAGACACGATCAATGAATCATTTCCTTGCTTCTGTATGCACAAGAACTGGTTGAAACCTCCTGGAACTTGAAACCCGATAGTGAGTTGCAGGTTGAAAAATCCAAATGCTAACACTCAAATCCTCAATGCTTTTGCTGTGATTTCACTCTGGGATCATTCAACAATGCAAATGGAAGCTATTGGGATCAAGAGAATGGATTGAAATGAACTCAATTGGAGTAACCGAATTCAATTGCAAAATGGAAGTTTCAAAACTCACTCTCTCTTTTTCCTCTCAATTCTCACCAAAAAAAGATCTGAACTACTCCTATTTAATATATAGAGTGTGTAGGGATGATCTAGAAAGCTCTAGATTCTTCCAATGAGAAATTCAATTTCTCATGTCACTTGAATTCTCATGATATGCCATGGTATGCACAACTCTGCTAGCAGCTTGAAATCATTCTCAATTCCTTCCAATTTCTCCCCTCATGACATTTTGGAAGTGTTTGGCTTGCAAGGGACCTTGGCTATGCCTTGATTCTAGGTTTTGCAAATGTTACTTAAGATGTAAGTAACTACTTTTCAAAGCAAGTCCACAAATTGAACTTCAATTCAAAAATGTGGCTAAACCAATGTTCTTAAAATGTGTTTTAGAGTCAAAATGATATATTACATGCCTTGGTTTGGCCATGTATATCAAAAATATCAATTTCCAACATTGGTTCATTTAACTTATACCCTTATTTTAGGTCATTTTTCCAACTTTGAGCTACAAGCAATTCCAACATCTCATGACCTCTTGACTAGCCTTAAAACATCATTTTGAACAAGTTTGATGTTGAACATTTTCCCATTTGAAGCTTGGAAATAAGAGTTATGGCCTTATGCTTGAAATGACCTATAATCTCCAAATGACCAAAATGCCCTTGACTTGTGAAAGCCATAACTTGAGTTCTACAAATCCTATCAAGGACTTCTAGTACTCTCTAGAAATCTAATAGGATAAGGAACAAAATTCATGTTGACCAAAAGTTCATAGGAATCATCCTTCTAGGGAAAAAGTTTCATGCAAGTTGGACAACTTTCAAGCCCCCAAATTCACATACCTCAGATGACCTGTAACTTGTCAAAGTCATAACTTGAGTTCTACAAATCCTATCAAGGACTTCTAGCACTCAAATTAAATCTAATACCATGCTCTACAACAATCATGTTGGGGGCAAGATGAGATGACAATCACATCTTGAGCTAAACTGCCTTGAAGATAGGGGTCAAGCTAAGGGATTTTACACTGTCAAGCCTTAGAACCCTAGCTTGAAACTTCTCAAACTCTTCAATCATGATGAGTTGACCTTGGAATCATCCTTATAACATCTCAATGCATCAATCCATGATCACATGGCTCTTGGATTAGGTCTCAACCTTGCCCAAATCATCAGTTGACTTAGGGTTGACCCAGTCAAACCCTAATTGCACCACTCATGGCTGAGTCTTCTTAATCTTGCACAATGACCTGTCTAGGCCTCAAAGTAATCTTCAACACTTCTCATGAGATCTCTCAAGATCTCAAATCTAACTTCATGGCTTCAGAATCATCTGATGGTCTTCCCCATAACTCTCAAGTTAGGAGACCCATATACTTGGTTTCAACCACTCTCTCTGAGGATCCTTTAACTTCTCTGACAAGGATATCAACCCTTGAACATATGAATAACCTTCTTAGCTAGCTTCATAGTCTTGTGTAGCTCTTGATTGGTAATCATACCTCTTGATCTCCTGCATACATGTCAATGAAATGCAAATGATAATGCTAATGTGAATGAAATGAAACATAAGCTAGGTAAAGAAATGTTGGTCAAATTTTGGGGTGCAACACATACATGGAAAGACCTTGCTGAAGCATTCGTACGCCATTATCAGTATAACAGCGATCTGGCTCCCAACCGGGTTCAGCTACAAAATTTGTCTCAGAAGAACAACGAAGGATTTAAAGAGTACGCCCAGAGGTGGCGTGAACTAGCAGCGAGAGTTCAACCACCGATGGTCGAGCGGGAACTTGTTGAGATGTTCGTGGCTCTTCCAGGAGTTTATTATGAGAAGCTTGTCAGTGGTATGTCGGGAAGCTTCTCCTACCTCATCATCACTGGAGAGCATGTAGAGAATGGCATCAAACTCGGAAAGATTCAGGGTGTAGATATATCCTCAGCTGGAGGGGGAAAGAAGCCTTACAGTGGTAAGAGACGTGAAGGTGAGACGGGCTCAGTGTCTAATGCTCGGGGAAAAGGGAAAGGCCAGCGCCAGCAGGTCGCTAGCATTACTATTCCTGCTGTCCAGCAACTGCAACAACAGAACCAGCAAGGGTACCGGAGGTACCAGAACAAAGCTCCATTATCCAATCGTCATTTTGAGACCCCACCCATGTCGTACGCCCAGCTTTTTCAAACATTGCTTCAGTTGCAGCTAGTTCAGATGAGAACTTTGGCTCCCTTGGCAGGGACACCTCCTTCGGGATACGATGTGAATGCGAGATGTGAGTTTCATTCGGGGGCACCTGGCCACTCGATTGACAACTGTAAAGCATTCAAGCACAAAGTACAAGATATGGTTGACGCCAAGATAATCAACTTTTCTGATAATGTTCCGAATGTTACAAAGAACCCTATGCCTAACCATGGGGGAGATGGGGTTAGCGCCATCATTGAAGAGGAAGATTCAGATTTATTGACTGATGTCAAGGACCTGAAAACACCACTTGGTTTCGTTAAATCCAAGTTGATGAAGAAAGGTATTTTCCCGGGCTGTGGAAAGTTGTGTATGGATTGTGCGAATCATTCAGACGGTTGTGATCAGTTGGTAGCAGGGATTCAGAGTTTAATGAACGAAGGAATTCTGCAGTTTAGTCGGAGGGTTGAGAACAGATTAGGGGAAGTAATGCTGAAGCAGAAAGATGAGGTTGCCACCATCACCATCCCTCGTAAAACGATTACCATTTCTGCATCGAGGCCACCTACGATCACCATCACGAAGGCTGGGCCTATACCATTTGAGAGCACTAATGCTATTCCATGGCACTATGAGGCAGATGTCTATTGCAATGGACAGAAGTTAGAGTTGGAGCCATCTGGGCAATCTGTTGACAACCTAGTCGGGACTGGGGGAATAACACGTAGTGGAAGAGTGTTCGCTCCACCTGAGGCTGTGGTTGACAAAACTGACAAGGCTGAGAAGGCTGACAGAGGTAAAGGTAAGGTCGTTGAACAAACCTCCAGTGAGGTAGGAAAAGACCTGCTTGTGAAAGACGCCGAAGAGTTTATGAGACTGATCAAGAAAAGTGATTATAAGATCGTTGATCATCTTCATCAGACGCCGTCTAAAATCTCTATTCTGAATCTGTTGTTGTGTTATGAAGCACACCGTAACGCTCTGCTGAAGGTTCTAAATGCAGCGTATGTACCACAAGAGATCTCTGTCAACCAGCTAGAGGGAGTAGTTGCTCATGTGAATATTGGGAACAGATTAGGGTTTACTGACCTAGAGTTGACGTCAAAGGGAAGGAACCACAATAGCACCTTGCATATATCGATAGAATGTCGAGGAACAGTCATGTCCCATGTGTTGGTGGACACGGGATCATCTCTAAACGTTCTCCCAAAGAAAGCTCTGATGAGGTTGGATACGAGAGGACTGATTTATACACCCAATGACCTGGTTGTGAAAGCTTTCAATGGAACTAAGTGTTAGAACACAGATTGGTTCTGAATAATATCTCTATGTTTTGATGATAGCTATTATGAAATTTTGTATTTAAGAATTATAGACTCTAAAATTTGCTTCAGAATGTTTGCTGCAGATATTAAAATAAATATCACTCCAGAAGCAAATCAGATCTGAACATAAGAAATATGCAAGGCTCTGAAAGCGTCAGATGCACCCATTAGAAGATTCTAAACGCTGCCATCAGAAGATCCTGAGCGTTGTCTCTAGAAGGATCTGAAGCAGAAGCTCCAGAAGATTCTGAAGCATAAGCTCCAGAAGATTCTGAAGCAGAAGCTCCAGAAGAATCTGAAGCAAGTCAGAAGCATCTGAACCAATGAAGAATTCTGTATGAAGAGTTTTCAAGCGTAGTTAATTCAGAAGACTCTGAAATTACTAACGCTGCCAGTACTGAGGATCTGTCTCAAAACTCCGCTCTGAACTTATACACGCTAAAAGCACACTTGTTGTAAAGACTCTGATTCAGCAAAACTCTGATGAACATCAGAAGGCTCTGACCAAATTTGACTCTGATGATTCTTGCTGAAAATTGTTGAAGAAGAATTCAAAGATTATGTCCGTTGGAATATCCAAACGACTCTTTCCTTATTTATGCTAGACACAAGAACACAGACAAAAAGGATTTCTCTGTGCTTTCTTCTTCTAGGAAAGGTCACTTGATGTGAAGACAAAAAGGCTCAGACCTTTTGGTACACACTTCTCGACGTGAAATAATCTTGGATCACTGTGCCTATAAAAGCAAGTCTCCACTCATCTTCTTCAGTTGACGCATCACTTGAAAAGAATTCATTATCAAAGCTCTCATACAATTCATATATTCTTTCTAGAATTATTTCTTTGTTCTTAATCTTAAGTGTAAAATCACAGTTGTGATAAAGCTTTATTAGAAGCATCTTAACACTTGTATTTGTTATTACATTTGATTGTAAGAAAACCTTAAGAAGATCCAGTTAGGATCAGTAGTTCTTGAGAAGACTTTGAACAGTTGTTCTTAGTGCTTACTATTGTAATCAGTTGATTAAATAGTGGATTAAGTCCTTGATTGAGAAAGGCAAATCACTCTAGAAAGGGTGGACTGGAGTAGTTGAGTTCAACGAACCAGGATAAAAATAATTGAGTTTTTATTTCTAAGTTTTTATCTTCATACTTATTCAACCCCCCCTTCTAAGTATTTCCTCACCTTCAGTTGGCATCAGAGCTCCGGTTCTGTGTGTGCTACCACTTCACAGTGACAGAAAAGATCCAGTGAGAAAAACATTGATATATATTTGATTGTTACTATGGCTGATACTTCAATATCTAACATTAACAACAAATATGAAGAAAGGGACAGAATTAGCACTAAACCCTCAATGTTTGATGGGGAGAAATTTGATTATTGGAAAGATAGAATTGAAAGTTTTTTCCTTGGTTATGATGCTGATTTATGGGATTTGTTCATAGATGGATATGTTCATCCCACTGATGGGAATGGCAAGAAAGTAGATAGAAAATCTATGACAGAAGCCCAGAAGAAGGAATTTAGAAATCAATACAAGGCTAGAACAATATTGTTAAATGCAATATCTAACACTGAGTATGAAAAGATCACAAATAGAGAAACTACATTTGACATGTTTGAGTCCTTAAAAATGACTCATGAGGGAAACTCTCAAGTCAAGGAAACAAAGGCTTTGGCTCTAATCCAGAAGTATGAAGCCTTCAAGATGGAAGAAGCTGAATCTGTTGAAGCTATGTTCTCCAGATTTCAAATACTTACAGTTGGACTAAAGGTTCTGGATAAAGGATACTCTACTGCTGATCATGTGAAAAAGATCATCAGAAGCTTACCTACCAGATGGAGACCTATGGTGACTGCACTAAAAATGGCTAAGATCTGAACAAGATTTCCTTGGAGGAACTAATCAGTTCACTGAGGAGTCATGAAATTGAACTTGAGGAAGATGAACCTCAAAAGAAAGGTAAATCAATTGCCTTAAAATCTAATAAATCTGCTAAAGCATTGCAGGTAATAGAGGAAAGCTCTGAAGAATCCTCATCTGAAGATGAAGATGAACTATCCATGCTGTCTAGAAGAATAAACAAACTCTGGAAGCATAAAGGAAAGAAGCTCAGAAACTTCAGGAAGCCTGACCAAAGAAAAGAATCTTCTGGACACAGAAGATCTGGCAAAAAGGAGGTTGTCTGTTATGAATGTAAAGAACTTGGGCATTACAAAAATGAATGTCCAAACTTGTTGAAAGAAAAGCCTAAAAGAAAATCTGATAAGAAGAAGAAGGTTCTAATGGCCACCTGGGATGATTCAGATACATCTGAATCTGAATCTGAGTCAGAAGAGGAATGTGCCAATGTAGCATTGATGGCAGACATAGAAGATCAGGAGGAAGGAATTTCAGGATCTGAATCTGACTCTGAATCTGACTCTGACGCTGAAGAGGTAATGGCTAAACTCACTAAAGATGAACTTATCAAAGTGTTATCAGAAGTTCTGAAGAGCTATAACAATATTAAGCTCAAATACAAGAAGCGTCAAAGTAATCTTGTATCTGAGAATAATATTCTCAAATCAGAAGTAGCTGAGCTAAATGAAAAGAACTTAAAATTGAAAAATGATTATGAATTAGCTCAACAAGACTCTGATTCTGAAACTGAATCTGAATGCAAAAATATTTTGGAAAAATATGACTACAGCTTTCAGAAGTTTCTTGCTAAAAGCATAGACAGAAGCAAAATGGCTTCTATGATCTATGGAGTTAGCAGAAATAACAGAAAAGGAATTGGATATAAATCTTCCTCTAGAAAGGATTTAAATCCAAGACCTGTTGATAAAATTATCATCAAGAAAACTCCTTTATATTCCCACTTTAAATTTGGTCACTTAAATGATATTGAACACACTCGTTCTGAAAAGAACATTCATGTGTTTAAATCTAAGGCTAGTCAGAATAAACCTTATGTTGAAAAACAGAAGTTTAGACAAACCTTCAGAACAACTAACCCAAAAGGACCCAAGAAGATTTGGGTACCTAAAAGTAAAATAATTCCTATTGCAGATGTTCTTAGCAGCAAGGTCAGGATGCCAATCATGGTACCTGGACTCTAGATGCTCGCGACACATGACAGGAGAAAGGTCTATGTTCCAAAGTCTGGAGCTTAGATCTGGAGGTGATGTGAAATTTGGAGGGAATTAGAAGGGCAAGATCATTGGATCTGGCACTATTGGAAATGGTAAACTTCCCTCTATTACTAATGTTTTGCTTGTAGAAGGATTAAAGCATAACCTATTGTCCATAAGTCAATTAAGTGACAATGGTTATGACATAACCTTTAATAAAAAATGTTGTAAAGCTATTAGTCAAAAGGATGGCTAAATTCTATTTAGTGGAAAGAGGAAAAACAACATTTATAAAATAAATCTTTCAGAACTTAAGGTTCAGAATGTTAAATGTCTCTTATCTATTAATGAGGAGCAATGGATCTGGCACAGAAGATTGGGGCATATTAATATGAGACGTATATCTCAGATTAATAAAATTAATCTTGTTAGAGGACTTCCTAATCTGAAGTTCACCTCAGATGCTCTTTGTGAAGCATGTCAAAAAGGGAAGTTTTCAAAATCCTCTTTTAAATCAAAAAATGTTGTTTCTACTTCCAGACCACTAGAATTACTTCATATTGATCTGTTTGGACCAGTGAAAACTGCATCCATCAGAGGTAAGAAGTATGGATTAGTCATTGTTGATGACTATAGTAGATGGACATGGGTAAAGTTCTTAAAACACAAGGATGAGTCACATTCTGTGTTCTTTGACTTCTGCAAACAAGTCCAGAATGAAAAAGATTTCAAAATTATAAAAGTCAGAAGTGATTATGGTGGTGAATTTGAAAACAAATATTTTGAAAAATATTTTAATGAAAATGGCATTGCTCATGATTTTTCCTGTCCTGGAACTCCACAACAAAACGGAGTTGTATAGAGGAAAAATAGAACTCTGCAAGAAATGGCCAGAACCATGATCAATGAGACTAATCTGGCAAAGCACTTTTGGGCAGAAGCAATCAACACAGCCTGTTACATTCAGAACAAAGTGTCTGTAAGACCTCTTCTGGAGAAGACTCCCTATGAATTGTGGAAGAACAGAAAGCCCAACATTTCATATTTTCATCCTTTTGGATGTATTTGCTATATGTTGAATACTAAAGAAAATCTGAACAAGTTTGATTCCAAAGCACATAAGTGTTTCATGCTTGGGTATTCTGAACGCTCTAAAGGCTACAGAGTATACAATACTGAGACACAGATTGTGGAAGAATCTATTCATGTTAGATTTGATGATAAGCTTGGCATTAAAAAGCCAAAGCAGTCTGAAAACTCTGCAGATAGAGAAGTAGTCTTCACAGACTCTGAAGGCTCAGAGTCAGACAAAGCTCAAGTGAAGGAACCAGAAGCAACGCCAGATGCAACTCCTTTAACTTCTCAAATGAACAATTTAAACATTTCTGAAGAATCAACTGTTAGAGGATCATCTTCCAGAATCAAAACTTCTCATCCAGAGAATGTTATCATTGGAAAGAAGGATGACCCTATCAGAACAAGATCTTTTCTCAGATCATCTGAAACATCATTATTTGGATTGGTGTCAGTAATTGAACCAACTTCTGTAGATGAAGCTCTGCAAGACAATGATTGGATTATTGCCATGCAAGAAGAGCTAAATCAGTTCACCAGAAATGATGTGTGGGATTTAGTTCCAAGACCAAAAGGATTCAACATAATTGGAACTAAATGGGTCTTCAGAAATAAGCTTAATGAGAAAGGAGAAGTTGAAAGAAATAAGGCAAGGCTTGTTGCTCAAGGGTACAGTCAACAAGAAGGTATTGATTACGCTGAAACTTATGCTTCAGTGACAAGGTTAGAATCTATACGTCTTCTTATTTCATTTGCTGCATAATATAACATCACTCTATATCAGATGGATGTTAAAAGTGCCTTTCTAAATGGTATTATAGAAGAAGAAGTTTATGTTCACCAGCCTCCTGGTTTTGAGAGTGAAAAATTTCCAGATCATGTTTTCAAACTAAAGAAATCTCAGTATGGTTTAAAACAAGCTCCTAGAGCTTGGTATGAGATTGAGCAATTTTCTTCTGGAGAAAAATTTCATCAGAGGCAAAGTGGACACAACACTCTTTTGTAAAACATTTAAGAAAGATCTTCTAATTTGTAAAATATACGTGGATGATATCATATTTGGATCTACCAATACTATGCTGGGAAAGTTGTTTGCTCAATGTATGCAGGCAGAATTTGAAATGAGCATGATGGGAGAATTGAGATTCTTTCTGGGAATTCAAGTCAACCAAACTCCAGAGTGCGCTTACATTCATCAGACCAAATATGTTAAAGAACTTTTGAAGAAATTTAACATGACTGATAGTAAGATGGCAAAGACTCCCATGCATCCAACTAGTTCACTAGGAAATGAAGAGGTAAGTAAGAAAGTAGATCAGAAACTCTACAGAGGTATGATAGGATCTCTTCTTTACTTAACTACTTCTAGACCTAACATTTTGTTCAGTGTATGCTTGTGTGCTAGATTCCAATCAGATCCTAGAGAATCACACTTAACAGCTATTAAGAGCATTCTAAGGTATCTGAAAGGTACTTCTAATGTGGGTTTGTGTTACAGAAAATCTGATGATTTCAAGTTAGTTGGATTTTGTGATGCTGATTACGCTGGAGACAGACTGGAAAGAAAAAGTACTTCTGGAAGTTGTCAATTTCTAGGAAGAAATCTAATCTCTTGGTACAGCAAGAAGCAACCCACAATTGCACTATCAACTACAGAGGCAGAATATATTGTTGCTGCTGGATGTAGCACGCAGATGCTCTAGATGAAAAGTCAGCTAGAAGACTATCAGATATTTGAAAGTAACATTTCTATATTCTGTGATAATACTTCTGCTATATGTTTGTCCAAAAACCCCATTTTACACTCTAAGGCAAAACATATAGAAATTAAACATCATTTCATCAGAGACTATGTTCAGAAGGGAATTATAAACTTAGCCTTTGTTGATACAGATCATCAATGGGCAGATATTTTCACAAAACCCCTTGTTGAAGATAGATTCAAATTTATTCTGAAAAATATTGGTATGGATTTATGTCGAGAATAATATTTGTCAAAAGCAAATTTTACAGATGCAATATGTTTAATGCTCTGAAGTATTTCATCTGTTGCTTATTAGATTCATGTTTATTTATGTGTATCTGAACTAACAAATCTCAGAGGATCTGAACGTTGGTTAACGTTTCATTTCTCAAGAGACTTCAGAAGCACATGCAAGCAAACACGTGTCACTCTAAATCTGCAAAGATGGCGTGTACACTACTGAAGAGACGTTTGAGGTATGATTTGAATAGTGAAAATCTTGATTTTCCCCCCAATTTTTCAGAATCAATTAATGCTTGAAATGATTTTTATTCTCTTTCATTAATTGCTATGTGTGAACGTGCCTTGTGTGTCTGTTTGTATGCCTAATTGTTCACTATAAATACCACATCTCTCACCACTTTCACACTTTTCACAAATCAAGAAAGTTTATGCATTTCTGTCTTCTTTTCTCTCTTCACAAAAACCCTAAACCTTTGACAAAATCATCTTCAATGGCAACCTCATCCTCTACAGCAGCACAATTTCAATCAACCATGGCTGCAGTTACTTCTGCAAATATGGGTGTGGCTCCATATACGACCCCTAAAAGGACTTTGTTAACACCTGTTGACAAACTGGAAGTTCTCTGTGAATCAATGGTGGAATTTGATTCATTAGCTGAAAATGGATTTGAATTTCGTTCAATAGTTGATGCTCAAGGCTGGGTAAAATACTTTGACAGATTATTTGGACCAGTTTACCCTTTTCTGGTAAAAGAATTCTGGATACATGCTTCTGTATACCCTAAATTCATCTTATCTTCTGTTCTGGGTAAGGAGATTATAATCACAGAAGATCTAATCAGGAAACTCATAGGATATGAGGAAACTGATGGAGTATCTCATCTGCCAGCTGGGCGTGTAGATATGGAAGAAGTTTATGAGGAAGTCATGATTGCTGGACAGGCCTCTTACAAGTTTAAAGATCTGAAGTCTAACTACAAGATCTGGGCAAAGATTTTCATGGGATGCATTCATCACAGAAAATCTACAAACTCTCCAGATTACGTGAACAATGAACAACTCTACTTCATGTATTGCTTAAGTCAGAGCAACAAGGTAGATCTTCCTTACATTCTGTTCATGCATTTATGGAACCATATTAATGCTTCAAGAGAATCTGTATAAGAAAAAGGTCAGAAGATCAGAACATGGATTCCTTTTGGAAGGTTAATTTCAGATATTCTGACAGAAAATGGACTGGTGACTGCTCTGTATACTGCTGGAGTCATATATGAACTTGAATTCATTCTTGGAAAACCTTTGAATGCAAAGAGTCTTCAGAGACTAAAAATTGTAGAGGAACTCACATCTGCACCCAAGAAGCTGAATATTTCTGAACTCAGTCAGAAGCGAATTCCAGTTGAAGACTACCCACTGTTCTTTGCTGAAGAACCAAGGGAAATAATAGTGAGATATATTGATGCTTGCAAGGCAGATGGAACGCCCATTCCTGCAGATATTCTAATAAAAACAAGGGAACCATTGCCTGATGGAGGAAATGAGAAAACAAGGAAAAGAAGTCAATCAGAAGGAGAAGAAGTTGCTGCTCAGAAGAAGCCAAGAACTGCTGACAAGCCTCAGAAGCTGATCAAGAGGAAAGCATCTGGAGACGCTCCCTCTGTTCCCACAAAGCGTATCAAGATTAAAGGTACTAAATCTTCTGTATCTTATTTCAATAATATTGTTTTAAATGATTCAACATTTAAGTCTATTCCAAAACCACCTCCTACTCAAAAACAATCTGTTCCTGCTCCATCTCATATCTCTGTTCCTTCCCCATAAAAATCATCTGATCCTGTTTCCATCACATCTGTCAAACCTTATACTACTCAATCATCTGTACCACAACAACAACAACCAGAAAAACAACCACAACTAGAAAAACCAACAGAACAATCTGAACAACAACAACAACAATCCGAAAAACAATCTGAACAACAACCACAACAACTAGAAAAACCACCATCAAACACATCTGACCCTATTGAATCTGCTCAAGTTACTTCTGAACCTATAAAGGTTACATCTGATCCACCTACGTCAGAACCACCAACATCTGAACCTCAATCAAAACCTTCTGGGAATCCATCAGAATCAACTAACCCATCTGAAACCAATATCCCTGAGACAGAGGTTCTAAACGTTACACCTCTCAAAACTGTTTTTGAAGTGTCCTCCACATTTTGCACTCCAACCACATCCTCAAATTCATCAGAATCTGATATTCATCCAGATTTTCTGATATCTCCCTCTCACAGAAATTCAGAAGTTAACCAACCAGAACCACCTGTTTCTTCTGAAATTCTCATTCCAGATCCTACCCCAACACCTAAGCCAAGGACATCTGAGTGTGTACCCCTTGCTTCATGTAAACTGTTTTCATCTAACAAACTTCCCTCTGGTTTGAAATTCAAAAATTTCTACACCAGAATTGAACCCTCTGTCACTATCACTCCTCTCAAACCCAAACTTACCATCATTCTACCATTTGTTCTTCAAACGTATATTAAAGAAATGCCAGAAATGATTTCATCAGAACCAATTTTATCTGATAAATCTGCATTCACTCCTTACTCTAATACCCCATTTGATGTTGTTTCATATGCATCAAATGCAAAACCTTTTCTATTGAATGCTTTAACTAGATCAAAAACTGCCATTTCATCTGATCCTCCATCCATACCCTTCTACCCCCATCCTCTGATCACCATTCCAAAATTCACCATTCCACCTTCACCTCAACCCAAGCCAATCACACTTGAAACTTTTCTACTCCCAAAACATAGATTGAATGTTGATCATTTATTTACAAGTTTTTTAAAAGAAATAGAGATGCATTTAGGCTCTGTACAGAGGAAGTGTTTATCAACAATGTATGCAAATGAATCAGATGCTATTTGGAATAGCTTCATCAACAGATTCAATACTGTAGCATCAAATCTGAATAACGTATGTTCTGATGATGCGAAGCTCAGATTTTCTGAAGCTGCTAGAAGTTTGTTCTGGACTGTCAAAATATCTGCACCATTACTTCTTAAAGATGCTCCTTCATCATCAGAAGAGAATACTGAATCTGCATCTGAAGACAACCCTCTGGTTATGACTCTGGTAGAACATCCCTCTGGATCTGTTGCTCCTGACTCCAAAGCCCCTATGGAAATTGACTCTGTTCAAGCTTCAGAAACTGTCCCACCTTCTTCATCTGAGATCAAGAAAGAGTATCCAGATCTTGAAGATAAAATTGCAGTTCTGGAAGCTGGTCAATCAGAGATTAAGTCATGGATGGCTAAGCAAGATAAGAAGTCTGAAGACATGGCTCAGTGGATGTCCAAACAAGATCAGAAGAATGAAACTATGGCTAAGTGGATGTCAAAACAAGAACAATCCTCTTCTGAGATCACGGATCTGTTGAAGATGCTTTTGTCAAAACACTCTTAGTTTATTTTCTGATGTTTGCATCTAATGTTTGCACATGTACTTGAAGATTTTCTGATGTTTGTACTTTTTGCTCTGAATGAATGAATGTTTCAAAGTTTTCTCTACATAATTTATCTCGTTTTTTTCCCTTTTCTTTGTCTTTTCAAAGTTCTTACTTTTTTCTTATGACAAAAAAGGGGGAGAAATAGATCTGAACTGTTTAATTAAACTTTATCAGAATGAAACTTCAGACATATCAATTTTATCTAACATAATATCTGAGTATTTCAGAATATTTGATAAGTATACTCTGTAAAAGAAACTCTGAGACTCCCAGATCATATATAAATTATCAGACTCTGACTCTGAAATATGCAAGAGACTCTGACTCTCAAATGATTAGAACAATCAAGCTCTAACTCTGAAATATACTCAAGACAAAAAGGGAAGTCTCTATTCCTTATTAATATTTAATTCAGGGGGAGATTCATCATCTCAGGGGGAGTTATAATTATTCTCTTTTCAATTAAACAAAATTTCTAATGTTTTTGTCATCATCAAAAAGGGGGAGATTGTTAGAACACAGATTGGTTCTGAATAATATCTATATGTTTTGATGATAACTATTATGAAATTTTGTATTTAAGAATTATAGACTCTAAAATTTGCTTCAGAAT
The DNA here is from genome assembly GCA_963859935.3 of Lathyrus sativus. NCBI lineage: Eukaryota > Viridiplantae > Streptophyta > Magnoliopsida > Fabales > Fabaceae > Lathyrus > Lathyrus sativus. The sequence goes on from OZ012738.1 coordinate 421,054,418, forward strand.
GTTTGCTGCAGATATTAAAATAAATATCACTTCAGAAGCAAATCAGATCTAAAACATAAGAAATATGCAAGGCTCTGAAAGCGTCAGATGCACCCATTAGAAGATTCTAAACGCTGCCATCAGAAGATCCTGAGCGTTGTCTCCAGAAGGATCTAAAGCAGAAGCTCCAGAAGATTCTGAAGCAGAAGCTCCAGAAGAATTTGAAGCAAGTCAGAAGCATCTGAACCAATGAAGAATTTTGTATGAAGAGTTTTCAAGCATAGTTAATTCAGAAGACTCTGAAAGTACTAACGCTGCCAGTACTGAGGATCTGTCTCAAAACTCTGCTCTGAACTTATACACACTAAAAGCACACTTGCTGTAAAGACTCTGATTCAGCAAAACTCTGATGAACATCAGAAGGCTCTGACCAAATTTGACTCTGATGATTCTTGCTGAAAATTGTTGAAGAAGAATTCAAAGATTATGTCCGTTGGAATATCCAAACGACTCTTTCCTTATTTATGCTAGACACAAGAACACAGACAAAAAGGATTTCTCTGTGCTTTCTTCTTATAGGAAAGGTCACTTGATGTGAAGACAAAAAGGCTCAGACCTTTTGGTACACACTTCTCGACGTGAAATAATCTTGGATCACTGTGCCTATAAAAGCAAGTCTCCACTCATCTTCTTCAGTTGACGCATCACTTGAAAAGAATTCATTATCAAAGCTCTCATACAATTCATATATTCTTTCTAGAATTATTTCTTTGTTCTTAATCTTAAGTGTAAAATCACAGTTGTGATAAAGCTTTATTAGAAGCATCTTAACACTTGTATTTGTTATTACATTTGATTGTAAGAAAACCTTAAGAAGATCCAGTTAGGATCAGTAGTTCTTGAGAAGACTTTGAACAGTTGTTCTTAGTGCTTACTATTATAATCAGTTGATTAAATAGTGGATTAAGTCCTTGATTGAGAAAGGCAAATCACTCTAGAAAGGGTGGACTGGAGTAGTTGAGTTCAACGAACCATGATAAAAATACTTGAGTTTTTATTTCTAAGTTTTTATCTTCATACTTATTCAACCCCCCTTCTAAGTATTTTCTCACCTTCACTAAGCGTCACGTCTTTGGAGAGGTAACTCTACCCATTCAAGTTGGGCCAGAAACCTTTGACGCGGTCTTCTATATCATGGATATCATGCCAGCCTATAATTGTCTGTTGGGCCGACCTTGGATCCATTCTGCAGGCGCAGTGACTTCCACATTGCACCAGAAGCTAAAGTATGCTTTGGGGGCAGCATCGTGACCATCTGTGGTGAAGAGGACATAATGGTGAGCCATTTGTCATCTTTCAAATATGTTGAGGTGGATGGCGAGGTCCATGAAACTTTGTGCCAAGCGTTTGAAGCTGTTAAAGTCAAGGATGTGACTCCGGTGATGATTGAGAAACCTGAGATGACTCTCTCTTCCTTCAAGGAAGCTCAAGCTGTTGTTCAAGCTGTCTCTGTCCCAGGCTGGGGGCAAGTTCTGGAAATCCCTAACAAGCAGGATAAGTTTGGGTTAGGGTATTCTCCTTCTGCTGATGCTTCCTCCTCTTGCAGTGCACCGTGCGTCAAAGGGCCGATTCAGTTCAGAAGAGGTGGGGTGATATCTGAGAATGCCAACGCCGTGTTTGAAGACGACGAAGATAGTGATTGCGACCTGGACTCCTGGATTCAGCTGTATAAACCAGGCCAGAGCCTCAATAACTGATTCGTCCAGGATGTCATCCAAGTGACGCACAAAGAGTAATGCTTTGTCTTTTCCAATTATTGTACAACCTTATGCTCTACCTGGGGCATAACGGTTTTATTGTAAGGGCCTTGATATCTTATGCATGTACATATTATCAATAAATCAAAGGGAATTTTCTTTGCATTCAAATTTTGTGATCTCTGTTATTCCTGTTTTTATTTTTGTTTTGAAAAACAATAAAATGGCAATACGGTTTGTGCTAACCTGCATATCCTCTTCTTAAGCTTAACTCTTGTTATTGCAGGATTCACATTACAGATGACATTAACTATGAACCTTCTACGACTCACTTCGACTTTGATTGCCCGATATATCAAGCTGAAGAAGAGATTGATGAAGACGAAGACCTTCCGGAAGGGTTGGCCCGTTTGTTGAAACAAGAAGAGAAGGTCATTCTGCCTCACGAGGAAGAGATTGAGATTGTTAATCTAGGTTCTGAGGAACTTGTCAGAAATGTCAGGATAGGGGCTGTGTTACAGAGCGATGTCAAGCAGAGATTGGTCAAGATGCTTCGAGAGTATAGTGACATCTTTGCTTGGTCGTATGAAGATATGCCCAGACTCGACACTGACATAGTGGTCCATCATCTACCACTGCGAGAAGATTGTCCTTCCGTTAAGCAGAAGCTTAGAAGGACACGACCAGATATGGATGTTAAGATCAAAGAAGAAGTGCAAAAGCAGCTGGATGCTGGATTTTTAGCGGTCACTACTTACCCTCCGTAGGTCGCCAACATAGTACCTGTACCAAAGAAGGACGATAAGGTGCGGATGTGTGTTGATTATCGGGATTTGAATAGGGTGAGCCCTAAGGATGATTTCCCGCTCCCTCATATTGATGTGTTGGTCGACAATACAGCTCAATTTTCCGTGTTTTCGTTCATGGATGGCTTCTCCGGCTATAATCAGATCAAGATGGCGCTGGAGGACATGGAGAAAACCACGTTCATTACACCTTGGGGGAAGTTTTGCTACAAGGTAATCCTTTCGGTCTGAAGAACGCATGGGCCACTTACCAGCGAGCGATGGTTACTTTGTTTCATGACATGATTGCGAAGTCCCAAACGGAGGAGGGACATCTGGTCAATTTGCTGAAGCTTTTTGAGAGGCTTAAGAAGTTCAGGTTGAGGCTGAATCCTAACAAGTGTACTTTCGGAGTACGGTCTGGAAAACTACTGGGGTTTATTGTGAGTGAAAGAGGCATTGAGGTTGATCCTACTAAGATAAAAGCAATACAAGATATGCCAGCGCCAAAGACTGAAAAAGAAGTTCGTAGTTTCCTGGGCAGAATAAACTACATTATAAGGTTTATATCTCAGCTCACGGCCACGTGTGAACCGATGTTCAAACTACTGAAAAAATATCAGGCGATTATATGGAACGAGGATTTCCAGAAGGCATTTTACAAGATAAAACAATATCTGCAGGAACCTCCGATCTTGATACCCCCAGTGGCCAGAAGACCCTTAATCATGTACTTGACAGTTCTTGAGAATAGCATGGGTTGCGTTCTCGGTCAGCACGATGAGACTGGCAGAAAGGAGCATGCCATTTATTACTTGAGCAAAAAGTTCACAGATTGTGAGTCTCGTTACTCGATGCTGGAAAAAATGTGTTGTGCACTCGCGTGGGCTGCCAAACATTTACGACAGTATATGCTCAATCACACGACCATGCTAATTTCGAAGATGGATCCGATCAAGTACGTCTTCGAGAAGCAAGCGCTTTCGGGCAGGATTGCCAGGTGGCAAATGGTGTCGACGGGGTATGACATTCAATATGTTTCCCAGAAGGCCATCAAGGGAAGTGTATTGTCTGAGTACCTTGCCGAACAACCTATCGAAGATTATCAGCCGATGAAGTTTGAATTCCCTGACGAGGATATCATGTTTCTCAAAGTGAAAGATTGTGATGAACTGTTGCCCGACGAGGGGCCAGATAGGAAGTCCCAGTGGAAATTGATATTTGACGGGGCGGTTAATTCGTATGGAAGTGGTATTGGGGCAATCATCACGACTCTCCAGGGATCCCACATCCCGTTCACTGCCAGATTGACTTTTTCGGTCACCAACAATGAAGCAGAATACGAGGCATGCATCATGGGTTTAGAAGAAGCCATTGATTTGAGAATCAAAAACATGGATGTATACGGTGACTCGACACTCGCGGTTAACCAAATAAAAGGGGAGTGGGAGACTCGTCAGTCGAACTTGGTCCCGTACATGAATTATGCCAGAAGGCTGCTTCCGTTCTTCGATCGAGTGGAACTCCATCATGTGCCTAGGGCTGAAAATCAGATGGATGATGCCTTAGCCACGTTGGCTTCGATGTACAAAGTCAATTTTTAGAATGAAGCCCCAAGAATTGTCATTTCCCGTCTTGATAGACCTGCATTCGTTTTTGCAATTGAGGAAGCCTCTGATGGCAAGCCATGGTTCCATGATATCCAGACTTTCCTTATGACTAAGGAGTATCCTGCGGGAGCGTCAACCCAGGATAAGAAGACTCTGAGGAGGCTGTCTGGAAATTTTTACCTCAATCCTGATGGAGTTTTGTATAAGAGAAATCACGATCTCGTGCTACTCAGATGTGTGGACGAAAAAGAAGCGAGTTTGCTTATGAAGGAATTCCATGAAGGCACATTTGGTACGCACGCCGGCGGGCATGCTATGACGAGAAAGATCCTACGAGCAGGATATTACTGGCTGATGATGGAGTCGGATTGTTTCAAATTCGCGAAGAGATGTCATAAATGACAGATTTATGCTGATAAGATTCATGTGCCACCGTGCCCGTTGAATGTCATGTCATCCCCGTGGTCGTTTTCCATGTGGGACATTGATATGATAGGCAAGATCGAGCCCACTGCATCTAACGGTCATCGCTTCATTTTGGTAGCCATCGACTACTTCACCAAGTGGGTGGAGGCAGCCTCGTATGCCAACGTGACCAAGCAAGTGGTGGCTAGATTCATAAAGAAGGACATCATCTGTCAATACGGAGTTCCCGAGCGGGTCATTACTGATAATGGTTCGAATCTAAACAACAAGATGATGAAGGAGTTATGCTAGAGCTTCAAGATTGAACACCACAACTCATCACCTTATCGACCGAAGATGAATGGTGCGGTTGAAGCAGCCAACAAGAACATTAAAAAGATAGTACAAAAGATGGTTGTGACCTACAAAGATTGGCATGAGATGTTGCCATTTACATTGCACAGTTATCGTACAATGGTACGCACATCAACCGGGGTAACTCCTTTCTCACTAGTGTACGGTATGGAAGATGTCCTACCGTTGGAAGTTGAAATTCCTTCTTTGCGAGTTTTGGTTGACGTGAAACTCGATGAGGAAGAATGGATTAAAAACCGATTAAATTAAATTAGTCTGATGGATGAGAAGAGATTAGCATCGATTGCATATGGTCGTCTGTACCAGAGCCAAATGAAGAAAGCTTATGATAAGAAGGTGCGTCCTAGAAGCTTTCAGACAGGTGATCTTGTCCTGAAGAAGATTCTTCCACCACATTGCGATCATAGGGGTAAGTGGACTCCTAACTATGAAGGTCCGTATGTCGTCAGCAAGGTCTTCTCGGGAGGAGCCTTGTTGTTATCCACAATGGATGGCGAAGATTTTGCATCCCCTGTGAACGCGGACGCAGTTAAAAAATACTTTGCTTCAAAAATGACCCGCTGGAAAGAAAAAGAATATCCAGGCGAAAATGGGGCATCCCGGCGAACCATAAAAAAGGAAAAAGGTTCGGGCAAAAATTAGGGATATAAATGAAAAATGTACACCCGCAAAGTTGAAAACCTGAAAGGGCGGCTTTGGGAAAAAAGGGTATCCCGGTGAATCGAAAACCCGAAAGGGCGATTCAGGCAAAAGCTAGGGATTAGAAAAGCAAATGACTGCATTCCGCGTGTGGAATTTCATTTTTTAGTGGTTTGGAAGACCTGAGGGCCGTTTATCCGAATCAATCTCTTCTGAAGCTGAAGCATTGGAGAAGTATCGAAGTCGAGTGGGTCATAGAGGGATCAACTTATGGTGTTCGTCTATGCCACATTGCCGACATTTGTATATACTGATGTATATTTACGTTCATGCTTGCGCAAGCTTCCTCATTTCAGGAGCTTGCATCTGTTGTAAAACATTTTGCCCATTCAAGGGCTCGTTATCAATAAACGTATAATATTCAATATATTTGTTTATTTGTTTAGCTTTTATTTGTTTTGTTTGCGAAAAAGAACGCCCGATGTTTTTGATAAAATGCGCATACATAAACTTGCTGGCCTAGGCCGATAATTGTTGAAACATTGAATTACCTGAACATTGTCACAGGATGATAACCTTGATAGGTCCCTTTGTGAAGGGTATCTTGTCTGTTTGTTCATGTTGTTGCAGGGACGTCACCCTCCAGGCAGTATGCCAGATATTTTTCAAGCAGGAGGATTCCTTCTTCCCCAGCGGGTTCAGTTGTATTTCCCCACAGAATCTGAACATGGGATTGTGAGCATTGATATGTTCTCCCCAAGCAGAGATAGATTCTCCCCAACCAGATGCATCCCAAGAAGGATCGTCATCTCCCTATCTGAGTCGTACGCAGAAGTGTATACTCGTTCCCAGCACTGGGTCAATGTGCAGTTTTCTCGTAGAAGACTATTCGCAAGTGTTCAGCTTCCGATAGTTCAGACTGAAGTCTCCAGCGGAATTGAAATTCCCCACAGAGTTGTATTCTCCCCGGCAGGTAGGAGTGATTCCAGCATCTGGTTGCATATCCCCAACTGAGTTTGCAGTTCCCCCAAGAGAGCCGAGTCCTTGGATGCCGTTCAGGGCATTATTGGTCTTCCCCAGGCGAGTGTTAAATAGCTGTTGCTGTACTTCCCCATCGGAGTCCGTATCTCTAGAGAAGATCCTATCTGCGAAGGCCGTGCAGTTTATTTCTGCGATTGACATTGTTTCCTCAGCAGCTTGTGGTTCGTATACCCGGTTGAGCAAGTGCAGGTTCTCGTAGAACTTTATTCCCCTGCGGAGAGTCGACTGAAGTTCGTTTCCCCAGGTTGAGTCCAATTGAGATTGGTGTGACTTATTCTCCTCAGCAGGATGATTCTTCCCCCCACAAGAGTGGCTCTTTCTCCTTGACAGGAGGATTTTCCCTTCAACATTTATTTTGCTGATGGGGTCATAGCATTTTGCATGATTGCATAGAATCTACCCTAAATGCGTAGCATTTCCACCGTGTGGAGCATTGCGCCATTGTCAAACATATGCATTTAAAACATGAGCTAGGTCGTTACCGTTCTTGTTTTGCAGGCGTTCCTCAGTAGAGTTATTTGCAAGAGGATTCGTGAAGTCCTCAGCAAAGTTGTTCGCTTAAGATGATTCCTAAAATCCCCAGTGAGGTCTCCAGAGTTGTTTGTTCGAGATGATTCTTAGAGTCCCCGACGGAGTTGTTTATTCATGATGATTCTTGAATTCCTCAGCAGAGTTTATTCATCCAGGATGATTCCCGGATCCCCGAAGCAGAGTTACTTGATAGTTCTCTAGAATCCCCAGTGGAGATGTGTAATCCCCAACAGGGCTTAAACAGAGAAGTTGAAATTTCCCTTGAAGACTTACTGATGAAGTTCGACTGTAACGTCGAATCAGTTCTCCTAGCTGACGCGGAGTGCCTGATGGCAAAAGTTTAGATATCCCTATTAGTTCATGATTGACTGAGGATTCTATTTCCGGCTTACTGACGAATTCCGGCTAACACCCGATAATTTCTTTGAATGCCCGACGACATAATTAACTTGATTTTCAAAAATTCCTAGTGACCTGATGAGTCCCGAGGAATTCTTCTGTTGTCGTGCCGCAGAGCGCCTGACGGCAATATCAGCTATGTATCACTAGTTATCGTGTAACCAATGAGCCCTTGATGTCTTGACGAAGAAGCTGCAGTGAAATCTGATGATCATCCTGGCGGAGATTTGGGCTAGTTGTCGTGCAACTTCCATTTCAGACTTCAAAGATTGTTCCTACCAATCAGAGTATCGTTTACTTGTGAGGTTGGCAAATTTCCGGTTACCGTGTAACCGATTCCCCAACAAGTTGTCGTGCAACTGTCGTTCCGATTTCGAAGATGTTCCTACCAATCAGAGTATCGTTTACCTATGTGGTTGGCAAATCACCAGTTACCGTGTAACCAATGATCCCTTGATGACTCGAGGGCGTAGATGATCATCCTGACGGAGATTTGGAGTTAATCATCCACCAGGAAGTTGTCGTGCAACTATCAATATCAGCTATCCTCCACCAGTTACCGTGTAACCAGTGATCCCTCGATGATTTGAGGATGCAGTGATATCAGATACATCAGATCAGTAAATCTCCAGGTAGTTGTCGTGCAACTATCGTTTCAGTTTCCGAAGATTTGTCCCCATCAGAGTATCGTTTACTCGTGCAGTTGGCAAATTTCCGGGTTTATTGGTATTCAACCGTCTTTTACCTTGATTGTTTGAGAGTCATTCGCTTCTCACCTAGTCAGGTCCAAGCCGTTTGAATAGGGGCAGCTGTTGCACCCCAAAATTTGCATAACCTTTCTTTACCTAACGTGTGTTTCATTGCATTCATATTAGCATTATCATCTGCATTTCATTGACACGTATGCAGGAGATCAAGAGGTATGACTACCAATCAAGGGCTACGCAAGGTTATGAAGCTAGTTAAGAGGTTTATTCAAGTGCTCAAGGGTTGATATCCTCACCAGAGAAGCCAAAGATCCTCAGAAAGAGTGGCTGAAGCCAAGTGTGTATGTCTCCTAACTTGAGGGTTATGGGAAAGTCATCTGATGATGTTGAAGCCATAGAGTTGGACCTAGATCCTTGAAAGAGCTCATGAGAAGGACTGAAGTTCATCTTGATGCCTAGACAGGTCAATATGCAAAGGATATGAAGTTTCTACCAAGATTGGTACAACTAGGGTTTAATCTGGTCAACCCTAGGATAACTAATGATTTGAAGAAGGTTGAGACCTAATTCTAAGGCCATGTGATCATGGATTGATGAATTGAGATGCCCAAAGGATGATTCCAAGGTCAACATATCATGGATTAAGAGTGTGAGGAGTTCCTGAGCTAGGGTTGCTATGCTTGACAGTGTAAAATCCCCTAGTTTAGTGCCTAAATTCAAGACCACATAACTCAAGATGGGATTTTCATCTCACCTTGACCCCAACATGATTGTTGTAGGGCATGATCATAGCTTTAATTGGAGTACTAGAAGTCCTTGATAGGGTTTATATAACTCAAGTTATGAGCCAGACAAGTTACAGGTCATCAGTCGAATGTGAAATTGGAGCTTGAAAGTCAACCAACTTGCATGACACTTTTGCCCTAGAAGGATGATTCTTATGAACTTTTGGCCAACATGAATGTTGTTCCTTATCTTCTTAGCTTTCTAGAAAGTACTAGAAGTACATGATTGGATTTGTAGAACTCAAGTTACAAGCTTTACAAGATAAGGGTATTTTGGGAATTTGGAATTACAGGTCATTTTTGGTTATAGGTCAATTTAATCAACTTAGATACCTCAAATGAAGATTTGTTCAACTTGAAAGTTGTTCAAAATGGTGTTTTTAGTCAAACCATGACCCAAGCATCCATTGATATGGATTGAATATGGAAGTGTACGAAGAAATTTGGAAAAAAGATCATTAAAGGCATTAAGAAAGGAAAAAATTCAAAATAAATCACAATGGTTCAAAAAATCACAAATTGGTACATATTTTGATTGCAAATGGCATTTGGAGAGGATTGGCAATGTCACACTTTTATTTTGAGGCTTGCTTCATGGACTTTGTTTGGATTACTTCATGATGAAGTTACATAACCAATCCACACCATAGGATCAAACCAAGCCTTCAAACTGATCCATTCACATTCAAGGGATGTTAAGAAATGAATTTGAGTGAGATTTGAGTTGAAATCACACAGAATACACGACTGCCATAGTTGCACTTTGAAGGAAAATGGAAATTTTGGATTAATCAAATTGGGCCATGATTGGGCCAGGTTATGATCCAAACACATCCTATTTAAGTTCAGTATCATGTTCAGTATCATGTTCAGATCATTTTTTGGATAGCAATTGGTGAAGAAACGATTATGGCAGTTTGAGATTGGAGCTTCCAAAGTGAAATTCGTTTTTTGCAATCCAGAGCATTTCAAGAAGAATTGAGGATTTCCATAGCACCAGGATCATTCAGTGAAGGAATCTGCACGCTTTGGCATCAAGATTTGCACGCGAAGACCTCCAATTTCAAGCTTCAGAACAGGTTTTTACTTCTCAGAATTCCTCTTGATTTAAGCATGTTTAGAAGGAATTTGGCATGTGGTTAGGTTGTAGAGATGACATAGATGGATTTAGGATCATAATCTTGAGGTTTAGAGACAATTTAGGTCATGGTACAAATTCTGTTTGGCTTTGAATTTGGCTGTTCTTGAGGTGTTAGCGTGAATTAGATGGTTTAGGATGATCCCTGAGGAGTGAGGAAGAGATCCATGGCATTAATTTGAAGTTTGATGACAATTATGGAATTGGTGATTTTTCTGTTCACTATCGTGTTTCAAGATTCATGAAGGATTTCAAGAAATGGAGTAGATCTTGATGATCAGTGTGAAGAGATGAGTGATTTCATGTATTTTTCTTTGAGTTTTATTGAGTTTGATCACAGAGCATGACTGCTCTCGCCGGAGAAGACGGTGGAGCTCTTCTCTGGCCACCGTGACTAATTTCCCTCTCTTGGCTCAGTTCAAACGAAGACGATGAGGGAGGACCGTTGGATCTGTTTGAGTTGATTGACTTGGTCTTAGTATCTGATGGTTGAGATTTAGTATGATTAGGGTTTGGTGAGCTGGCACGTTCTGGTGTGTTGGATGATACTACTTTTTCATTGATTGGACCTGATTAGGGAGTACCATAGGACTCAGTCAACTGAACCATACTGTCGCACCCTAATTTTTGACCTTAAGACCCCACCTCCTTGTGCGTTTTTCTTGCACATCGTCTGGATCTATCATCCCTGTTTTAGCTAACCGTTTAACCAGTTTTGTTCTTTTGCTTTTTGAGTTTGCTGCAGGAGGTTTAGATGTCGGTGAAAACTATGTGTGTCTGCTTGTTATTACTAACAAATGTATGCAGGTACATTAATCTCAAGTATCAGTGATACTTATTCCTGCCATCAAGTATATCCGAAATCAGGGGTCACTTGGAGAATCAGAGTGTATTCCCATCAGCATTAAGCAGTAGCTATTATTATGACAAAATCACCATGAACAAGAAGAATCTCTTTGAAGACTGCGTGATTGTTACATTCAGAATTCATCCTCTTCAGAGATTCTTCCAAAGTATGAATCAAGTTTGCATGGGGGTGCCTACAGCCAGTTTTAAAGTATATTCCAAACTAGTCATAAACGGTTGTGAATCACACGCCACACACTTTCGAGAAGTGTTCAGGATATCTCAAGAAAGCATGACCCCAAGATTCTATGTCGAGATTTGTCAAGTTGAAACCTCGTTATAAAAGGACCCAAGATTGAAAATTCTGAATGCTAATTGGCGCTCCCCATAAATTCAAGTTTGTTTTATCTACCAACTTTTTCAAAGTTTAAATTCCATAGGCGACGTGATAGCCCAGACCATTTAAGATAACAACAACTTGCGTGTGTTTTCCCTCAATTCTACATCCCTAGTCGGTTAATGAGTTTTCATAAAATTCAAGAGGTAATGCAAAAACAAGAAAAAGGAGAGGTTTTAACTTCAGAGACCATTGCCGAGAGTCAAGGGTTAAATTGGCAACATCATTTGCAAAAGCAAGATGACAGAATGTAAAATTACTGCAGTAATTTTACCATGTACAAAGTAAATTCAATGCATAGACCAAGTTCGTTTTCATACATAATCCAATACATGATAACACGCAGCAGCACTTGGTGCGGCGGTACAAGATAAGTCTCCTTTATGTAGTTGAAGTTTGTTTTCATTAATAACTAAAATATCATACAACACAGCAGAAGCAAATTTCCGAAACTCAAAGTATACATTGAGTACATGGAAGGGACTCATTGAGATTTACAAAAAAAAAAACTTAAAACCCAAGTTATAATCGTATTTGCAATCCTTAAAAGGGGTTCCATGATTACATTAAAAGGAAAATTAGGATACGCGGTGAGCTTTCGAATCCTTAGATATTGCAACCATGTCGGTCAGAATAATTACAACCATTTGATCCTAAGAAAGTTCTTTATAATACATGATGGATGAACCTTGGGAAAGACAAGAAACAGATTGGCTATCAGGAGCTGCTACACGACCGAGAAGGCCGCTTTTAGTTCGAACCACTGGTAGATATTTTGAGGAACTCCGGAGAACTCTTCCATAACTCGAGTTGGACTGTTAGTAACAGTTCCCGGATATGAAAGCCAGCACCACTGCTACTGCTGCAAGCACAAAAGAATTGGAAACAATTTATCAGCCCACGAAAAATGGAGCGAAACAATTTGGAGAGCATGGATACGTGCCTTACTTTCCAAGTCGTTCCCTTCAAGCATATCACTACTCTTCACGTCCATAAAAGATGTGCCGCGTCCATGAATCATTCCTGCAAAATAAAGTATTAAGCCTCGACACCAAATTCTTCCCCTTATGCAGCAGAATCAACATTTGTTAAACCACCCTCATTGCCGTGTTGAAGTTCAGCTGGGCATGACTTATCAAAATGGCGACCGGCGGTGAAAATGATGAATGAAAATGGAGGACTACTTGCGTCATGCACCATTTCAGCAGTCTGCAACCAAGCCCATACACAAAATCAGTCATCTCTCTAATTTCTCTGTAAAATTAGATTAACTTACTTCTAATTTCAGCTTCAAGATAATGCATTCCATGGATTTGTTGAAATGGATGATGAGATAGTGTTCCATACCGGTAACAAACTTAAAGACCAGTTTGCAATACAGTCTGGTAGTAAGAAATTACTTCATGAGAACTATATATTGTATCAAAAGTAACATTGAACCGTGGATTATGTGAGGAGCTATTGTACTCAAGATAAAGAGCAATGCTCCCAAATCAAAATCAGAAAGAAAGAATGGTGGAAAAGGGTTCATGGTCTTGTAAACCTGAAGATCTATTTTCTCCATGTAATTGTGGCTCAAGCAAAGAACAGAAAAGGCCAGCATCACCAAGTATGTCTGCTCGTTGTTTCAAGAGCAGCAATGTAGATTCTAGCAGTTGTGAGCTTTGTGCAAATGATAGTACCTTAGGAGACAATGGAGGATGATAATGTCTCTCAATATTCAATTATCGCAACCTGACGATGAGCTTAGATTTCTTGATACTGATAGATGGCTTGATATAGACAACATTGAAGATGTTGATAGGATGATGTTAAATTATGACTCAACTTTTGAAATGGGGGGCCTCAATAATGAAGATGAATTCTGCTGGCTCTCACATGGAACTGAAGGATAACTGTTAAAGCAATCAGTGGGAAAGAAAAAATAGTTGTCTAAAAAAGATGGTGGTTCTAATCATCCTTATACTCCACTTCGAGCAACCTGCAAAAGCAACCACAATTCAAGAATAAATTCAAAAATAACAAGTCTTCAAACAGCAAGATGGAACAGGGTGACCGAGCACAGAAAATAGCGCAATTAATCCCCTTCCAAAACCAACAGCCGGCACTTTTTGAAGGAGCCTTAATGCTATTTTCTGCAAATCAAGGCAAAATCAATTAGTCCAGACAAGCTGATTTTCTTCTAGAACGAGAATGGAAAGAAATTAAAAATCCATCAACGCATTCAATCGGCAATCAAGAGTTTATGACTATAAAAGGAGGATACACAACAGATAGAAACACTCACAAAAACCCCAATTTCACAACCCCAAAATTCCAACCCTAAACGTGTAAATTAGAAAAAGTAAGAGCTTATCTCGTTGGAAGCTCCGCCGCAAAATCGTAACCCTAAAACCTCAATCTCCACCGAGAAGCCACCGCGAGTTCACTCATCGCCAAATCCTTCAGTTACCCGCTAGCCACTGTTGAAAACCATCCACAATCTTCACTGGAAATCGCAACGCCGCCACGAATCGACCTTTTCACCCACAAGCTCCGTTGCGAACCGCATTCCGTTACCCAATTGCCTTCATCGAAAACCCCTGAAAAAACCTAAAATCATGAGTTGTTTTGTTTCAATGAACATTGTTAATCATTTTTTGTTGTCGTTGTTTATGAAGGAAATCGAGGAAGATGAAACGAGGAAAGAAGAATGGAGGAGAAGAGGAATCGAGATCGAGAAAAGGGGGGAGACGGAAGCTAGAAGGGTTGAGAACGGCCGACGGAGAGGGAGAACGATTTAGGGATTTAGGGATTTTGATCGTTTTGTTTTTTCTGCATTTGTTTTACCTTGTAATCAGACGCACGCGCATCCATGGTAGTACCATGCACCCACACACTCACGACACTCAGATCACCATCACATGATCACCTGCACACGTCCATGATGGACCATCAAGTTTCGCGACACACCTGACCAATCCGTCTCCCCCTAATCCCTTGATTAAACCGTTAAACTCCTAATTAACCTCATTAATCCAGTTAACATAATTTAATTAACTTAAACTTCTACTTAATTAATTAATAATTAACACCTTAATCAACCTTTTCTTAGTTAAAACAAATTAATAAATCCTTTTAGTTAATCCTCTCTAAATTAATCCATTTCAATTTAATTCCTCTAATTAACATTTTAGTGTGGTTGCTAATAACTTGTATTTAAATTAACATGTTTTTTTTTTAATTTAATTAATTTAATAATAAAACCAACTTATTTCTATCTATTTATTTCATTACTTTTAAATCAATCCCTTTTTTTAAAAAAATAATTTTGTTCAATAAGAATCTATCTCATTTATTAATGATAAACCCTTATAATATAATAAAAAAAACAATTTCATAATACCTTTTTTCTTAAAACCTTTTATCACATACTTTATTTAGTAAAAAAAAAACTTATAATTTAATAGAGCTTTCTTCTCTCAAATTTACTAATTAAAATCTTTAAAATGTCTAATTATTTTTAATCTAAAGGCTAATAATGAACAACTCTTATTAAACGAATCTTTTTTTCTTAAAATTAATAAAACCTTTTCAATTCAAAATGCAACCTTTTTCTTAAAACCAATTCAAATATTCTCTTAAAAACTAATAAAATAATATAATTCACCTAATCTAATTCACTTTCATCAACAATATAATTCTTCATAAAATCAATCTCACTCTAATTAATCTTGTAATATAACTTTCATAGAAATCCACCTTATTTATCCATAAAATTAATTCCATCTAATTTAAGTCATTTATAATTTAATTTCACTAAAAATCAAATATAACCTTTTCTCCTAAAATCAATCAATCAACTACCCTAAATCCGTAGAAACTTTGACCACAGTCAAAGAACTCCTCAAACCCATTAGGGGAACTACATATACTCTGATTCCACTCCCGTAAGGATATGTAGGCATAAGATGTGATATCTTATCGAGTATACTTAGAAATAAACCCATAGGTCTTTCAACCTTTAAGCAGATAAACACTTAGCAATAAACAAACATAAAACAAGAGGTTCCTGTAGAGTACTACAGAAACTTAGGATGCTAGTACCTTCCCTAAGTTTAACCGACCCCCGAACCTAAAACTATCTAAACCTTGCATTTGCATTGCATTGTGGGAATTTCGATCTTTATCCCTTCCTTTGGACAAATCAAAGTTCGGTTGCAAATGAATAAGATTCAAACTAATCAATAGTTTGGTATCCAAATTTCACCGCGACACATACCATTTCCCCTTATCAAAACGAACCGTTTCAATAATTGATGTGACACACGCGCAACCCTCTGATGAGTTGACTAGTAGTGTGATCTAGTGGCTCTATTATTTTCTGATTCTTTTTATTTCTTTTATCTTTTTTCTTTTTTCTTTAATTGTTTTGATTGATTTTGATTCATTTTAAATAGTTTTAGTGATCAGAAAATTATGGAAAAAATATGTGGGTGTTCCTTGATTAATTTCTGATTTTTCCATGCCTTTGGATTTTATTTTGGTGTTGTTTTCAATTTAATGTCCATTTTTCTATTTTTAATGATTGATTAAAAATGCATAATATGACTAGTTTGCTTGCTGATTTTATTACTAGCTCATGATTTGGAATTTAATGTTGAAACTTTGCATGCTTGTTATAGACTCCTTGATAGGTTTGGTTGATTTTTGTTGTGATTTTTAGATGATTCTAAGTAGGAGTTTGAGATAGATCTTTAGGAGCATTCCTTGATGGATTCCCTTTAGTACACCCTTTGGATTTAGATTTTATTTGAACCTTTAGGATTAGGTTTTGCCCCTGGTTTTTCTACCATAGATTCTTAACCCATGTAGGATAATGTAGGATTTTCCTTGAGATTTTTAGAATTGATTTTCTATTAGTTCACCATTTTACAAGTTGGTTATAGTTTAGGTGACCCTAACTAGATTAACTTCATAGATTAGTCTTTTAAGTGACCATTAGATGATTCTAAGTTTCATATCCTTTCTTGATAGAATATTAATTAGGTAGATACCTCATTAGAGCTTTGTTAAAGCCTTGATAGAGCTTTTGATTCCCTTAGTCTAGGTGATCCTTGTGGCTAGTCTGTAGGGTTCCTTAGAAGTTGCTGTGTTGCCTTCTTTCCTTATGTGATCTCTTCCCTAGGCTTTGCCCTACCCTCTTTCTCCAAGTCTTGAAGAGGAGCCCTCCTGGGAGAGCCTAATCCTTCCTTTGGTTGGATTTTGTGCATTCCTCAGGAGGTTGAGCCTTGGATTGACATTTCCCAGTATAGTACATTCCTTTGGTTTGTACTATCTTTCCCTTCAAAGTCTTGATGAGGAGCCCTCCTGGGAGAGCCAAATCCTTCCTTTGGTTGGATTCTGTGCATTCCTTAGGAGGTTGAGCCTTGGATTGACATTCTTGGCATGATATATTCCTTTGGTTTATATATTGTCATCCATCTCAAAGTCCTTTTCTTAGGATCCCTCTTGGGAGAGCCTAATCCTTCCCTTGGTTGGATTCTGTGCATTCCTCAACAGGTTGAGCCTGAGATGGACATTTTGTGTTGATACACTTTTAACCAGATACCCTTAGATTGATATCTAGGATTAATACCCAGTTTTCTGTCCTATTGACATAGGATCCCTCTTGGGAGAGCCTAATCCTTCCTTTGGTTGGATTTTGTGCATTCCTCAAGAGGTTGAGCCCATGATGGACTATGATGTTGATACACCTCCAACCTGATGTAGCCTGGGATGATTTCCCTATTGCTCATTTTGGTTTCTCTCCCTTGTTTGACTTGCTTGATGCATTAGAATAGGTTCATATTTAGAATACTTTAGGCTAGGAGCATGACTGCTTAGAGGTTGAGTGAGTCTCCCTCTGCTTGTTTGCATTAAGGTTTGAGGTGATCCTCCCCTTGCTTGTGTGTTGTTTTTTTTTATCTGCGTGTTTGCATTAGAGGTTGAGTCTGTCTCCCTCTGCTTGTTTGTTTTGACTGTTTTCTTTGCTTGATTGCTAAGAGGTTGAGTGAGTCTCCCTCTTCTTGTGTTGCTGCATTGCATGTGCATCTTTACTGTTCTCTTTTGTTTATCTGTTTACTGATGTTTGGCTGATGCTTCATCTGTGTCTGTATCCCATTGACATGATCCACTAGGAATCTCCCTTCCTTTGATAAGGAAGTGATGATAGAACTTTAGGTTGAAACCTATGCATGATAACATATAGGAGTTCCCTGTTTCAAAACTCAACCATAGGATGAATCCTTGGCATGAAAACATTAGGGCTTGACAGTTTCCCTGTAGAGTTCGTTCTCTTCTCTCTAAAAACAACAATAAAAAATGTAATAAAAGCAAGTTAGTACAAGCGCGTTACGAGCCTTAAGCTACTTGGGTAATGATAATTGAGCGGTCTCCTCTCAATCTCTAGAGTATTCAGTATACGTCTTTTGGACGATATGCGACGCATTCGTTCCCAGGTCATAGTCTCTAGTGCTGTACAAACTACAAACATCCATAAAAAACACTTCTTTCGCAAAAGACGAAAACAAACTTCAAACCTTTTTGCCCCGTGGGCCCATAACTCAAGGAAAACTCTTCTGAAGAAAAGAGTGGTGTTAACTCCTAGTTCTACCGCAAACGGTAACGCACGAGTCTCTGACGAGCAAGCTGCATACACCAAACTGTTGGAACTGTTGGTTAACCCTACTCGGAAAAACAGATGAATCTGAACCCCCATAATCCGTATTATCCCGAACTACATAAGCTCTGATCTCTCATATCTGTTGAGAGTACGTAGGCACAATACTGACGTATTGGCGAGCCACCTTCCCACGTAAACCGTAGTTAGCCGAACTACGTTGACTCTGATTTCTCGTTCTCTGACGAGAATATGTAGGCGTAAACCGCGATGCATTGCCGAGTCATTTTTCTTTTCTGTTCAGACCAGCCTTGATAGGTAGATAGATTAAACCAACCCATCAGATAAACACAACAAGCATGGATCCCATCGAGTACGATGGACGTGAGGGGTGCTAATACCTTCCCCTTGCGTAACCGACTCCCGAACCCAGACATGGTTGCAATGACCTTGTCTTATACCTTTTCTTCATGTTTTTTCGATTGTTTCCTTTCCCTTTCTGTGGGATAAATAACGAAAGGTGGCGACTCTTCTATTTTACCGGCACCTTATTTTCGCGGTAGCGCCAGCAGCAACTAACGAATTAAGGGATACAACAAACTAGTATGGAAGAGAATATAAGAAATACCTTGGTTATTTGCAACCTCTCTTTGTTTGTGCAAAATACCATCATACAGTAAGGACCAAGTCTCATTCCAAACATATACAGGTTTGTTATTAGTTCCAAAAAGAAGCATAACAATAAATAATTTTCTTAGAAAATGGTTGGATCCCCGGTGACTTGCATCTTTAATGCCTCCAATGTATTCCCGATCATCATCAAGGAAACCCATGGCAAAACATGCATCCCGAAAAGAGTCATATTGTATTTCTCAGATCTTACAAATGTCCTCATAAGTCTTTGGTCCTTTTATAATCGTGAGCATCATTCAGATAAAACAATTCTCTTGTTGTCGGCGGAACCCAAATCAAGCGTCCTATGGTAAAACCTTTTTCACGTGTCTTCCATGCCCTTTTCCTTTTAACATAAA
The DNA here is from genome assembly GCA_963859935.3 of Lathyrus sativus. Taxonomy (NCBI): domain Eukaryota; kingdom Viridiplantae; phylum Streptophyta; class Magnoliopsida; order Fabales; family Fabaceae; genus Lathyrus; species Lathyrus sativus. Next base: position 421,073,483 of record OZ012738.1, read on the forward strand.
CAAATTTGGAAATGAAATGCATAAATTAAATATTTAGCCTCTGCATAAGTTTGGTTTGCAATTAAACATAAAGTGAACATCGATTCCGTTACGCTAGCCTTTTCCAAAATATGTTCCATTCTTTTGAAATCAGTATAGTAAAGAGGTTTTTCACCTATTAGATGGTAAAACATGCGTTCAACTGTAGGATTCCTCCCATGAATTTTGTAAGAAAATATCCTCCAACATGCCTCACTTGGGGAAACATACCTACATTCGAGATATTCCTTGATCTCGTTAACAACGTATTGCCCAGCTGAAAATGAATTAGATGCAAGAACAACCATAGCAGTGATTTTGTCGTATCCCTTGTGGATATATTTGAAAAATTATTTTATGGAAGTACTTTGATTACACCATTCCATGTTGATGTGAGACTCATACTTTAGGAGCAATCATGTGTTGTATGTGACGACGTGCCTATTGTCTAATGAAATTCCTGATTTGATAATTGTATGAGTATGAGAACTTCTTTTGTTAACTGGATATCCATCGCTATCAACAATTGTTTCTTCATTGATTTTTTTTTTGGAAGAAACTTAGAAAATTTGTTATTCTTCATGCATGGGGAAGTCAATCGGGTGAAACAGCAAGGTCAGTGCTGTTCGCCGTGAAAATTGGTGAAGAACCGCTGGTCTTCCAAATCAAAAAAGATTTATTTTACTCGCAGGATCGACCACATAAATCCTAAGACATGTGCTAGTTGATCTTAAACAAAGTTTAGAAAAAAATGAACACTTCGACAAAGTTCATGATAAAAATAACTTATTTCAAAAATGTAAATGAAATTGAACACAAGAGATTAAAGTCGAAAGAGTGGTAAAAACTGTAAAAAGTAACTTGCGCAAGGAAAAGATAAATTCTTAATGAAAAGACTTATTGAATAACATTGAAATGTAAAAATGGTGTTGCATCAACGTACATTCTCACGAACTCGTTTCTCTACACGCGAGTACTTTGAGTATATTGAGGAATTTATATACAATTGAACACACACACTAATTCTAACACTAAGACTTTCTATTTATACTAATAAAAAATAACTGCCGTCAACGGCTAACGAACTAGATCGAGACAAGTGGTGTTCTGCATGTCTTCAACTCTTGGAACCGCTCCATGTATCTTCTTTTAGAAATGGATAAGAACGAACATTCCCTCCTTTATTTGAATTCAAATATTCCTGTCGAAATTCATTCAGTAGCACCTCTGTCGAATCACATTTCCCAATTGTTAGAAAATATTTCTAAGTCCATAAAATAGTTCCTCCTTGCAAAGGGATGCTTTAACTCACACTCAAAAAATGTAGTTTTGGTCGAAGTCATCTGATTTCTTCAGAAACTCTATTACCTCCTTTTAATCAAATTTAGGCATCGAAATTTAGAGCCAACAAATTGCCTCCCAAAAATGTCATTTTCGACATCACTGAAGAAAAAGGAATTTTTTGATAATGTCATTCGACGCCTCGAACGACTCTTGTAAAAAAAAATTTCTCAAGCCAAACAATTCAAGACCAACCTTCTCAGTTCTGTCGAGGACGAGGTGGAGAAAGAGATCAAGGTCGGACTTCAACATCTCAAAAAATCTCAGTGGCTTGGGAAAGAGATTGAAACTCTCTCGACCAACAAAACTTTTTGTGAACGCCACATGACGCTCCAAAGGTCGAAGTATAACAAGACGAAGGGCTCTCTTCCCTTTTTAAGTTTATCCTATAACACTTTTTATTTTTTTGTTGATCATGACTTTTAGCCCTTTGTGGCATTTGTTTGTAATGGATTAAGTCATTCTGGCATTTTATTTACCATATTGGCTTCGCCCTTTTTGCGTGTGATTATTCTTTAGTTATTTTTATCTCTCGAAGTGCAGGCTTATATTTTTTCAAATATTTCCCATTAACCCTCAAGATTCTTTTATCTTCGTCTAACTCTTCAATCTCATATGCATCACTAGAAAAAACTTGTATGGCTTGAAAAGGGCCTTCCCCTTTAGGGGACCACTTACCTAAGGCTATGTCTTTTTTATCCATAGGCAAAATTACTTTCCAAATCAATTCTTTTGGCGAGAACATCTTGACCTAGACTTTCTTATTATAAGATTTCTCTACTCTTTTCTTCTTCCTTTTTAACAATTCTACGGCATTGAGCCTTTCTTCATCCAAATCAACCAACTCATCCAACATCATGTTCCAGTAGGATTTTGATGGAATCTCATGGTGCCTTTGGATCCTTGTTGACTGTAAGTAAATTTCCACTAGTAATACTGCATCATGTCCAAATGTTAATCAAAATAGAGTTGCATTAGTCGATTCTTTGGGTGAAGTTCGACACGCCTAGAGCACTTGATCTAAAGTCTTGTGCCAATTTCTAGGCTTCTTCCCCACATGTTTCTTAATCATACTAATCATTATTTTGTTCGCTGCTTCGACCTAACCATTAGCCTGAGCATAATAAGGCATAGAAGTTAACAATTTGAAACCCATTTCCTTGGCAAATTCTTGCATCTTTCGACCAGTAAAAACCTATCCTTGATCTGTTGTAATGGTCTATGGGATTCCAAATCTATAAATGATGTGTTTTTTTTTATGAATTCGATTACGTCTTCTTGGTCGACATTTGGCAACGGTGTAGCTTCAATCCATTTTGTAAAATAGTCAATACCTACCAAAATGTATTATTTTTTGACGATGTTGGTCGAATTTCTCCAACTAAATCCAAAGCCCAACCCCTAAAGGGCCACAGTTTGACTATGGGATGTAAGTCACTTGCATGAACATGTTGTATACATGCGTGCACTTGGCACTCTTGGCGCCCTTTAGCAAATTTGATACAATCTTTTAACATGGTGGGCCTACACATGCCTTGTCGAAACAACAACCATTTCATCTTATGGCCTACCTGGTGTGCCCCACATGCCCCACTATGGGCAGTCGAAAGGGCTAAATATGCCTCTGATTCACTAAGGAATTTAGATAAAACTCCCTCAGGAGTCTTTTTAAATAACTCATTTCCCAAAAGAACATAACTTAAAGCATGGTACCTGATTTTCCGCTCTGTGGATGTCGTTGGATTTTGTAGATACTCTACTATTTATCAGCATACCCTAGATTTGTCGTTTCTAAATTTGATGGGGAAAATTTGGATGACACAACTCTTCCTCTGACTTCGATTGCATCTTGTAATTTTTCTTTCAAAATTTTATACCCAGAAGCAATTTGAGCCAAGTCATTGGCCACTTGATTTTCCAATCGAGGTATGAGTCGAATACTAACCGTTTTGAATCTTTTCAGTAATTGATTGTCTATTAAAAAGTATATAATAAATTTTTCTTTAACACATTTGTACTCTTTTGTGATTTATTTTATGACTAACTCTGAGTCTCCCATTATTTCGACTTGAGTTGCCCTCAATTCCAATAATATCTCAAGTGTGGCTATTAAAGTCCCATATTCAGCCTCATTATTCGAACAGAAACCTTCGACTTTATACTTGAATTTTGTTGGAGTTTTGTTAGGAGAAATGATCAACCCTCATACACTAGTCCCACATCTATGGCTAGAGCCATCGAAATATAATTTCCAAGGCTCAAGCTTGAGATAGTTTATGTTATTCTCATTTATCGAGTGGTCGACTATAAAGTCTGCTACCACTTGTCCTTTAATAACCTTTAAAGGTATATATGTTAAAGAATATTCAATTAAAGCTAATGCCTATTTACCAATTCGACTATGCAAGATTGGTTTAGACAACATGTGTTTAACGATATCGAAATGAGACAAAACATAAACATCAACAGGTTCTATATAATGCTTTAACTTTGTACAAGAAAAATACAAGCATAAACACAAATTTTCAACTATGCTATATCTAGTTTCGACATCATTAAAAACCCTACTAAGGTAGTAAATGGATCTTTCGATACCATTTTCATCCTCTTGGGCCAACATGCTCCCTAAAGTTTTGTCTGACGTAGATATATAACCTCATGCTCCTATTCCTACAAGGTGGTAATAGAATTAGAGGACGACTCAAGTAATCCTTGATTTTATCGAATTCTTCTTGTTGAGGTTGTCCCCATTCAAATCCTTCCTTATTGATTCGAAGCAGAGGTGAAAAGGCTTGAGTTTTCCCGCTGAGGTTTAATATGAATCTCCTTAAGAAATTAATCTTACCCAGCAATGACTGTAACTCTTTCTTTGTCGATGGTGCTTTCGCCTCTATTATGGTCTTGGTCTTGTTCTGGTTTATTTTGATTCCCTTTTTGTGGACCACAAAACCTAAGAAATATCCCGCCTGCATACAGAAAGCACATTTGAGAGGATTCATTTTTAGACCATGCCTTCTCATCCTTTTGAAAGATTGTCGAAGATGGTCGATATGATTCTTCCCTGAAACAGACTTAATAATAATATCATCAATGTATATTTGCATAAAAGTCTCTATATAATCATGGAGGGTCAAATTCATTGCCCTTTGATACGTTTCCCTAGCATTCTTTAAACCAAAAGGCATCACTACCCATTCGTAAGTGCCTGAGGCCCCAAGACATCGAAATGCTGTCTTTGGGACATCTTCTTCAGTAATGAAAATTTGGTTATATCCCGAATACCCATCGAGCATACTAAGATATTTGTGGCCTGCGGCGTAATCGACTAACATCTCTGCCATAAGCATTGAATATTCATCCTTTGGGGTTGCAGCATTTAAATCTCTAAAATCTATGCATACCCTTAAAGAACCATTCTTTTTAATAACAGGTACAATATTTGCTAACCATTTGACATACATGGTTGTACGAATGAATTTACATCAGAGAAGCCTTTCGACCTCCTCTTTGATCTTCGAGAGAATTTCCGGTGCAAACTGCCTTGAATTCTGCTTGATGGGCTTCTTCCCAGGCTTGATTGTCAACTTCAATTCGACTAGATCTCTATTTAAACCAGGCATATCATTGTAATCACATGCGAAATAGTCTTTAAAATCCTTCAATAGTTGGATTACTTCGACTTTGAGTTGTGGGCAAATATTGGCACTTATGTACATTGGCCTCTTTATTGCCCCTCTCCTAGATCGATTTCTTCAAGTGGATCTTGCACTAGCATATTGATATTGGCTGCCAACAGATCCTTCTCGAAACCCAAAGGCTCGTCATCATAGACGGCATCGAGCCTCTGGCCTTGTTTCTTTTCCTGAACCTTATCGAGTGGTTCTGGATCGAAGTCCTTACCAGGACCTCCTTTGTATGATTCTTGGTTTTCCTCGACAGCCATATTTTCCACTGTAGCCTCTAAGGTCGCTTGTAATTTATTTTCGACTATGTAAGCCGAAATATTTTTGAGCACTTCGAACTCATCCATCATCACTGAATTCGCTTCCCCAACCTGTTGGGGTTATCCCAGATGTACCAAGGTACGGAAGGTTGTCTTCTCCTACCATATCTCTATCCCATTGAAAACCATGGACGGGATATAAATACAACGAACAATAGACATTGTCATCTGGGGTGAAAGCAAAGTCATCCGGATTATATGAGCAATGTTGGTCAAGTGCTTATCGAAATTGCGTCGGTCGACATGATTAATTGGGGCCTTGAAATAACCTTATCAGCCTCAATGTTTTCGACAATGTCGTCTGGTCTCCATATTGTAATCCTCTGGTGCATGGAAGATGGTACGACTCCAATTCCATGGATCCATTCTCGTCCCAATAGCAAGTTATAATTGACCTTTGTTTCGACCACCATAAAGACAGTAGGTCTTGTAACTGTTCCTACCATAAGGTCGACCTGTATAACACCAAGGGTAGTTCCCACCTTCCCCTTGTAACTCGAGAGTATCATGTTGTGTGGTTTGGTATCCGTGTCGAATTTTCCGATTCTCCTCAGCATAAAATGCGGTATCAAGTTCACCGTAGCGCCACAGTCTACCAAGATTTTATTAACCGCAACATTTTCTACCTTTCCGGTAATAAATAGAGGCTTCAAATGATTTTTCATCGCCTCATCTGGCCTCTCGAAGAACGCATTATATTCTTCTACACATCCGTTATTCATTACATAGTAGCACACTGGCTTGTGTGATGCCATCTCATCTTTTGTATAACTGTCCAACTCTTCAACCTCTGTTATCTGGTCAAATTCTCTAGGAAAAATCTATACTACATTCACTATGATATCCAATAAGGCCTCTGACTCAGAGTCGAAATTGTCAGTTAGCATTTCATCTTCATCAATTGCCCAATCATATTTCTCCTTGGCCTCTTATTCCTGGGTGGCAAACAGCTTCCTCCCCACGGGTAGCTTCTCGATAGGCTTTGGTTCCTCCTTTTTATCCTTTATGGTAGGCAGGTTAGTACTAGATTCATCATTTTCCCTAACCTTTCTTTGGGCCTTCCTTTTGCGCTGCTCCCTTCTCCACTGGGATCTAGACATTGGATTTTTCCCTTTATAGTTCTCTGAGACGTAGGCTATCTTCTTCGAAGCCTAAAATTCCCTACGGTAAGCCATTGATGAGCCCCTATCCACATCAAACTTTTTCCATCCATGATGCTTGCCTTCAATTGGTTTCATCCAACTTCCCTTCGAAGCCTCAGTCGTTGGTTTGAAGGTAGAAGACTTAACTTCTGCACCCTTTTCTTGGTTTCATCCTGCCTTGAAGAAGATCTTCTTGGGTTGAAACCTCATTTCCCGTAGGAAGCTCTATGCTCACACCTTTCTTTGGCCTTCCTCACACCCTCTATGTTGCGCACTGCCTTTCTATCAAACGCAACACTGCACCTTGGGCACAGTATAACTTTAGACTTTTTTCTTTAGCATCTGTGGAGAAAATATATGAGGGTCTCCTCCTGCTTTGGGTAAGTAACTTTGTTATACTCTTTCTGTCAATGCTCCTCGTCGACTTCCATGGGGGTTTCTTGTGAGATCTCCACCATGTTGATATCCATATTAACAATATCAGCAATATCCATTTTACTGAATTTCATTTGAAGGCCATCAGTGGCCTTGTCCATTCGAACAAAATCGTCAACAGTTTCCTTCGTTATCATCATTAGGTTGGAGTTCTCGATAACTCCTTTGGCGAAGCCATCAATAACTCTGTAGTCAAAACTATCAGTAGTTTCTTTGATGAAGCCTTCAGTAGCTTCACAGCCAAAATCTTTCATGAACTCTTGGTCGAGATCTTCAGTAACTTGGACCAAAACAACCTCATTGATGAATTCTTTAGTGACTTCGATCATGTTTACTGCATTGCCAATATCTTCAGTGACTTTGATCATGTTGACTTCATTTGGCTCCGTATAATGAGTGTCAGCAACTTGTAGAGGGTCAGTGTTAACTTTCATCTGGTTCTTGGACTTCTCCCCGAACTTGAACCTTTCCTTCTAGATAGCATTCTGAACAAGATCCCTGAAAAGAAAACATTTAGAGGTTTTATGACCCAAGAAATTATGGTATTTACAACACCCTATTTTCTTTCTTTACTCTAAAGGAGGCATTTAGGACCAGATGGTACTATCATTTGCCCATCCTTAACTAACAAATCAAAGATTTCATCACATTTTATGACGTCGAATGTGTAAGTTTTCTTTGGAAACCTATCATTCTTTTCTGGTTCAACAGGGTTCTTTCCATTCGAAGGTGCTAAAACCTTGCAAGAATAGGGTGAGCCTTGTTTCAATTCAGCGAGATCTACTTCATTCTTATCGAAACTCACAGGCTTACTGTAAGGCCTTTTGTCCTCTTCATTGAATTCTACATAGGCTATTCTCTTATTCTTATTTTCCCTAGCCTTTTCTTCTTTCAAGCATTCTAACTGTCGAACCCTATCGGCCAACTGGGCCATATCCCTCAGGTATTGAGTATTTAGTTTCTTCCTAATGGAATAATCCAGACCTCCAACAGCCATTTCGACTAACTCATGTTCTAGAACTTGTGTGAAACACCTTGCCTTGGGAAGTCAAAACCTATTCAAATAATCGTCTATTGGCTCAGTAAACTTTTATTTTATACTAGCCAATTCCTTCAAACTGATCTTTGTGTGTCCCGTGTAAAACTGCTCATGGAACAAACGTCCTAACTAGGTCTAATTATGAATCAATTTTGGAGGTAGGGTTGTGAACCAAGTGAAAGCTTTCTTTGTAAGTGAACTTGGGAAATATTTTACCCTAAGGTTCTCATCATTCAAAATTTCTTCGGCTTCTATCAAATACCTAGCCACATGTTCGACAATGGACTCAGTAGTATCCCTGGAAAACTTAGTAAACTTAGGAACCTTTGTTCTTGGTGGTAAATTTGACTGAAGGATGTATTCAGATAACAGTGATGTATAACTTGGTCGTCGAAGGCCAAAATTTACTTCGTTAGTGCCATGATTCTTTCGACCATGGCAGCCAAATTATTATCTGCTACTAGGTTGTTACATCGAACTTGTTATACAATGTTTTCAACATTCTGGTTCCTATTTACCAAAACTACCCTTGGTTCTTCTTCTCTAGGAATTTTTAGTTGATTCCTAAGGGGTTCGACTTTAGGCCGTTCGATCATTCCATGGTTGTCTTGATTTGCTTGGGGTATATTTCTCATATTTTGTTGAATTTGGTCAATTGTGGTATCTTCGTCGAAAACTAACCCTTGGTTCTCTATCATATACTCCTTTGGTGGTTGTCAAGGAGGATTTGGTACACCAAAGAATTCTACAAGGCGCATCATTTGTGTTGCTAATTATTGATTAGTTTGGGTAGTATTCTGTATAAGAGGCTGAAAGATTTCCCCCATAGTTTGGGACATCATTTGGACCATTTGAAGGTTACTCTCGTCCATCTGTTGTCTTAAGTATGATGCAAAACTGGTTGTCATATTTGGCATTTGGGTGGAATACCCTAATCCTAAAGTTTAACTATTTCCATCCATATTTACCCTAGAGCCTGATCCCTGTAATGGCGAAGTCATTACGGGTTCTGTATATAATGGATGGGAGTTTTGTGAGTTTTCCATCATCGAAGTTGGCATTCCATAGGGTGGGTCTCGAGGTAAGGGTATTGCAAATCCCGGAGGAAGGACACTTCTGAATGCTGAAGTCCCTATTGGTGGTGGAGTCAGTGGAGGATCCCTTGGCCCAATATAAGTCAGAATGGGTTGTGTATGGACAATCGAATGTGTAGGTATTGAACTTCCCATGGATGGCATTGCTTCAGAGACAGGCACTGAGACCGTTGGTCCTCTTGTCGAAGATCTTATGGGTGGTTCTATATTGTTACTAGGCGTATCCTGAGGAATATTTGGCTGGTTAGTGTTTGCCGCCATTCTCCTCCTATATCTTCTCCTTGTTCTATCTTCGTTAGCGGTGGCAACTTTACCACTTCTTAATAACATGCAACAAAGTTTTCAAAGAGAAAGTTGACCGCAGAACTAATAAATTTTCAAGAATTTCAAAGAAAATTTTATGATCACTTAGCACTGTCCCACTGGGCGTGCCAATTTGTCCATCGTGAAAATTGGTGAACAACTGCTGGTCTTCCAAATCGAAAAAGATTTGTTTTACTCGCAAGATTGACCATACAAATTCTAGGACATGTTCTAGTTAATCTTAAACAAAGTTTGGAAAAACAATGAACACTTTGACAGAGTTCATGATAAAATAACTTATTTCAAAAATGTAAATGAAATTAAACACAAGAGATTAAATTCAAAAAGCTAGTAAAAAATGTAGAAAGTAACTTGCACAAGGAAAAGATAAATTCTTAATGAAAAGACTTATTGAATTGCATTGAAATTTAAAAATGGTGTTGCATCAACGTACATTCTCATGAACTCGTTTCTCTACACGTGGGTACTTTGACTATATTGAGGAATTTGTGCATAATTGAACACACACACTAATCCTAACACTATGACTTGCTATTTATACTAATAAAAAATAACTTCCATCAATGACTAACGAACTAGATCGAGACAAGTGGCGTTCTGTATGTCTTCGACTCTTGGAAGTGCTCAACATGTCTTCTTTGAGAAATGGATAAGAACAAACATTCTCTCCTTTATTTGAATTCAAATCTTCCTGTCAAAACGCCTTCAGTAGCACCTCTATCGAATCACATTTCCCAATTGTTAGAAAATATTTCTAAGTCCGTAAAATAGTTCCTCCTTGCAAAGGGACACCTTCGACCCACACTCCAAAAATGTAGTTCTGGTCGAAGTCATCCGATTTCTTCAGAAACTCTATTACTTCCTTTTAATCCAATTTAGGCGTCGAAATTTAGAGCCAACACATGCAACATATGTGATTTCACTGATTGATACAACTTTGGATGCAAAATCGGATCAGGGATTTCAGCATAAATGATGTTGTCAATGTCCGGAGGTGTAGGATACTTACTGTGCGGATGTAAGAAAATTAGAATGTGTGTGTGTGGTAGGCCCCTCTTTTGGAATTCAATGGTATAAATGTCTACAAAAGAAATGAATGAATAATCAGTTCAATGTGAAAAAAGGATCATTAAGAGAAGTATGAAATGTTATATGACTCACATGCCAAAACCTTTCCTAATACATGACGTTTCGTGAGGTCTATCATAATTTCATCAAACTTTATCTTGAAAACTTTGGAAACAATATTCGGCATGTCGTGTGGTTTTAAGTTATCCTTTGAAAGCAATCATGTTATCTCAGGCCAAGTGGGGTTTCACATAAATGTAATAAATAAATCAAGAAAACCAAGTGCACCTGAGATAGCCATACCATCAAAGTAAAGTTGATCCATGTAACGTTTCCCCCAACATAGGAAGAAGACAAGACAACTCTTCGCCCCATCTTGTTTTGTTAAGAACTTCCATGAGCCTCATTAAGTTGTATATACTTTCCAACTCATAGTTTAGATTGGTTCTTTCTCGTCCAGTTGAGACGCTCTGTTTCCATCAATGTGTATCCATCAACCAAAAACTGTTGGAATAGCCTCCTTGAACTCAATAGTGTTTTTGCCTTTTCGGTTCGTGCGTGCAAGCGGAAGCATAGCTAATCCTTGATGGTTAGACGATTTTGCTTTGTAACAATCTTTTGATGTATAAAGTTATGGAGTATGTTTGGCCTATATCCATCTTCACCATAAGGAAAAATCAAAGGGTATTGATACGCCAAGTAAGTCGAGTGGAATTCGTCAATCGTTTATAATTTACCATCACGCTGCTGAACTATAATGCCTCTTTTCGACGCGGAATCTATATCCCCAACTATTAAAGCCGCTACTTCAGAGACAGTCAGGCAATTATAAATGTGACCGTTCATGGATCTTTCATAAATTAGCCTTAGTTTTAAATCCTGATAAATTTTATTCTTCAACATGTCTTTTGCCATGTGAAAAGCTTTAGCATGAGGGTTGTATTCATCCAACATGAACTTGAGTGTTGTTACTATGGAACTGTCTATGTATTTATTGTCACTGGTAAAAAAATAAACAAATCAAAAGTTATGGATAAACCAAAAATGGAGATGTTGTATCATTAATAGAAACATATTAAGAATGTAACCTAAAACACCCCATTCTGTTGACAATTTCGTTGTCGGTGTCGTGGATATATAATTGTGCATATTTAGGCTTTTGACCAATTTTAGGAAGCAAGGTTCCAATTCGATGGCATGTCTGACCATGAAGCCGCAAAGTTGGTGGACCCCTTTCCCCCCCCCCCTCCCCTTGTGTTGTATGTATCAAATTTCATGCCCGGAGAAATGAACGAAAACATTGCATTATAGGTGTGAGTGTTAGATTGAAAACTCTTAGCATGCCGCCAGTCACGACCAAACAGAAGTTTCTACAATTTAAGTGGTGGAGGCTTAAGCATTGGAAGTACAACTTTTCCTCCCTTGCAACACAGTTTGAACTTTGGAATGGTTGAGTGTTTGGCCTTATCTGTACGCTCTTGATACCACATAGCGGCGTGACAATGTCGACATTCCCAGAAAAGATCTCCAATGTCTGAATATTCTGAAAATAAATGTAACATTCAAAGTTATGTTACGTTATCAGTAAGTTATACATAAATGTTCAAGTAATATGTTGGTTGAATTAAAATCATTGTAATGATATGTAATGGGGAATCATTTGAACCTTGAGCATAATAACTTCATAACGGGAGAGAGTGTTCGTCGTCATCTCCAGGACTGTTATAAAATGTGTCCTCGTCACCAGCATTCTCCGATTTGTCGGTGTCTGAAGTGACATGAGTCCTAATATTTGGATGAAGAGGAGATTGTGTATTGACTTCAATACTAGAGGTTGCAGGCTGCAGAATGACTTGTCATTCAATGATACCAGTGTGATGATGTGGTTGTTGGTGCAAAGGTGAATAAATGATGAACAAAGGAAATATTCTATTAAGAATGACGGCTATAAAAACATGATAAAAGTTACAATGATTGTCACCTTATTTATAAGCTAAAACTAGGGTTACTAGAATAAGATAAAATATTAAAATACCCTCTAACAAACTTAGGGGCTAAGAAAATAGTACAGCTAAATAAATATGAATTACTATTAATATTCTAATACCATCCCTTAATTCATATTCCATCAAAACTTGTAACACCAATTTCATCCCTTAGTCTGAGAAATTGATCAGTCTTGATAGCTTTCGTCAGAACATCTACCAACTGCTTCTGAGTGCTGCAGTGTACAACTTCTAACACTCCACTCTGAACTTGATGTCTCAGAAAATGATACTTGGTCTCAATATGCTTGCTTCTCCCATGCAACACTGGGTTTCTGGCAAGATTGATTGCAGACTTGTTGTCAATCATCAACTTCAGAGGTTTGTCTATTTTAATCTTCAGATCCTGCAACAGATTCAGAATCCACACAGCTTGGCATGCAGTAACAGCACCTGCAATGTATTCAGCTTCACAGGTTGACAACGCCACAACAGGTTGCTTCTTGGAACACCAAGAAATGGAACCTCCCAGAAATTTGAACAAGTACCCAGATGTACTTCTTCTGTCAACTCTGTCTCCACACCAATCAGAGTCTGAATAACTCAGAAGTTCTGACTCATTATTTCCTCCAGAGGGAAATAACACTCCATACTTCAGAGTTCCTTTGATATACCTCAGAATCCTGACAGCAGCTTGGTAATGGGACCACTTAGGTTTACTCATGAACCTACTAACCATCCCAACTTAGTAGAAAATATCAGGTCTGGTATTGCACAGATACCTCAGAGAACCAACCAACTGTTTAAAGGTTGTAGCGTCCACATCCTTTCCTTCAGAGTCTGAATCCAGTTTCTGATTTGTATCAGAAGGTGTGACAGCCATCTTACAATCCTTCAGATCAAATCTCTTTAGAAGTTCTAATTCATACTTGAGCTGATGCAAAATGATACCTTTCTCAGAATATCTGAACTCCATCCCTAGAAAGTATGTCATTTTGCCTAGATCAGTCATTTCAAATTCATTCATCAGAACTTTCTTGAACTTGGCTATCTCTTGTTCAGAACTTCCAGTCAATAGTATATCATCAACATATAAACATACCAGAGTCATATTGCCTTCAGAAGTATACTGAACATAGACACCGTACTCCATCTCACATTTCTGAAAGCCTTGCTTCTTGAAAAATGAATCAATCTTCTGATTCCAAGCTCTGGGCGCTTGTTTCAATCCATATAGAGCTTTGTATAATCTGTACACCATCCCTTCCTGATTCTTTTTCACAAAACCAGGAGGTTGTGACACATAAACTTCTTCTTCTAATGGACCGTTTAGAAATGCAGATTTTATATCTAAATGCATCAGAGGCCAATTCCTGTTAGCAGCTATTGCAATCACCATTCTGATTGTTTCATGTCTTGCTACAGGTGCAAACACTTCAGAGTAATCCAGCCCAGGTTTTTGTAGAAATCCTCTGGCTACCAACCTTACTTTATGTTTGCCAATTGAGCCATCTGGCTTTAACTTCTGCTTGAAAACTCATCTGACGCTGATGGCTTTCTTGTCTTTTGGAAGTTCTGTTAGCTTCCAAGTCTTGTTTCGCTCTATAGCATCAAGTTCTTCTTTCATGGCCTTCAGCCAGAGCTTCTGCTTAAGAGCCTCCTCTGTACTTATAGGTTCAGAGTCTACTAACATGGCACACTGAATAACTTCTCCTTCAGAGTCTACTTCAATGTCTTGCAGCATGTCAAATTCTGCAAATCTTCTGGGAACGCTTCTGATTCTTTATGGTCTCTGAACTTGTTCAGAGTCTTGAGCTTCAGAGTTTCCAGCTTCAGATGGTTGACTTCCTCTAGAGCTTTGACCATCTTCAAGATCTGGCATATTTTCAGAGTCTTGGCCATTTTTAGAGTCTGAATTTCCACCAGAATCTGGATTACCATCAGAGTCTGGATCATCAGAGTCACCTTCATCTTCTGAGTCTTCTCCAGAGTCAGAATCACTATCAGAGTCAGAATCAACGTCAGAGTTTACTTCAACTTCAGAAATTCTTAACTCTGACCTTTCTTCAGAAGTTCTAACATCAGAATCAGATTGAGACTTATCCCAATTCCAAACTTCTGATTCCTTCACAATCACATCTCTGCTGAATTCAATTTTATTGGTTTTTGGACAATAGAGCTTGTATGCACCTGTACTGTGGTACCCTATCAGAATCATCACTTTGCTTCTATCATCCAGCTTCTATCTTCTGGCTTCTGGAACATGTTTATAGCAAACAGAACCAAACACCTTCAGATGACTAACACTTTGCTTGTCTCCAATCCACTTCTGCATAGGAACTATTTCCTTCAACTTCTTCGTAGGACATCTGTTGAGTACATACGTTGCAGTGGCAACAGCTTCTCCCCAGAGCTTCTGAGGAAGCTTCTTCTCCTTTAGCATGCTTCTCACCATATCAAGCAAAGTGCGGTTTCTTCTTTCAGCAAGACCATTGTGTTGAGGGGTATAAGGAGCAGTAACCTCATGCTCAATTCCATTCTCCTCACAGAACTTCTGGAACTCTTTGGAGTTATACTCACCTCCACCGTCAGTTCTAAGAATCTTCAACTTCTGACCACTCTGATTCTCAGCCTTCATTCTGAATTTCTTGAATTCATCAAACACCTCGTGTTTGAACTTAATAAGGGATACCCATGTCATTCTTATGAATTCATCAACAAATAACACAAAGTATTTATTCCCTCCAATTGATGCTACTGGAAATGGACCACACACATCAGAATGTACAACTCCCAAGGCATGTTTTGCTCTTGGAGCAACTTCTGACGCAAATGGCAAACGTGGTTGTTTTCCTTCCATGCAAACTTTGCATGACTTTTCAGGCTTCTTAATTGCAGGAATTCCATGTACCAGCTTCTTTGAATTCAGATGTTTTAGGCTTCTGAAATTCAAATGACCAAATCTTCTGTGCCACAGCTCACTCTCCTTCTTAGCACATGTTGCACTAAGACATTCTGAGTCTGTAGTTCTGACATTCACCTTGAATGTTCTATTCCTTCCCTGTTCTGACTCCATAATCAACTTCTGATTGTAGTCATACAGCTTCAGAAGATTGTCCTTCATGGTAACTGAAAAACCTTTCTCAATTAATTGCCCCACACTCATCAGATTGCTTCTGATGCCAGGTACATACCACACGTTCTGAATCAATGTTGTTTTCCCATTGTTCAAAGTCACTCTGACATTTCATATACCTTCTGCATTAAGATATTTGTCATCAGCACATCTGATCTTTGTCCTCTTTTCAGAGTCAAAGTCAACCAACCATTTCTTGTTTCCAGTAAGATGATTTGAACAGCCAGTGTCCATATACCACCAGTCTGTCAGATTCATATCATCAGATTCAGAGGCCATCAATAGCACAGATTCGTCATCAGAACTTCTAGCTATATTTGCTTCTTCTGATTTTATCTCCTTGTTTGACCAACAATCTCTAGCAAAGTGACCAAACTTCTTACAACAGTAACATTGGATCTTCTTCTTGTCATACTTCTCTTTTCCCTTCTGAGCATTCTTTTGTCTATCAGAGATTGAGCTTTCTGACTTCTGACCACCATCAGATCTTCTCTTGGCTTCTGACTGCTTTTGATACCTCCTATCAAAAGTTGCTTTCAGAGCCTGCTGCTCTACTTCCCTTTCAGAAGTTCTCTCAGTCAAACGCAACTCTTGCGCTTCTAAACTGCTCTGCAGCTCTTCAATTCTCATGGTACTCAGATCTTTGGAATGTTCTATTGCTACCACAATGTAATCAAATTGAGAGGTAAGGGATCTCAATACCTTCTCCATGATCGTTTCTTCAGAAAGAGTTTCTCCACACGCCTTCATCTCATTAGTGATCAGAATCACTCTGGAGATGTATTCAGAAACTTTCTCATTATTCTTCATGTTGAGATTCTCATATTGCTTTCTCAAGGACTGAAGCTTCACCTTCTTCACTGATGCGTCACCACCATAACATCTAACCAGTGTGTCCCACGCAGCCTTTGCTGTCGTTGAATCTGCAATCTTCTCAAACACATTTACATCAACACATTGATGAATAAAGAATAATGCTTTCTGATCCTTCTTCCTTACTTCCTTCTGCGCGTTTTTCTGTTCATCTGTTGCATCTGCTGCTACCGGAACATAACCATCAGTGACAAGATCTAAAACATCTTGAGCACCAAACAATACACGCATTTGGATCATCCAACGATTCCAGTTTTTACTGTCAAATACTGGAAGCTTGGTGTTCATGTTGCCGTTTCCGTTCATCTTCACCTTGCACAATACACTCAGATTTCTCACACAGTGTTTCCCAACCCACAGAATAAAATTCTGATCAGATTTTGTTCAAGATTCAACACGAATCTAAGAATCAAAATCAAACACACAAGACCTCACGTTCACTCGTGTTTCTCGTGTTTTCCAATGAATCCGAACCGGAGCTCTAGATACCAATTGTTGGTGCAAAGGTGAATAAATGATGAATAAAGGAAATATTCTATTAAGAATGACGACTACAAAAACATGATAAAAGTTACAATGATTGTCACCCTATTTATAAGCTAAAACTAGGGTTACTAGAATAAGATAAAATACTAAAATACCCTCTAACAAACTTAGGGGTTAAGAAAATAGTACAACTAAATAAATATGAATTACTATTAATATTCTAATAGTGGTGTGACGGCGTTGAATTAGTGATCAGATTAATGCTCGAGGGAAATGGTATTCTAGGCCTTTTGAATTTTTGATTGTGCAAGTAATGACGATCAAATGAATGAGTATGTAGTTTATTTGATAAGTCTGTAGTCAGCGGTGTAATGAATTGGGTTCGAGACATTGAGGCTGGAGTGTTGAATGTTGAAGAATTTCCTTGATGAACATTGTTCTCCTTGTTGCATTGATTTTGTTTAATTTTTTTGTTGTATATACATAGCTTTCTTTTCTTTTTGGAAATAGCAGCTGCAATAGCATTGTTGATATTATTTGAATCCTCCATTGTAGGATTTTGTAATCTTGTTTGTAGATATTAAAATCATTATCGAAAGAAAAAGCATTACAATCTTGAATACCCTTAATATTGGGAAGGAAGTTGTTACCAGTAAATGGAAAGAAGGTTAAACATAAATTACCTTTAATGCTTCATGTTTTAATTATCCAGGTTGATGATAGTATCCACAGTTCACATAAATTTGGAAAGGTTGGGAAGTTGAGTATATGTATCAGCAGATAATTAATAGTTGAAATGTGGTTGGTGTATTTGTTCACGCTTCCATATCGATTAAAGTGTTAAGTATTCAGGACATTAGCATGAGGAAAATATATTCTGCAAGCATACCATGAGAATGTGGCATGTTGAGTTGATGTTAATGAAAAATGTGATGTGGAAAAGGATTATTAGCAGCACACTTGAAAAAAAGTTGACATAATATATATATAAGCATTGATTTGACATCAAGAAATTACATTGCAAATTAACATAGGTATCTTCACAACAAAATAAACATTAAAGGTAGAATGTTGTTTTCACAAAAGAGGCTGCAGATTGACATTCTAAGACAACAACAGGATGTATAATAGTAATGTTCCATAAGTGTAAGCATTACTTCTCCAATTTTATGATCTTCTTAAGTTTGATGGACAAATGTTGACAATCGTCCAACTCATTTGATATTGCAGATGCATTCGAATCAGCTGTTGCAACCCTCTTCGAAGCAGTGGAAGGTGTAACCGAATCAGGAATAAGGTTGGAAGTAACATCAATTTCCTGAATATGATATATAATTTATAGTCAATTATATGAAGTCGATATAACGCCAAATGAAATGAAAGTGAATAATTAAAGGAGTTAAAGTTGTAAGTTACAACAACTAATACCCATTTCCCTATTGGAACGACATCAGAAACGCTTTCGACGATCTAAAAAAAACAGAAGGTAACAAATAATTCGATTAATAGACAACATTATAAATGTGTCAAAATGTAAGGAATCGTATAAATAATACACATATATATACCTAAAGCATGTAATCTTTTATCGAATATATTGTATTTATGTATTTGGAAAAGGAAGACAAAGAATATGTCAGGATTAAAATTGTCAAATCTTAGAATGAACAGGTAAAGTTAGATTTTTTTAATACTGGTTCAGGTGCTAGTGATGATTCAAGCTGTTTGACGACGGTTTCATCCTGATACACGGAGACGACAAATGAATTCTTCCATGATGGCTGCCACTTAAATTGAAAGCCATCTTCAAACCAACCAAAGCATCAAGTGCTAAAGGGTATTCGAGCGGGTCAGTGACTCTGGCTTAATTTAAACAGGGTACCAATATTATGCGTGCTTACAGCTTGTATAACATTAATGTAAATGTGAATAGTATAGTATAAAATTTCACGTTAAGCATGTTGGTGCATAATAGATCTGCAGAAATGTCCAACAGTTGTGAACACTCACGATCCCACAATACAAATGTGGCTCGACATCCTTGTCTTACGACTTCAAGCAGAATCTTATACCTATACAGACAATTCGTTGAAGTTGAAATATCAAAGTAATTTACTAATGTTGAAGAGGAAAAGATAAAGTGAACTAATTTTTGGATGTTTAAGAGGAAAACATAATAGAAATAGGATATGTAAATTTCAGTCTCGGTGTTATGGCCAGCACAACAGATGTAAGAAGGACTCTGTCCCTTTGCAACCCGTGGACATTCGTGACATGCCTGATAATACCAACCCCCCTTGGGGTGTTTTTAGTATGTCAGTTGTTGTAACGGTAACACACTGAGTGATTTGTTTTTAATAATGAAATAAGATAAGGAATTAGTCACCAGTATGAGTATAAGAAAAGCTCAACATAAGTTATGAAACAGAAAAATAATTACGTCGTTCAGTTGCATAATCTGAGCAAGCGAAAGTACAACAACCATATACATGAATTTGTCATAAGGTGTGAGTTGTGAACTCCCAAAAGTTTGAGACAAGTTATTTGATTGAGTAGTCAAAGTCTGAGACGAACCCTGTGTCGCAATTGTGAAAAACACCCGGCGGAAAAAACAGAAGAGTCACCAGTGAACGTAACTTATCTCAAAGAGAGGGAAAGGAAACGATCGAAGAAAACCTGAAGAATGGGAAAAGACAAGGTCATATCAACCAAATCTTGGGTTCGGAAGTCGGTTACGCAAGGGGAAGGTATGAGCACCCCTCATGTCCGTTGTACTCACGGGATCCATGCTTGTTGTCTAATCAAAGGGTGTGTTTTCTATAAGCTAGTGCTAAACGAAAACGAGAACAAAGAAAAAGAAAGAGACTCGATAGGACATCGCCGCCCTATGCCTACATATTTCCTGTGTAATAGGAAAGTCAGAGTCAATGTAGTTCAAAAAACTACAGGGTGATGGGGGAAAGGTTGATCGCCAAGACATCGCCGTCTAGTGCCTACGTATCCTCGTCTAGTATGAGAAATCAGAGCAAACACAGTTCGGGCAACTACGAAACCACAAGTTGGTTAAATGTTTTTTAAGAGCAACTGTGAGTTCCCATTCTAGCAGTTAGGGTCGATGCCCGTTTGCGGTAGAATGGAAAAGTAACATACTCTTTCTAAAAATGATTTTGAAACACAAATCCCGAAGGATAAAAGGTTTGACTTTTGTTTGTGAGTTTTAGTGAAGTGAATTAGTCTACTTTGTGATTCACGTTGCAATAAATACTATGATATAGGAGTGAATGCGTTGCATATCACCCACGGAGCATACACTAAACACTCTAAACAAGTGAGGAGAAACCCCCTCACTCATCATTTCCCATATGCTTAAGGCTCGTGGTGTACAATGTTCATCGTCTTTATTAAGTATGTTAGCATTGTTTTGAGATGAGAAGAGAGAAAGACGCACGAAAGGTCTAAGGAAAACTCGGTCCTAACGTTGTCATGCAAAGTGGCCCTAAGGTCCGGATGCGAATGGGAGTTCTATCCTAATGTTAGCATGCGAAAGATGGACCTAAAGTTAAGGTTAAAAGGGAGTATCCTACTTGTTATCATGCTTGGATTGCACTCCTAATGTCTATAATAATCCAAAATTTAATCGGAAACTAAATTGGATTAGGAACCCTAAGGGAATATGCAAAGGCAAGGTAAAAACAACAACTACAACATCACTTTCTGCAAAAAAAATAGCCACAAAATCCAGCAAGGCAGCACAACAACATTTAACAACTACTAATTCAACACAAAAGTAAGTGTAAAAGGCAGGCAGGCAGCAAGCATAGCAAAGACAACATGCAAATTCAAAATAAGATAGTTGTAAAAAGCAGGGCAGTAAGCATGTTTCAATGCAATCAAGTATGAGCAAGCACCAATCATGAACCATTATTATGCAATAATGAACATGCATAAACAATCAAACATCATTGTTCAACAATATTGCATCATCAAGAAACAACAAGATCAACATGCCTTTCAAATCAATTACGCAATCAAACGAACATGTGACAAACAGAATCAGAAGCAAATGCAAACATGCATCACGTAATCCAACAAGATGATCATCAACAATGAATCATTAACATGATATAAGCAAGCAAAGCATAAGATTCTCACATCAATCAAGCAACATGAACATGTTAAATATTCAAATGAAAACCAAAAGTCGCGCGTCGAAAAATCAAGATCAAACAATCAAGCATGAT
The DNA here is from genome assembly GCA_963859935.3 of Lathyrus sativus. NCBI lineage: Eukaryota > Viridiplantae > Streptophyta > Magnoliopsida > Fabales > Fabaceae > Lathyrus > Lathyrus sativus. The sequence continues at coordinate 421,094,668 of OZ012738.1, forward strand.
GAAACAGGTCAAGAATAGCCCACATAAAGGCATCATATCAATCCATGAAGGTTAGAGGTGGAAAGAAATCAAAACATGCTTGGAAACAACCAAAAATCACATTTTGGTTCAGTGTTAATCGATTAACCATTTGCCTGTGCAAACTGGTTAACCGATTAACCACTAAAAAATTTCAAAAATTGAACTGGTTAATCAATTAACCAATTTTCTACTACAATTGATTAATCTATTAACATTGCACTAGAAGCAGAAAAACAGTAATTCAAAAGCACTTTCACCAATTAATTTTATATGCAATCATCCAAATGATCATGTAATCAATTATGCATAAATTTAACACCAAAAATTAGTGATCAAACATCAATCAAACTTAATCAAGCATTGAGATCACCAATCAAAAAGATCAAAATCACCAAAATCAATAAAAACTTGAAGATCTACATTATGATTATTCAAATAAGCTCAAAACAAGAATGGATCTAGAATTAACCAACCTTCAAAGCTGAGATTTGCTTTGGTAATTGTTGATTCATTGTAAATTGATAGATCCAAGCTAGAAACCCAAGAAATCTTTAAGATCCAAGAGCTTTCTTGCAATAGAAGTGAAAAACAAGCCAAAATAAGTCAAAATTGATCCAAGAATCACTTATAAATTTGCTTCCAAGATCAGATCCAAATCCAAACAAAAATCAAGTGATGAATTAAAGATAATGGAGATGAATGATGGAGGTTTAGCTCTAGAATTCAATGACTCCAATGAAGAATCAAAGAACTCAAGTGAAAAAGAGCTTTAATGGAGGTTTTGGAGTGTAGAAAAGTTGAGAGAATTTTGAGAGCAAATTCTCAAGAATGAGAGAGTGTGAAATATGAAGTTGGAAATTATGGTGAGGTTTGGAGCAAATTCACTTAAATAGGCTCTTGGTTAGGAGTAGAATTATGATTTGGAGTGAGGTTATGAAAATTAGAATGAGATTAGGAATGGAAAATTGGAGGAAAATTGAATTGATTTTGAAAGTTAATACAAATTTAGAGTGATTCTAGATCCTTCTTCTGTTGTAAAATCAAATTCACAAGTGATCAAAATAGACCCCAAAAGTCGCAGCATTGAAAATGCACGTTACTGGGAAAATTTTCCTTTGATTAATCGATTAAACATTTTCTAGTGCAAAATGGTTAATTGATTAACCATCCACAAATTTTCAAAAATAGCGCCATTTGGAGGGAAACTTGCACATTTTTCTATTTTCACCCGTTCTGAGCCCTTTTAAGCCTCTGAAGCTTGTCCTTTGACATTATAACTGTGAGAATGCCTGAGATATCCTGTGACCTGTCTCATGTACTAAGAATAACCTACTAAATAAAAATAAAATCAGGCATTCGATTACTGAGAAAAATAAATGTCGACGCTTCTGACGCTCGTTGTTTAACCTCTTGTAGTAAAAGAGAACCCTGAGCCATGAAACCTTGATCCCATGTCCCGAGAGCCAATGCCATGATATGCAAAAATGAAAAAAAATGCAGGAAAACATAAGCAGTTGATCAAGAAACGAGGAGGCAAATTTTGGGGTGCTACAGCTGCCCCTATTTAATCGACTTAAACCTGAAAGGATGATAACAACGAATTTCAAACATTCAAGGTGCACGAAGATTGAATACCGAGAGAACTTGGAAATTTTCAACCTACGGGGGAGGGGGGGAGTGAAAGTAGCGGATAGAATACAAAAGTTGGGATGCGACTCGCTGCAGATATTAACTAAAAGTTGGGATGAAAGCCACCTGTAGATGTTTTTGATTGGCTGCATTTTATGGTAAAACATTATTGTGCATAGATATCTTGACTGATGTCATGAAATTCGTGTGTGGTGTACTGCAAGGGTAAGTTTGGTTAGCTAGAACAGAGTGTATTGGATGTCATGCTGGATGTTATGACATCAGGTAGCGACCAACAAGGACGCGTGTTTGTTTTTCTGATATAATGCATAAGTTAGCTCATGCTAGATTTCAGGAAACATTTTAGGGTTTGTAGTTATCTTAGGCGAAATGCTAGGCAGTGTTGAGCATAACATGAAATGCCTATGACCTAATTGAAACAACCCTGAATTATTGAAAAGGGTTTAACTTGATTAAACCTAACTTCTGCCACTTAGGCCCAAGGTCCATGCGCTGCATATAAATAAAGAAGTGGCAATCCTGATTATGGACTGGACTTAGAGATTGTGAGTGAAGAATTCTGGTGTGTAATTTGTTCTTCACGTGTGGTTTTGTGTCTTAGGGTTTCTTGTGAGCCAAGAAATCATCACCTAGATGATTGCATTGGACTAGTGTGTTTTGAGTTGTACTTTGATTGTGTCACTCTAAGCTTTTAGGCATGAGTGTTGTGTCTCTTGATTGAAGTTGTGAAGCAAGATCAAGATTTGTTTGAAGTGTGTCTTCTTTTTAATCTATAACTTAATTGGTTGAAATCACTCTGTGATTGAGGGGGAGTAAGTAGGAACTCAGGTCTAGTGTTAGGCTGAAGTTGCATTGGGTAGGTCTTAAGTGAAGAGTGCAAAATGTTAGTTTGGCTCTGAATTAACTCTGCTTATAATGGATTTCCTCCCTGGCTTGGTAGCCCCCAGAGTAGGTGTGATTTACACTGAATTGGGTCAACAATTCCCTGTGTTATTTACTGCTTTCATTTTCTGTTTACTGTTAAGTTCTGTAGTCTGTTCAGTAGTGGATGTCATAACATCCGTTATAACATCAACTGTCTGTTACTAGAATTTCAATTGGCATCAGAGCAGGCACCCTGCCTGTTATTTTCTGGGTGAGATCTAGGGAAGATAAATTCTGGTACTATGGACAAGGATATAGGATTCACAAATAGAACACCAATTCTGGATGGTTCTAACTATGACTACTGGAAACCTCGTATGATAGCTTTCTTGAAGTCTCTGGATAGCAAGGCCTGGAAAACAGCTAACTCAGGATGGGAACGTCCAGTGAAGACAGATAAAGATGGATCAACTGTGCTAGTATCTAAAGAAGAGTGGAGCAAATAGCAAGAAGCTTTGGCTCTTAGGAATTCTAAGGCCCTGAATGCTTTATTCAATGGGATAGATAAGAACATCTTCAGACTTGTGCATCATTGTGAACTGGCCAAAGAGGTTTGGGATACTCTCAAAACAACTCATGAAGGTACCTCTAAGGTCAAGATATCTAGATTACAGATGCTGACTACTAAGATTGAGAATATGAGAATGAAGGAGGATGAGAATATTCATGAATTCTACATGAATATTCTTGAGATTGCCAATACCTCAGGAGCTTTAGGAGAAAAAATGTCTGAAGAAAATCTTGTAAGGAAGATTCTCAGATCATTGCCCAAGAGATTTTCCATGAAAGTTACTGCTATTGAAGAGGCTCAAGACATCATCAACATGAAGGTTGATGAACTCATTGGTTCTCTCCAAACCTCTGAGATAGGAATGTGTGATCATGCTGAAAAGAAGAACAAAATGATAGCTTTTGTATCAAATACTGCAGAGGACTCAGATGAAGACAATGGTGGAAGTGGGGAGAATCTATCAGAAGCTATAGCTATGCTTGGAAGAAAATTTAATAAACTGATCAAAAGAATAGATCAGAAAACTAGACCTAATGTCAAGAACATTTCCTCTGACATCAGCAGAAGAGGTAAATATGAAGATAAGTCTAACCAAGGCAAAGGAATTCAGTGCCATGAATGTGAAGGATATGGTCACATTAGAGTTGAATGTCCCACTTACCTCAAGAAGCAAAAGAAAGGTCTAAATGTCACTTGGTCAGATGGAGATTTTGAGAGTGGATTAGAAAAAGAATCTGAAAAACATGTCACTGCACTAACTAGTGTATGTGTATCTGGTGATGATTCTAGTGAAGATGAGATGACTTTTGATGAGCTTGCAGCTTCATATAAACAGCTGTGTATCAGAAGTGCAGAAGTGTGTCAACAAGAGGAGAAGCAAAAGAAAATCATAAAGGATTTGGAGGCTGAGAAGAAGGAGCATCTTGCAACAATAGACTCACTCAAGAGTGAGGTCAACTTATTGAATTCCAAAATTGATCAGATGTCAAAATCTATCAAGATGTTGAACAATGAGACTAACACTCTAGAAGAAATTCTACAAAGTGGTCAGAAAGCTAGAGACATGTCCGGAATAGGCTTTGTTGGTGAATAGAGACCCATTTTGGGGTTCAAGAGGCCAAAGCCTGAAAATCATAGGTCAAATCAGATGTCACGATCGATGTCTCAACATCAGGGGAACAGAAGCATGAACCAGACCAAGAGAAAGTTCCAAAGGTGGAGGTGTCACTATTGTGGAAGATTTGGATACATAAAGGCTTTTTTGCTTCAGGCTACATGGATTTCCCAGCCACACTCATCAAGTCAAACCCAATCAGGATGCTCCTATCAAGAAACAACAATGGGTTGCCAAGGAGGTTACTCTAATAGCTCATACCTCTCTAAGGGTATCAGCTAAAGAAGACTGGTATTTTGATAGTGGTTGTTCTAAACATATGACTGGAATAAAGAACCTTTTGGTGGACATAAAACCTCATTCCACGAGTCATGTAACCTTTGGTGATGGAGCTAGAGGAGATATCAAAGGTGTTGGAAAACTAGATTGTCCTGGTGTTCCAAAACTGGATAATGTTATGCTGGTTAAAGAACTGACTGTAAACCTTATTAGTATCAGTCAGCTCCGTGACCAAGGACTCAATGTCAAATTCACTAAGAGTGAATGTGTTGTCACCAATGGAGAAAATGAGGAAGTCACGAGGGGATATAGAGCTAAGAATAATTGTTACTTATGGGAGCCTAAAAGTAACTCCACTGTCTGTACTATGACCAAAGAAGAAAAGGAGGATCAACTGTGGCTTAAAAAATGTGGACATCTTCAAGGGATGAAAAAGATCATATCCAAGGAAGCAGTAAGAGGAACTCCAAGGTTAACACCAGATGAAAGAAAAGGCTGTGGTAAATGTCAGGTTGGCAGGCAAGCCAAGATGGCACATCTAAAGAGTGGACATCATAAAATGTCCAAAAATCTAGATCTGTTACACATGGATTTGATGGAATCCATGAATGATGACCAGCATGAAGGAAGCAATGTCACTCAGGATGTCATGACATTATATTGTGACAATCTTAGTGCCATCAATATGAACCTAATTCCGCATAACAGAACCATGTATAGTGATAACAGACATCACTTTGGAAAGGATTGTGTGGAGCTTGGGGACCCTAACCTACAAAGTGCTGACATTTTTACAAGAGATCTCGAGACTACTCAAATTGAAAATTTAAGAAGCAAATTGGGAATGTGTCTCTATAAGAAGTTATAGCAATTAATGCTATTTGGGAATTGTATTTTGAATAGTCTAAATCTTAATCATTTGTTGATTGGTCAAAACTTTGAGTTCCCTCTTCTTTTGCAATCATATCACTATACCCCTTACACACGATACGTTTGCTTCATTTGATGCCCATACCACTTCTTCATCTTCCATACCTCCTTCAACAATCATAGAAAACCTTCTCTCACACTGCCAAAGTCTCCTGAAATGTCTCAACAATCAAAATCTATCTCTTCCAAGAAGATGTCCACCATCGCTGGTCCAGATTCTGGTGCTAGAACTGACTCTAGCAACCCTAACCAAGTTCTTGAGGTAGCACCCCTGCGAATGTTGACCCCAAAAGGTCTGAGTGTGAAGAAACCACAGACTTCGCATGCAAGAAGACCTAAAGAACTAGTTACAGGTCAGGCCCCTCACAGTTCAACCTCCATCCCTCATGTGGATACCAATAGGGAAGGATCTAGGCATGTCCACAACACTATTGCAAATTTGGTATCTAGGATATTAAATGAGCCACATGATGTGTCGGGGATATCCATCCCCCTTAACACTGAAATTCCTGCTCCCCATCTGGATCAACAAACTGAAGTTACTCAAGATGTTAAAACCATGGGTATGACCTCACGAAAGAATGATGACAAAGGTCAAACTTCTGAGAGTGATGATGATAATGTGCAAGGTGATAACAATGATGACGATGATGTCCAAAAGGAAGATGCTGATGTAGTGAACCTTGATGATTATTAAGATAATGATCTGATAGACACGATCAACCCTAGCATAGCCAAAAGGCTCATGAATAGGAAAGGGAAGAAGGCAACTGCTCAGAGTCCTACCAAGAAGAAAGCTGTAACAAAGAGTACCCATGTTGGCCCTACAAAAGCTTGGAGCAAGGTGGTTCCAAAGAAAAGGAAGGCTCAAATAAGTACTGAATCTGACTCAGACTCGGATGTTGCTTGTGATGTCACTGACATCCCACCCAAGAAGAAGCCAACAACTAGCAAACTTGCTGCTAGTGTTCCTGAAGTTCCTATTGACAATATCTCATTTCATTATCCCTCTAGTGTCAACAGGTGGAAATATGTGTATCAGAAGAGGTTGGCATTGGAAAGAGGTTGGCATTGGAAAGAGAGTTGGCTCAGAATTCCCTTGAATGTAAGGAGATCATGAATGTTATTCATGTAGCTGGCTTAATGAGGACTGTCACTCAGTTTTCTAAGTGCTATGAAATACTTGTGAAGGAGTTCATAGTGAACCTATCAGAAGACTGTGCTGATAGAAAATCAAATGAGTTTGGAAAAGTATATGTAAGAGGAAAGTGTGTCACTTTCTCCTCAACTGTCATCAATAACTATCTAGGAAGAAAAGATGAAGCTCAAACTGATCTAGCTGCTTCTAATAACAAAGTATGTCAAGTTATAACTGCCAACTAGGTTAAAAGCTGGCCCTCAAAAGGGAAACTGGTTGCCAGTAAACTAAGTGTGAAGTAGGCTATGCTGCATAAGATTGGTGCTGCCAACTGGGTGCCCACAAACCACAAATCAACTGTGGCTACTGTCCTTGGAAAGTTCATTTATGCTGTTGGGACCAAAACAAAGTTTGATTATGGGACATACATCTTTGATCAAACAATGAAACATGCAGGCAGCTACAGTGTAAAAGGCCCAATTGCATTTCAATCACTCATTTGTGGGAGCGTATTGAATCAGGATCCTAATATCCTAAAAGACAATGAACCTGTGTGCAAGAGAGAAAGTCCATTATCTTTTCACCACAAGCTGTTTCAAGGAACGCATGTTCCTGACATTGTCATGACTTCTACTGAGACATCCAAGAGGAGTTCTAAAATAGGGAAATCTGAAGTTATTGTTATGCTCAAGGAGATATGCAAGGAGCTGGAAACAAGAAATATGACTCTTGCAAAATTGATCAGCTCTCTTGAGAAGGATGAAGATACTGAGTTTGCTGAAAATGATGAGGATGAGCATGATGATGGTTCTGGGAAAAGTGATGATCAGGAAGTTGATTCAGAAGAAGCAACTGCCAGTTCTGAGAATGGCACTGATGAAGAAAGTCATAGTGATGATGTTGGCTCTGAGTCTGACGACTAGAGTTCTTAGTTTGTTTGCTCCAAAAGAAATTATTATGTGAACAACTTTTATGTGTTGTTGTGTTGTAATATTTCTTTAACATCTATGTTTCCAACCTTGTTTGATCAATACTAATTCTTTAGTTATGATCTAAATTTGTGGCTAAAAAGGGGGAGAAGTAGTTTTTGTGAGCAGGCTTAGGTGTGTTTAGTTGATGTCCTTCACAGGTGGAAGATGAGTTTTGCTGATGTGCATGTTTGCACTGAGCAGGTTTGCAGGTGTGCTGATGATATGCTACTACTCTGAGTTGTGTTACAGGAGTGTTGTTGTGCTAGAGTTGATCTCCTGGTTGTAAGCAGGATGATGATCCTGTGTGTTTGGTTATTTCTGATACTGATGTGTGTGTGTGTTCCTGGTTGGAACTTAGTAGTATCCTAGCTGTTGGTGGTAGTGTGTGTTTCTGCAGGTTGCTTGCAGATTGTGTTTGGTTGTGCATCATTTGAGAGGGAGTATCACAGGATATTCCACAAAATATTGTGACATCTATAGTATGAACTAGCAGATGGTATTTTGTGATGTGGAATAGGTGCTTTTCAGGATGTCAACCTAGATGCCTTGACAGTATGGATGATTGTGTGTGCACAGATTGATCCTAAGTGGTTGATTATTGACAGGAAGCTGATATGGTTAGTATGTGTTATTGGGAGTGTAGTTGAATCTGATTTGGTAGTAAAACATGTGTGTTGAGTGGTAGTATTAGCTAGTAGCTACCCTGTATGATTAGATGTGTGTTGTTAATTTTTCTGCTGCATGTGTTTTCTGATATGGTGACAGATTGTTTTAGCCAAAATTTTTCCAAAGGGGGAGTTTGTAGATGTTCTTGATTGGCTACATTTTATGGTAAAACATTGTTGTGTGTAGATGTCTTGAATGATGTCATTACATTCGTGTGTTGTGTATTGCAGGATAAGTTTGGTTAGCTAGAACATAATATATTGGATGTCATTCTGGATGTTATGACATCAGGTAGCGACCAGCAAGGGCACGTGTTTTTTTTCCTGGTATAATGCATGAGTTAGCTCAGGCTAGATTTCAGGAAACATTTTAGGATTCGTAGTTATCTCAGGCGAAATGCTAGGCAGTGTTGAGCATAACATGAAATGCCTATGACCTAATTGAAACAACCCTGAATTATAGAAAAGGGTTTAACTTGGTTAAACCTAACTTCTGCCACTTAGGCCCAAGGTTCATGCGTTGCATATAAATAAAGAAGTGGTAATCCTGATTATGGACTGGACTTAGAGATTGTGAGTGAAGAATTCTGGTGTGTAATTTGTTCTTCACGTGTGGTTTTGTGTCTTAGGGTTTCTTGTGAGCCAAACAATCATCACCTAGATGATTGCATTGGACTAGTGTGTTTTGAGTTGTACTTTGATTGTGTCACTTTAAGCTTTTAGGCACGAGTGTTGTGTCTCTTGATTGAAGCTGTGAAGCAAGATCAAGATTTGTTTGAAGTGTGTCTTCTTTTTAATCTGTAACTTAATTGGTTGAAATCACTACTGTGATTGAGGGGGAGTGAGTAGGAACTCAGGTCTAGTGTTAGGCTGAAGTTGCATTGGGTAGGTCTTAAGTGAAGAGTGCAAACTGGTAGTTTGGCTCTGAATTAATTCTGCTTATAGTGGATTTCCTCCCTGGCCTAGTAGCCCCCAGGGTAGGTGTGATTTGCACCGACATGGGTCAACAATTCCCTGTGTTATTTACTGCTTTCATTTTCTATTTACTGTTAAGTTCTATAGTCTGTTCAGTACTGGATGTCATAACATCTGTTATAACATCAATTGTCTATTACTATAATTTCACCACCGGATACCAACCAAAAGTTGGGATTACGGGCATGTCGACCAAAGGTGACCCTTTGAGGACAAAATCAAACAAGATATACAAGAAGTAAAATTAACGGACTTACTACCTGGGGAGAAAAAGACTCCGCTGGGGGAGAAGGGAAGCCTAACCAGACAATTCTGCAGGGGATAAACATCAACTCAAGATAACAAACTAAGAGCGGGACAAACAACAACTACCAACCAAAAGTTGGAATCACCGGAGCACCGACCAAAGGCGACCCCAAGGGGATAAAATAACAACTAGCATACCAACCAAAAGTTGGAATAACAACCAAGGTACCAACCAAAAGTTGGGATAAAGGCTACTGCCTGGGGAACAAACAAACGAGAATACCACAAATCGGGGTAAACAAAGGCTACCAACCAAAAGTTGGAATCACCCGAACGATGATCGAAGGTGTTCTGATGGGGAATAAAACCAAACAAAAGTTGACTTCACCAGGAAGTGTACCAACCAAAAGTTGGAATGAAAGGCATAGGTTACCAACCAAAAGTTGGAATCACCCACAAACTACCAACCAAAAGTTGGAGCATAACTAAGGTATAAACACAAGCTACCAACGAAAAGTTGGAATCACTTGAACACCAAACAAAATTGGATCCGCAAACAAAGACTATCAACCAAAAGTTGGGATAACGACTTTGCAAGGGGTAATATCCAGCCAAAAGTTAGGAAACAAGGCTACAAACCAAAATTTAGAATCACCAGAACACCGATCGAAGGAAAACTCTGCAAGGAAAAATTCCAACCCCAGCAGTTGAAACCACAAAGGAAGACTACCAACCAAAAGTTGGGATCACCAACACGGAAACGAAGACTACCAACCAAAAGTTAGAATCATCAGCAAGAAAAAGAAGACCACCAACCAATAGTTGGAATCGTCTGCACGGAAACGAGGACTACCAACCAAAAGTTGGAATCATCCACACAGAAACGAAGACTACCAACCAAAAGTTGGAATCGTCAACAAAGTTATACCAACCAAAAGTTAGAATCAAGCAAAGGCTACCAACTAAAAATTAGAATCACCGGAACGCCGAACGAAGGCAAGCTTACCACAACGAAGACTACCAACCAAAAGTTAGAATCATCAACGGAAGGGAAGACTACCAACCAAAAGTTAGAATCGTCAACAAAGCTATACCAACCAAAAGTTGGAATCAAGCAAAGGCTACTAACCAAAATTTGGAATCTTTGGAACACCGAACAAAGGCAAACTTACCACAACAAAGACTACCAACTAAAAGTTGGGATAACGACTCCGCAGGGGAAACAATAAAAGACTACCAAAAAAAATTTGGGATATCATCCAAGAAACAACGGACTACCAACCAAAAGTTGAGATAATATCCAAGAAACAACTGACTACCAACCAAAAGTTGGGATACCATCCAAGAAACAACGGACTACCAACCAAAAGTTGGATAACATCCACAAAACAACGGACTACCAACCAAAAGTTAGGATAACATCCACAAAATAATGGACTACCAACGAAAAGTTGGGATAACATCCAAACAAATAGGGTTAAGTTGGGGATTACCAGCCAAAAGTTGGAATACAGCACCCGAGCACTACAAGAAAAAAGGAGATTTACGACACTTGAGTTGTGATAGTTATCACAAAACCGTCCTTATTCCTGGATTGCGACGGTTGTCACGACAGTTAGGGTCAACCGTCGTAGATTTTTTACGACAGTTATCAAAAAACCGTCCTTATTCCTGAACTACGACAGTTCTCACGATGGTTTGAGCCAACCGTCGTGAATCTACAACCACCTCACATAACAAATAAAACAAAAAATTCTGAAATTTTATTTTTGGGGATCTCTTTTACTTTTTTTTCCCTCTTTTACATTTCACTTTACTTATTATCTTAAAAAAATGACCAACAACCCTAAAGAACTCTCTTTTTCCCTTTTCACCACGAGAAACCATTTTCATTCTCCTAATCTCTCAAACCCTAAACACAACTCATCTGAAAATCAAAAATTGTAAACTCACAAATTTAGAAATTGATGAAGCGTTTGCCCTAAAATCACGAACAATTCCTTCTCATGTTCGACTACTGATTTATTCGTTTAGCTCGACCAAGTTCTTCGTTCGACTGCCCACCTTATTGGCAATTCGACCATATTTTTGGGGTTTGTCGTCTTAACCTTTCAGTGTTCGCAGCTCGACTACCAGGTGTCGCTTGCGCGAAAATAAGGTGCTGGCATGACAGAAGAGTCGCCACCTTTCGTTATTTATCCCTCAGAGCGGGAAAGGAAACGATCGGAAAAACCTGACAAAAAAGGGTAAGACAAGGTCGTCGCAACCATTGTCTGGGTTCGGGAGTCGGTTACGCAAGGGGAAGGTATTAGCACCCCTCACGTCCGTCGTACCCGAAGGGATCCTCGCTTGTTTGTTTACTTGGACGGGTTGGTTTTATCTATCTACCTATCAAGGCTGGCTGAAAAAGAAAAGGAAAAATGACTCGGCAAAGCGTCGCACTTTATGCCTACGTATTCTCATCAGAGAATGAGAAATCAGAGTCAACGTAGTTCGGCCTACGAAGGGTTATGGGGGAAAGGTTGCTCGCTAGGACGTCGCATCCTATGCCTACGTACTTTCATTTGGTATGAAAGATCAGAGCAAACGTAGTTCGGCTAACTACGGGTTATCTCTTAAAAGAAGTGTTTTTTATTGTGTTTGCGATCTCAACCGCACTAGAGACTATGACCTGAGAGTGAATGCGTCGCATGTCACCCACGGGGTATCATACTAAACATCCATCCTCAGATGGCTTAAGGCTCGTAACGTACGAAAGAAATCATTCATGATTACCGTATTTTAAACTGCTTCGAGATGAGAAGAGAACAGGCCCAACTAGGAGGGAGACTATCAAGTCCTACTGTTGTCATGCCATGGATTCATCCTATGGTTGAGGTTTGAACAGGGAACTCCTAGATGTTGTCATGCATAGGTTTCAACCTAAAAGTCTATCATCAAATCCTCATCAGAGGAAATGAGAGTCCTAAGGGATCATGTCAATGATACACCAAAACAGACAAAAGCATCAGCTTTAACAGTAAAATGCATGCAATGCAAGTGAGGGAGGAAATGTGTGTGGGGCTTCAGCCTCCACAAGCTCGTCTCGACCTCAAGCCAGTCATGAAATAACAGTAATCATACTGAAAATAAACAACATGCTATCAAGCAATAACAGATAAGGGAAATGAAGTTGCCATCAGGCAAACAGAACACAAACTTGAGAAAGAAAGGATCTACTCTCTAATCCTAACCCTAACACAGAATCCTGATCAAATCTAAGCAAAGCCCTAAAGCAAAACTCTAAACACAAGAAAACAATCCCAGTCTTCAAGCTTCAGAACAAGCTTACCAAAGAAAGGGAGCTAAGTAAGCAGACTCATAGGACCTTCCTCAGGAAAGCACTAGGAGGTGTATACTCAGGAATCATATCCTATGTGGCTCAACCACTGTGATCAGTTTACATTCCTCCTCAGGAGAAATTAAACTCACAAGCAGGCTCCAACATCACTGGATATTTAGGAAATCCTATCTGAACTAGTGGAACTAAATGAATAGACTCATAGGACCTTCCTCAGGAAAGTACTAGGAGGCTTCCACTTAGGAGTTGTATCCTATGTGGCTCAACAACTGTGATCAGTTTACATTCCTCCTCAGGAGAAATTAAACTCATAAGTTGGCTCCAACATCATTGGATACTTGAGAAATCCTAGATAAACTAAGGGAACTAAGTGAATAGACCCATAGGACCTTCCTCAGGAAAGTACTAGGAGGCTTCCACTTAGGAGTTGTATCCCATGTGGCTCAACAACTGTGATCAGTTTATATTCCTCCTCAGGAGAAATTAAACTCACAAGTTGGCTCCAACATCATTGGATACTTAAGAAAGAGGTGAGAAGAAAGAATGAAAGTCATTCATAGTGCCTTCCTCAGGAAAGTACCATGAACTTCCTTCAAACTTCAGGATCTCAAACCTCACAGACAGGGAACAAGCCAAGCTCTGGGTCTCTGAATCTTGATCTGCAATCTTCTCTTCATGATGCTCTTCAACAATATCTTCAAGACAACACAAGCCCCACAACAAATTCCCCAAAATAAACCCCAAGGATGAGCAGATAACCACAGCACAGACAAAATCAATAGGCAACTTCAGAAAATACCTAAAAATGCTAAACCAATGGGGAAAAATCTAACAATTATTCACAAGGGTCTACAATATCTATCCATAACATCCACATATGCCCCTACCCAAGAATCAAAACAAAACTATCTAAAGAAAATGAATTTCCTCACCTATGCACAATCTAAACCCTAATTAGGCACCCTAATGCTACCCTAATTAAACTAATCAAATTCTAATCTAAAAATCAAGAATTAAATCCTATGGGGAACTATGATTCAATTTCTAATTACACAAAAAAGAATGAGTTAAAAAGATTAAAGGAAGGTCCTAAAAGAAATTCTACAAAATCATGCACAAAATTAATCCTATTTTAAAAGCTATTTAAGAGAAAAACAATGAAAAATACTAAAATACCATACAATATTCTAGCAAAATTCTAGGGGATCCTATTTAACTACCCTTAAGTCCCATATATTCCCCATAGGCTAACTTGTCCTAAAAACCCCAAAAATAAAATGTTGAAGTTCAAGTATACTACTTAAAAACCCTAATTAAACTATCCTAAGTTCAATTATCTAAACTAATCAAAATTTATTCTAAAAAATCTAGTAATAAATTCTGGGAATACTACAATTCAATATTAATCACCACAAAAAAGAATGGGCAAAAAATCTATTTCTAAATGTAAGAACAAAAATCTACAAGATCATATATGAAATAAAACCTTCAAAATATGCATTTATTTGTAAAATATATGGAAAATGCGAGAAAAATATAAAATGCAATTTTTATATTTTTTTAATTTTCTAGACATGTTAAGGAAAATATTAAAAAAAGAATGAGTTAAAAATATGCATTTTCCATTTAGTTATGAATTTTTGAAGATGAATGAAACAAAAAAGAAAGTGAATACGAAATAGAAAGAAATAAGTGGAAGGGGTGCAAATAGAAAGAAATGATAGTTGAAATCGTTGGGCCTGGAAATGAGGGGGGTGCGCATAGAAAAGGGATCAGAGCCCACACGGACTCATTAATCAAAACGACGTCGTTTTGATCTTTGAATTTCCCTCCCATTTCTGAACGAATCTGGGCCGTTGGATGGTAGGAAAGAGTCAATATTTCAAATTCAATTAATGGTAGAGATTATGTCTCCTACCTTTGGACACCTAGGGTTTCATGAATGCAGCCCCACACACGAATCTTCCAGCATCCATAGCTCCCTCATCTCTCCATGAAAACTCACGATCCAAACATCAAACTTGACCTACTCATTGCCCTCTACACAGCCATGGCCATAGAATTCATTAAGACTCACTCCACAAAGAGTTACAGAGCGCGCAAGGTCTGGTACCACTTGTTTCACATGGATATGCATGGAAATGGAATGGGCTCATATTAACCTAGAATGATCTACATCTTATGAGGATTACACTAAGCTAGAGAACTAAGATTATAGTACACTAAGGCATGAGTTCTTGCTCCCTAAACAGAAACGGCCATACAACAAACTTCCATGGAATGCTCTCATACTCACCAAGATTCATCCCTAATTGGTCTCTATCATGCTTACCCTAACAACAAACCTTAACTATGCATAAATAATGAGATTCAAGAGAAAACGCATACCTTGCAAGTGATGATGGCTATGGTGTTTCTTCTCCAATCCAAGCATTGGTACTTGCTACAAGTGATCTTCAATGGACCTATGTGCTTCTGTTTGCAGTGGTTTGTGCTCACACTTCTTGAATCAACCTATCCAACCCTTCATGCAAGTTGGAGTGATCACTTGGAATGCATGAGCCAGCCACGAATTCTCTTCAATCTTTCTTGCCAAATACTCAATGTTGATTATGGATGATGATGATGATCAGAATTGTAGTGATTGATGGAGTTTTAATGGAGTTTGGAATGAAAATGCAATTTTGGAGTGAAGGAATCAAAGTGTAGTATGCAAGCTTTTAGAATCACCAACCATGGCATGATCTCACCCTTGGGTATTTATGGAAGTGAAAGGAAAGATCTAGAACATATGAGAAGCTTCCAAGGAAGTTCTAGAACTTCTCACGTAATGAGAAATTCAAAAATACTATTTTTAGTAAATCTCATAAAACTCATGATAAGTCTTCAAAATACCCTTATATGAGATGTACATGTGAGAACAAGGCATTTTATGCAAAATTAAGGCTTTGGCAAACAATTTCTCATGGTACCTTAAAGTGCAAGAAACAAATTTACAAAGGAAGTCCAATTTTTAAGCCTAAACTCAAAAATATGGATAAACCATTGTTTCCAAAATGTTGTTTCCAATCAAAATCATCTATCATACGCCCCATTTTGGATTTGTAGATCTCTCAAACCAAAATCCAATTTCAACTTTTTTAACTTATAAGCCTTTTTCAAGTCATTTTGACCATTTTAAAATATCCATGCTCCAAGCTTTTTCAAACTCTCAAAACATCTTATCTAGCCTTAAAATGCCATTTTGAGCAACTTTGATGTTTTGAGTTTTTCCATTTGAGGCTTGGAAATAGGAGTTTTAGGCATTGGCTAAAAAATGACCTGTAATTCCAAATTACCAAAATACCCCTGTCTTGTTCAAACCATAAGTTGAGTTCCACAAATCCTATCAAGGACTTCTACCACTCAAATTAAAGCTAAGAAGATGCCCTACAACATTCATGTTGACCAAGAGATCATAGGAATCATCCTACTAGGGCAAAAGTTGTCTGCAAGTTGGGTGACTTTCAAGGACCCAGATTCACGTACTTCTGCTGACCTGTAATTTGTCAAAACCATAACTTGAGCTATGCAACTCCTATCAAGGACTTCCACCACTCAAATTAAAGCTAAGAACAAGCTCTACAACATTCATGTTTTGGGGAAGATGAGATATCAATCACATCTAGAGCTAAAACTTCCTGGAAGATAGGGGTCAAATTAGGGTTTTTTCACTGACAATCCTTGGAGACCCTAACTTGAAACTTCTCAAACTCCTCAATCATGATGAGTTGGTCTAGGAATCATCTTTATAACATCTCTATGCACCATTCCATGATCTCATGGCCCTTGGATTAGATCTCAACCTTCTCCAGATCTTCAGCTGATCTAGGGTTGACCCAGTCAAAACCCTAATTCTACCATTCATGGTTGAATCTTCTGAGCTCTTGCATAATGACTTCTCTGGACCCCATGATGGCTATCAAGACATCTCATAGGCTTTCTCAAAACATCAAGTTCATTCTCAAAGTCTCAGAATCATCTGAGGGGCACCCACAACTCTCAAGCTATGAAGCACACAAACCTGATTTCAACCCATTTCTCTGAGGATCTCTTGAACTTTCTGATGAAGGTAAACATTTGATGAATAAATAATTGTTGGTCAAATTTTGGGGTGCAACACCAGGAATATTAAGGAAAAGGGTCCAGAAGATAAGTTTCTGTATTTTAATTCCATCTCTCTAGTTGATTTTAAGTTATGTATTCATGATTGTTTGAATTTATGTGGTTTCATATCATTCATATTCAGGTTCTCCCTTCAGTTCCACTTTACTATGCTGCTTAATATTGCATTTTAGCCATTTCCTGTTGACTTTGAGTGATTATTTTCTTATGTTGGTCTTCATGTTTTTGTTTGATTTATTGGGTATGATGAGTTTTATTTTGGTGTTATACTTTTTTATTTTGTTGAATTGGTTTCCTGTTTCCATTTTCTTGAGCCATTGTGATTGCAAATTGTGCACTTTCAATTTTTTGTTAGGACTAAATAGCTATGTGTCTCACATTAGAATCTAACTCAGCTTCCTGCAATGTTATCACTGACTGTTCTAATATAAATAAAGGTTTTGGTTGCACAAATTATCCCCCTGTTATGCTGTTCTGATTAAAAGTTTTGGTTGCTCTAAATTTGCGAAGTTGTCTCTACATAGTGATGCTGATTTGTTTCTTCCTAAGTTGAGTGAACTGGCGGAATTATTATCATTTTGATGTGCTTAACAGCTTGTATATACTTGTGTTTTTCTGGATCAGTTTGTTGATTTAAAAGTTTTCTCGGAGTGACGACGGTTTCTAAGTTTCATGTGTGTAAGTTTCCTATATACCTATATTTTCATGTACCCTGTGAATGTCCCAATGTCCTCTTGCGTCCTCCATTTGATATTAATAATTTACCTTTGTGTCTTGATTAGAATGATTTTGAATATTTGTTGTGAATATTTGATATTAATAATCCTGACTCTTAACGTTTTGATCTCTTGTTTTTTCTGTTATTTTATCACTTGAGCTCTTTCACAGTTTATGATCTTAAGACTGAACCTGTTATGATGTTATTGCCTCTGGATTCTGTTTTACAAGGTTTATAGCTACTTTTGGTACATAGTACATCATATTAAATCATATATGTATAAATTTCGCAAAGTTTGACAAGGTAACTTGTAATTGTTTACCACCTTTGTCAGATTAGGGTGATCTGAGTACTGGTTCAGACTTTTTTCAAATCTTTTAGAATCCTAGTAAAGTCTGGAATTGTCTATGGGATTTTACAATCGTTGATGACATTGCACCAGCCCTCAAAACCATTTTCAAAGAGAATTACTTGTCATTAATGGCTCGTTTTGAAAATACAATGCAAAATAAGATATGAAACTGTTTCCTAACACTACATTATTGTGGAAATATATATTCATGCAGGATTGGAATTGTTTCCTAACACTACATTATTGTCGGAATTTTAACATTTTATTCTTTACTAGTTCTAACTTCTAACGATGTCATGATGTTCAAACACTTCTCTAGATAGTGTCAATGCAGAAGGGGTACAAGAAGATAGCAAGAAGGGAATCGTCAAAAAGGTCCGTTTTTTTGATCTCTGAATTGGTCTGAATAATCAAACTTAAAATTTATTGATAAGTCCTAAGTGCCTAATTGATGTTTGTTCATGCAGTTGTCACCTTTGTCAACATTGGAATCATCTTTTGAGGCTCTTAATGTAAAGAAGTTTGATGGTGATCTCAAATCTCATTCTATTTGTTGTTTGTGTTTACAGTGTGAGATTGAGATTTATTCAGTGCTGATTGTGTATTTTTTTTCCCTAGTTGCATTTTCTGTGGATCCCCTATATCGCCAAACATCAGCAAAATTTGATGAAGGGGGAGCCAAAGGTCTTTTGATGAATAACCTAGGCGTATAGGTATAACTCTTCCATGTTCCTGATCTGACTTGCTATACATATTTTTAGGGCCAAGTGTGTAATCCTACTTAATTTCTTTTGGCAGATCAACACGTTCTCCTCTGAAGCTGATTGACAGGTTCTCTGATAATCCTGATATTAGCACACTACATGATAATTTTGTATGAGCATTACTCCTTTTTCTCTTCAAAACTTTATTTAAACTTCACGACGTTAATGTGTCATAATAAGCATTATTTCACTAACAAATTATATTTCATGATTTAGAAATTGATACGGATTTTGTTAATGCAATAACAGGCGCTCAGTTGACACTTATCGGGACTACAAATATCTGGGAACCCATGTTCGCGTTGTTGGAACAGTTGGGGAGTAAGCAACTCTAATAAGCTTTCAGTTCTATCTTTGTTTTTTTATTTCACTCAGATGTCTTTTACATCATTCTCATCATTGCCATTCATCTTGCAGTTCTAAGGTACAAGTGAAGGTAGTCCTCATTAGTCCACTGTCTTCGCCGGTTTTGCTTCCGGTAAATGGTGATATGAAATAGGATCCGTCTTACCAAATTAATATGCTAAAAGATAGGGTGATAAGTGGAATTGAAAACATACCTCCCCCTCTAAAAGTGAGCTCCTCTCCTTCCAAGTTTCAGACATGAATCACTCTCACAAGTTACTTGGATTATGATATAATGTTTTCAACATTGGATGGTTGATGATTAGTTCATGACTCTTTCGTTTTTTTGTTTCTTTTTATCAGGCTTCAACAGAAGTTAAAGGTTTGGAACCAGTCTTGGACACGAGAGAGGATAGAACAAATGAGGATAATGTCCCGAAACATGCTGAAAACGAGGGTGACCTGAAGCCAGCAGTAGATGATGATGTGCGGTTGAATTTAGCAAAGGGTTGCGAGGAGTTGAAATCAAAGCTTTGTTTGATGGATTCAAAGTTAAGAGAGGTTAGAGCTCTTGAATTTAGATTAAGCATTATGAATGTAAGTTTTCTAGTCCATGTGCCTGTCATACTTAAAACGTGATTTTCTCAAATTGTTGGTTGGTAGTATGAACTTTATTAGGCTACTATCTAGAATGAAAATTGATGGAGAACATGAATTAACCCGCGTAATTTCAAGCTATCTAATATCTAATAAATCTGCATTTTACTAATATGTGAATAAGCAGGGCTAGGATCATATCATAATGCCATATTATTTAGTTCCTTTTGAGCCAAAAAAATAGACTTTATCATCAACTAATGCATGTTTCATATCACGGTGGAATTGTAAAAATCCCGGCGAGGAAGTTGACTGTTAAAAGCAGAAATCACAGAAGAAGCTATATCTCCACTGATCTTCTGATAATGCACCAAACCTTTTGGAAAAACAAATACTTCACCCTTTTTGATGGACTTAGAAATGAGTTTGTCAGATGTAGTGATAAAACCAACATTTAATTCACCTTCTAACAGAAAAATAATCTCGGTAGCAGGTAGCACGAGGGTGTGTGTGTGGTGGGTTTAGTTCTTTTATTGGTACTAAACATTGGAATAAATCGAAATGGTTGTATATACCTAACATTCAAGTTTACTGCTGGTATTTTATTTTAAATTAATATTGGTAACTTAAGTTATTTGATTTTAAATTAATTTTAGAAGTAGATAGTTTCATGTGTTCTGAGTCATTTGATTTTAAATTAATATTGGTAACTTAAGTTATTATAAATGCCAAAATTGGGACTTCTGGTACAGAAAATATGTGAAGTGTCATTTATACGAAAAGTGTTAGGGTGTGATATCAATTTGAAGTAGTCTACTAACAATGGTGAGGATTGTTCCTCCTACCTTCGAAGGCATTGGCTGAAGGAGGTGTAACTACATTTTGGTGTGCATGCTTTCAATGTATTCTCATTTTGTTCACGTTGTTTCATATGTTCAGAAATGTTATCTCAATTGATGAATATGCATCGTGCTTTAAAAACATTGATCCACCGGAACCATCAATACATGGACAACCAAGCTGGTAACTACTCATAATCCAAATGAGAGTGGTTCATGAATTTATTTCTTCTTTGAAAGGGTTCAAGCAGCATTCATAGTTAGTGATCACGTTGCTCCATACACATGTTTATGAATGTAATTAACTGCTTGTTCATATTTCATGTGCAGAACATGATTTAATTGTCGGAGATTGAAGAGGTTAGTTTTGTAACTAAACCTTTGAATATGAATGTCATTTTTACTCTTATTGTTTTTGTATCTAGGAAATATTCAGGTTCTTCCAATTTGAAGTTTTTTTGTCTAACTATGATGTCACTTTAGTTGTTTCTTAGCTGAAGCCAACTTATACATATTATTTGTTTAAAATCTTATTCGGTGTCGCGGAAATGGAACAAGTGGTGGAGTACCAAAATCGCAAGTTGTGTCTTATAAGGTGTGTTGGTATCATATTTATTTCAAATCTTCATATCCAACAACATTACAGGTTTCAGCTGAACCCAATTCAAAATCTATGTGGAAACGGTGCTAACACCAAGGAAGAAAATCTTATAATGAGTTGAAGTTTCAGCATTATTGCTCAAATTTTATCTACACAAACTTCTCACATGAGACTGCTAGTATTGATAATATGACTTAATCTTGTTTTTATTTTCTTCTTTAAATGGTGCAGCAATGTGAGGATGTTCAACTGTCTGAATACGAGGGTATGTAAAAAAAATATTTCAGATTCCTCAGATTTGAGCAGCTCTAAAATGTTATATCTGAAATGATGCATATGAAACTACTCCCTAACCTATGTAGGGAGTTGAGAAGCTTTCTGTTAGTAGTAAAGCACTTTTAAATGGCAGCTCTAACACCTAGATTTGTAACTTAATTTTTGTGGCTGCTTTTTCAATCACGGTGTACTCCTCAAGTTTTTGTGCAGATTCACAGACATCACTCTACTTAAAGAAGGATTTATCTCCTTATGCCAGCTACTATGCCCCATCATCTCATATATTAACAAAATCTCATGAGAAGATGGGATCCCCCGGGGGTTTAGCATATAGTAAAGCTAATGGGGGAACAGAGTATATAAACTCACTTTTAAGGATTTCCTTGTTTGCAAGTTATCGAAATGTTTTTCTGCCGAAATTTTAGCTACCACTGAAATGTGTGATGCAGGAAATGAAGAATTTCTCACCTACTGCAGCAAATCTCTTGTCTTCAATAGCTAAAATAGATAGTTGTTACTATCTTGAGGTTTTAATCCCGTCATTCTCTAAGTAACTTTTATCTTTCGCCTTTTTCGTTTCTGTGAAATAATTCTCCATATCTATTTACAAACATTACATCAAATGTACATTGTAAATGTTGGTACTGCCTTTAAGAAGATGCTTTGGCCTGCTGCACTGAAATTTCTTGATCCCAAAACTACTGCAAAGATACAGGTGAAGGATATAACTATCAACTAGTAATCTTAAACATGCTTGTTTCCTACAACGCTGCTGATTCTTACATTCATTTCCCTAATTTTCAGATTCTTGAATCTAAGTCTCTATATAAATTACAGGAAGTCATCGACTCTAGGTATATGCCTATGTGGCTTCACCATGCTGCATTGCAATTTCTATTTATCTAACTGATGTATTTGGTGTGTGCAAATGAATTATGCAGTCAATTGCTAGACTTTCTGTTCGCAGGAATCGATGTTGCAAAATGCAGACGAACAATCTATTCGCAGTCTCAATGGTTGTAGAGTGACTGATCAAATCTTGAATTTGGTTCCAAATGTTCAGGTATTTGATATACATTTCGTAGACAAATATAGAATTTTTATGTTTAGCTTTGACGTGACTTCTGGCTTCCTATAATTAGTTATATTTCCATTTCTGAACTGCAAAACTTTCGTACGACATTGAGATGCATGAAGTTATGGGCTAAGCGCCGTTGCATTTATTCTAATGTATGGGAAAACTTGTGCTATATGTTTTAATTGTTGCGTATGTGATGTGGTTAAAAAATTAGAGAACGCAAGGTTAATGATTGAAAACTTTTTTATGTTAGTGTTTATTGTGTGAATATCATGAATATTGATGATTGCCATTAATGTAACCTATAATAGTTGTATTATGAATCCTAAACTGAGTGCATATTTTTTTCAAAAAAATATTTGCAACTTGCGGCGGTTCAAACGGCCACAATATACCATAGTTCTTTTTAAAAAAATATTTTCAACTTGCGACGGTTCAAACCGCCACAATATACCATAGTATTTTTTAAAAAAATATTTGTAACTTACGACGGTTCAAACCGCCACAATATACTTTCGCAGTCAACAATGAAAATAAAAATCATTAAGCAAGTTAAGATGGTTGAAAACCGTCACAATATGGAGATTACGACAGTTAGCTACCCGTCGTGAAAATAACGACGGTTTGTACGATAGTTTTCACAACCGTCGCAATACGGTCTCACGACGCACGTTTCCGTGATGGGATTGAAACCGTCGTAAGTTACAAATTGCGACGGTTAAAACCATCGTAATCTATCAAAATGAATCGTCGCAATTTGACATTTTTCTGGTAGTGGAGATAGGCAGGAAGTAGAATCAACCGACTCACAACTTGAAAAGAATACTCCGACGGGGAAAGAGAGGTTTAAACGAACGACTTGACGGGAGCACTAAGTGAAATGAACACATCTGTCAATAATTTCTGCTGAGGATAAAACAAAACCTTCTGAATCATGCCATTATCTGCCGGAGAGACAACTAGCAACCAAGATATCAAACCTGGCTTATGCTTCAGATGCATATGTTTAAAAATGACGTAATGCTCCATACGAAATGGAAATGCTACACGTTTAGGAGGATGCTATGAAAAACTGTAAATGCAAAAGAACACCACCTGGAGAAGTGATGAGAAGATCCACAAACCAACTCTACTGAGAAATATGCTTTGAATGACCTTCCTGAATAAAACTCTTTTGAGGGAAAATTTCGCTCGGAGGGGGAAAAACAAAACTCCACTCAGTGGGGAAATAATGAACAAAACCTGTTGAGAAATCCGCCCTGGTGGGGATAACGAGGAACATCTGCTGGGAATGCCACCCTACTGGGGACAAACAAAACCTGATGAAAATTCCACTCTGCTTGGAATACAATAGCAACACCTGATGAAAAATCCCTCTGTTGGGGATGTAAGACTCTACTGAGAATTCCACTCTGAGGGGAAATGAAAGTAACATCCGTGAGGATTCCCTCTGCTGTGAACACAATAAACGCTTACATAGAATTCCACTCTGCTGGGAATTAACAAGCTCTGCTTGAAACATTTGCCATGAGAAAAATGAAAATATCAACTGCTGGGAGATCGTCCCAAAACCTGATTCTGAAAGATGTGAATGACCATTGGACTTTGCTGGAGATATCAACCTGGCATTGGTTTACCTATCAAGGGAATCAACATCAAACCCTGCTTGGAGAGATAAATTAAGGAATACCAACCTTGATGGGGAAAGACATCAAGAACGTCAATCTTGCTGAAGAGGAATCCACCATGCTGAGGATTAGAGCACACTTCTGATGGAGACAAAATTTTTGATATGATATCAGGGCTATGTGGGGAGAGATAAACTCTCTGTTGTGGGAAGACCAAGGTTAAGCCCCTGTCAAACAAATGCCTGACTTCATATCAACACCATTTTACCTGAAGTAGGCAACCCTTGAACACTCGCTAAGGAGTACAAATCAGAATCGGTTGGAGAATACAAAATTCTAAACTTCTACTAGGGGAGGAATGATTCACCATGCATTATTGTTAGAACTTCATTACTGGGGAGAAAAGCTCTATTGGGGAGACAATCATGTCAGCCTGTAAACAAAAAATAATAGGGCATTCTACATGCAAAATAGCTACCTCAGTCACCATTCATGATACCTATCGTTCAAGTAAATTCATTTTTTTTCATTATGCTCTGTAAAGCCTTATGTTTTCACCTATAATGTTTACTAAAAATATCAGACGTTTTTTGTAAACAAAATAGTAAAAGTAAAAATAGAAATGAAAAGCTCTTTGAGTGAAATGAATATTTTATTGATGAAAAGCCTGTAAATAGGCAAGTTTCAATTTGGATGCAATTCCTAAAAAGAGGTAATTGCGCAAAAAGCAAAAGAATTTACAAATGTCGGCAATGTGGGATCAGACATCCACCATGTGTCGATTCAGCTATGACATGTATATCTTCAATGTTCCCCAATGCTTCGCCTTTTGAAAAGACTGACTAGACTGATTCCTTTCCTTCAGGATAACCATGTATCAGAATAAATGACAGCTCAAATTCAGACCGTAGTCGTTGCTTTCAAATCCCTAACATTTTCCTGGATCGCCCTTGCGGGTTTTCAATCCACTAGGATACCCATTTTTGCCAAAGTCGTCTTTTCAGGTTTTCAACTTTACGGGTTCACTCTTTTTCTTTTATCCCTAATTTTTGCCTGAACCTTTTCTTTTTATGGTTCGCCGGGATGCCCCATTTTCCTGGACTTTTCTTTTTGTTTCCAGCGGGTCTATTTTAAGCAAAGTTTTTTTTTACTACGTCTGCGTTCACAGGGAACGTAAAATCTTCGCCATCCATAATGGATAATAATAAGGCTCCACCAGAGAAAACATTTATTACAACGTATGGACCTTCGTAATTTGGAGTCCATTTGCCCCTGTGATCTGTCCGAGGAGGAAGTATCCTTTTCAATACCAAATCACCTGTCTGGAAGCACCAACGACGCACTTTCTGATCAAAGGCTTTCTTCATCCTGCTTTGGTACAACCGGCTATGAGCAGTGGCTACCAATCTCTTCTCATCAATAAGACTCAACTGATTCAACCTAGCTTGCACCCATATAGCTTCGTCAAGCTTCACATCAGTCAAAACTCTCAAAGAAGGAATCCCAACTTTTAATGGTAGGACTGCTTCCGTACCATACACTAGTGAGAAAGGAGTTGCCCCGGTTGATGTACACACTGAAGTACAATAACCGTGTAGAGCAAAGGGAAACATCTTGTACCAATCCTTGTAGGTTACAACCATCCTCTGCACAATCTTCTTGATATTATTACTTGCTGCCTCAACAACGCCATTCATCTTCAGACGATATGGAGAAGAATTGTGATGCTCAATCTTGAAACTCTAGCACAGTTCCTTCATTATCTTGCTATTCAAATCCAAACCATTATCAGTAATAATTCGCTATAGGATTCCATAACGACAAATGATGTCCTTCTTTATGAATCGGGCTACCACCTATTTCGTAACATTTACAAATGAGGCTGCTTCCACCCACTTCGTAGAGTAATCAATGGCAACCAGAATGAAGCAATGCCCATTGGAAGCAGTTGGCTCAATCTTTCTAATCAAATAGATGCACCTTATCAGCATAAATTTGGCATTTATGGCACTTTATGGCGTATTTGAAACAATCAGATTCCATAGTCATCCAATAATACCCAGCTCTCAATAATTTTCTGGCCATTGCATGTCTACCGGCATGAGAACCCAAAAGAACCCTCGTGGACTTCTTCCATCAACAAGCTTGCTTCGTGCTCGTCAACACACCGCAACAAGACCATGTCAAAGTTGCTCTTGTACAACACATCATCCTTGTTCAAGTAGAAGTTACCGGCTAGCCTCCTCAGAGTCTTCTTATCTTTTCTAGATGCCCCAGATGGGTACTCTTGAGTCTTGAGAAAATGCTTGATATCAAAATACCATGGCTTTCCATCAGATGCCTTTTCAACTGCAAACACGAAGGCAGGTCTATCAAGACACATGATGGTGATCGCTGGAGCTTCATTCTATAAATTCACATCGTACATTGATGATAGCATTACCAAGGCGTCTGCCATTTGATTCTCATCCCTAGGCACATGATGAAATTCAACTCTGTCGAAGAAAGGTAGTAGTCTTCTAGCATAGTTCTTGTATGGCACCAAGTTGGCCTGACGAGTTTCACATTCTCCTTTGATCTGACTAATGACTACGTTGGATCGCCATATACATCACGATTCTTGATCCTTAGATCAATGGATTCTTCTAAGCCCATAATGCACACTTCATATTCGGCTTCATTATTGGTACAGGAGAACGTTAATTGGGCAGTGAACGGTATGTGAGAATCGTAAGGAGTTGTAATGATTGCCTCGATTCCATTGCCATATGAGTTAACAGCTCCATTGAAAACCAACTTCCATTGAGATCCAATCTTAGGAACCTCGTTAGATAAAGGCTCATCGCAGTCCTTCATCTTCAGGAACATGACGTCTTCATCTGGAAATTCAAACTTCATTGGATGATAATCTTCAATTGGTTGTTCAAGAAGATATTCCGACATAACACTTCCCTTAATGGCTTTTTAGGAAACATACTGAATATCATACTCTGTTAAAACCATTTGCAATCGGGAAATCCTTCCAGAGAGTGCTTTCTTTTCAAACACTTACTTGATCGAATCCATCTTTGAAATCAACAGGGTTGTGTGGTTTAACATGTACAGTATCAAACGCTTAGCAACCCAAGCGGGTGCACAACATGTTTTTTCCAGCATTGAGTATCTTGATTCATAATGTGTGAATTTCTTACTCAAGTAGTAGATGGCGTGCTCTTTTCTACCTGTTTTGTCGTGTTGACCGAGCACACATCCTATTGAATTCTCAAGAACCGTAAGATACATCATCATATGTCTCCCTGTAATTGGAGGAATGAGTATTGTAGGTTCCTGCAGATACTCTTTTATTTTTTCAAACTCCTTCTGGAAATTTTCGTTCCACCTGACCGCTTGATCTTTTCTTAACAATTTGAATATTGGCTTGCAAGTGGCTGTAAGGTGAGATATGAACCTTGCAATGTTGTTCAACCTCCCCAGGAAATCATGAACCTCTTTTTCTATCCTCGGCTCAGGCATGTCTTGAATAGCTTTTATTTTAGCAAGATCTACCTCAATACCCCTTTCACTAACAATAAATCCCAGTAGCTTTCCAGATTTCACCCCGAAGGTGCACTTGTTAGGATTCAGCCTCAGTCTGAGTTTCCTCAGCCTTTCAAATAGCTTCAAAAGATTGACCAGATGTCCTTCCTCTATTTGTGACTTCACAATCATATCATCAACATATACCTCGATCTCTTGATGAATCATATCATGAAAGAGAGTCACCATCGCCCGCTGATAAGTTGCCCCAACATTTTTCAATCCAAAGGGCATCACCTTATAGCAAAAAGTCCCCCACAGTGTAATGAAAGTAGTTTTATCCATGTCCTCTGGGGCCATCTTGATTTGGTTATACCCAGAGAAGCCATCCATGAAGGAAAACACAATATTGAGCGATGTTATCAACCAACACGTCAATGTGGGGGAGCAGGAAATCTTCTTTCAGGCTCACTCTGTTTAAATCTCTATAATCGACACATATCCTGACCTTTTCGTCTTTCTTAGGCACATGAACAATGTTAGCGACCCACAGAGGGTAATTTGTGACAGCAAGAAAACCGGCGTTCAACTGCTTCTGAACTTTTTCTTTAATCTTGATAGGCCTCGCCCTTTTCAACTTCTTCTTGACTGGCGATCATTCTCCTCGGAGAGGCAATCAGTGTACCACTATATATATATCTAGCCCGGGCATGTCTTGGTAAGACCAAGCAAAGATATCCTTATACTCGTGGAGCATTTCAACCAATCTTCTCTTGACATTGTCTTCTAATGCAGCCCCAATTATGATTTCTTTCTTGTCGTCTTCGGTATCCAGATTGATGACTTCAATATCCTCCTATTAAGGCACAATAACCCTTTCCTCTTGCTTTAAAAGTCTGGCTAACTCTTTGGGTAGTTCACAATCTTCATCAGTCTCTTCTTCAGCTTGATAAATGGGAGTATCAAAGTCATACGAAGCCATAGCTAAATCTGAATCGATGGTATCTGAGAGAAAATACCTGCATGATTGATGTTTATGTTTATTGTGAAATGCAAAAAACAAAACACAATACCATTTTTTTGGTAATAAAATGCAATAAAAAAAGAAGGAAAACAGGGATCATAATATTTGAATGCGAAAAACGTCTTTTATTTATGATAATGTGCAAATAACAAAAGGCCCCACAGATTGGGTCACTACGTCTTAGGCAAAATGTAGGACTGAACATAATCAAAATAGTGAAAATTACTCTGCAGTAGTAACATGAATGACTTATTCGATAGTCCAGTTGCACAGCTTCTGGCCGGGAGAACATGGACGGATCCAAGCATCCATATCGCAGTCGCTATCACATTCGTCGTCCCCTATGGCCTGAAGCCTGTCAAATATGACTCCACCACTGGTGAATTGAACATGTCCCTTGTATCTCGGAGGATATTGAGAAGAACTGGAAGGCTTGAACCCTAGGCCAAATTTGTCCTATTTGACGTGAACATCAAGCACCTGACCCCACCTCTGCGAAGATCCAAATTCAACGATAGCACGGGCTTCTTTGAAAGACGACATAGAAACCTCTAGGCCTTTGACTTCAACAGGAGGCTTCTCCTGAATTTGCACTGCTTCAAAGGCTTGGCAGAGTGTTTCGTGGATCTCCCCATCCACTTTTACATACTTGAAGCATGACAGATGGCTCACCATGATATCTTCTTCACCGCACACCGTAACAATCTTTCCCCCATCATGTACTTCAGCTTCTGATGCAAGGTTGACGTAATTTCTCCTGCAACATGTATCCATGGCCGGCCAAGCAAGCAATTGTATGCCAGTTGGATCCATTATGTAGAAAGTTGCATCAAAGGTCTCGAGTCTAACCTGAATTGGCATGGTAATCTCTCTGAATACAAACCTCTTTGAGCCATCAAATGCTCACACTACCAAATCACTTGGTGTATAAATCAACCCCTGGGTATCCAATTTCATTAATGCCTTCTTGGGTAGAACGTTGAGTGACGATCATGTGCCAACTAGGACATGAGACAACAATGATCTTCTGCAATCCATGGAAATATGCAAATCATGGTTGTGATTTCTTCTAGCAGGAGTTAAATCCAGGTCGATGAAACCCAAATCATTGCCAGCATTGACGTGCGCCACAACCCCCTCCAATCGGTTAACTGAAATTTCCTGTGGTACATAAGTTGAAATCAAGATTTTCAACAAAGCATTTCGGTGTGCCTTAGAACACAATAACAATGACATAATAGAAATCTTCAAAGGAGGCTGATTTAAGTGATCCACAATATTGTAATCACTTTTGCGAATGAGCCTCATAAACTCCTCGACATCTTTAGAAAATAAACTGTCGCCACCAGTCTATTGATGTCCATCATTCTCAACCACTTCCTTTCCTTTTCCCTTGTCGATCTTGTCAATATTAGCCTCTGGTGGGGAAAAGAATCTTCTGCTTCGAGTGATCCCACCTGCACCCACTATATTCTCAACAGTAGAACCACTATATGATGAACTTTCCAGCTCTTATTTCTGCCCGTTACAGAACACTTATGCCACATAGTTCCACAGGATGGCCTTGGTGCTCTCGTATGATATGGGTCCTAGAACAGTAATGGTCACCGACACTAGCCTAGCAGGCGCTGAAATGTTAATTGTCCGGTAAGGAATTGAAATTGTGGCAATATCTCTTCCATCATTACTAACCCCATCATCAATGTCTTCCCCAACAGCTCTGTCAAACTGTAGATAACCCTCATCAATCAATCTTTGAATACCGTTCTTCAAAAGATCACAGTCCTCGAGTTGCACTTTACACTCTAAAAAATCAGTAGAACATCCTGGGAATACTCCCCCCTTTAACAACTTGTCTTTCACAAAACTCAACGGAGTCTTTAAATCCTTAACATTCATTATCAAATTCAATCTTTCTCCGTTAATAACAGCATTCGCCCTCGCCACACCATGATTTGGCATTAAGTTTTGATTCATATTAGGCTCCTCGTTGGTAAAGTTAATAGCCTTTGAGTCAAACAGGTCTTGAATCTTGTGCTTAAAGACTTTACAATTGTCAATATTGTGGCCTGGGGTGCCTGAATGAAACTCGCATCTCGCATTGGCGTCATAACCAGGAGGAGGAGCTCCGGTTAAATGTGCCAAGGTTCTCTTCTGAATAAGTTACAATTTAAGCAGATGTTGTAACAATTGTGAGTACAACATCAGTAGAGTCTTAAACTGTTTATTCGTCATTCTCTGTCTGTCAGCGTAAGGTCGTGGAGCATAAACCTGTTGCTGAGGTACAATTGGGATAGCTATAGTAGCAACTTGTTGATGATACTGAGATTGTGTTCTACCTTTACCCTTGTGAGAAATAGCATTAGCATCCCCTTTCCTCTTCTTATGGTTTGTTGTATATGGTTTCTTCATTCCTCTCAAAGAAGATCCACCACCATTTGGAATTTCCCAGACTTAATTCCATTTTCCACTCTCTCACCTGCCATTACCAGATCGGAAAA
Organism: Lathyrus sativus; assembly: GCA_963859935.3. Taxonomy (NCBI): domain Eukaryota; kingdom Viridiplantae; phylum Streptophyta; class Magnoliopsida; order Fabales; family Fabaceae; genus Lathyrus; species Lathyrus sativus. The sequence goes on from OZ012738.1 coordinate 421,125,835, forward strand.
ACCTGCAGACATACAGCCTATCAGCTTCTCATAATACACTTCAGGAAATGTAGCCATAAATATGCCAGACAATTCTCTTTCCATCATGGGAGGCTGCACTCTTGCTGCTAATTTTCGCCACCTCTGGGTGTATTCTTTGAAGCTCTCGTTATTCTTCTACGACAAACTCTGTAATTGCACCCTGTTCGACACCGTATCACTATTGTACTGATAGTGGCAAACAAAGGCCTCTGCCAATTCTCTCCAGCTTCGGATATGGGTTCTCTTGAGCCCCAAATACCATTCCAAAGATGCTCCCGTCAGACTGTCTTGGAAAAATGCATTAACATCTTCTCATCATCAAAGGATGCAGACATTTTTCTAAAGTATGCTCGGATATGTACTCTAGGACAGGTTATCCCTTTGTACTTGTCAAAATCTAGTACCTTGAACTTCGGGGGAATTCTGACCCTTGGAACTAGACCAAGATCTGACATATCGAGACCCAAAGACTTTTGGTTCTCAAAAGACTCCATCTTCTCCTCGATTAGTTTAAAACTCTTATCTGCCTCAGAAGGCAAACCACCCTCCATATCCCTCATAGAAAAGAAATCGTCCTGGTGATCTTCCCATTGAGGACCAACAACCTCGTGCGTAGCATACACACTTCCACCAACTACATTACCAGCTTCATTAATAGCACCTCCACCTAGAGGTATGACAACAGTAGGAACATTAGCGCCTTGTGGAACAGAGCCACCAACAGGTGGAGGAATAACCCTATATCCTCTATGCAAAACACCCTCTTCATCAACCCGTGCTATCAGAGGTTGGACCAGCGTCCTCAATTGTTCTTGTTTGTTAGCAAAATTCTGCATTAGCTCCATAAACTGAGACATGCGAGCCCTGACTTCCTGTAACTCAGCCTGAACCTGAACCATAATTCGTTGCTGATTCCCTCGAGTTGAGTACCTATGAAAGCTGAACTCCTCAATCCTGTTACTAAGGAAAACCAAACAAAGATAAGAACAAAAGGTCGTTGCAGACACCTACGATGCAAATGGAAATGCAAAATGCAAACATATCTATGTATTTACATGGAGATCTCCCCATGATTCCGGTTTCAATAAACATGAACAGTAGAGATGGATAAGAATACCACAATAATCTCCTCATATATCAAGTAAAACTGAGCCAATACATAACAACAAATGAGAAATATCGGAATACAAAAGGTATTGATTCCATCCTGTTGCACCCCAAAATTTGCCTTCTTTTTTTTCTAACCTTGACTGGCTTTTGCTTCGCGTTCATTTGCATCATCAGGTCATAGTTCATAGTCATACTTTGCATTGGTCTTCTAAGACATGGGATCGGGAGTTTTCCCTGAGTTTAAATCATTAAGTCAGGCTTATTTTCTTCAGGAATTGTCAGGCATCAAGAGCCTAAGGTTTTATCAGTCCCTAGGTTTGAGTTTGCTAGCAATCTTATATCCAGCTAGCTTAGGATCAAGGTTTATTTCTCATCATGGATAGAAGATCAGGTTATCAGGGAGGGTGGTATGGTTTCGGCTCAAGCGTGGTTGTTCAGTCACGATCAATATCAGAGGGAAGTTTGACCTAATCATGGTCAAACCATCAAGAAATTTCTTCGGTTGCAAGTTATCTATAACATTGTTTGTTTTCACAGAGGTGTGTACATGAAGTTCTAATTTTGGTTTAGGCCAAGCAATTCACATGTGTATGGATCAATCTATCAGGTTGTGATTAGGGCAAGTTCCTCATTAATGGCTAGTTCCTTTGGTTTAGAATTTTATGCAAGGTCGATTCAAGATTCCGGTCAAGGTGGATTCACTTTTAGTTATGTCTTGAGGATTATCCAAGGTTTAGTCATAAAAGCAAAATTTTGGGTTCAAGAAATGTATGGAGGATGTGTCAATAGTGCAATTCCAATGGTGAAGTTTCAAAGTCCACATTTCAAGTCCATCACGAAATTTCCACAAGAATGCAAGTTACAAAGCATTCAAGTTGGTGCACATGGCCTCATATTTCAAGACGTGACCTCTAATTCTAAGGCACTTTCGTCTTGGTCATAACTTTGCCAAAGAAGCTTCAAGTGCAAAATTTGGTTCACGTTAAGCTTCATTTAATCATATGAGAGTTCAAAATTTAAATGGTTCACCTTTGTTTAAATGGTGGGAGAATGCAAGGCCTTATTATTCATTATCCAAGACATTTAGTTCATGTTGGATTTTCGGTAGAGATTCAAGTTTCTCAAATTGCTAAGCCCACAAGTTGTTTCTTACGCTCTCTAATATGGCTAAATCACCCTTGGAACTATCATTCAAACTCAATTATAATTTCATCATGGTGTAAGAAAGCAATCAAGGGTGCAAATAATAACACAAGACCCATCATATTACAAGTTGTATTTCAAAAGCTACAATTTTAAACACATGAAGGTCCAAATTACATTAGTCAAATACTATGAAATGTACAACCATGCGAGTCACTCGGGGCATAATGATTATGCTACGTCGTTACATAAAATCAACAAATGTTCATCCATAGCGGGAAAAAATGCGCAATCTCACTAAAAATCCGTATGTAAATCTTCGTTCACTGACACGAAAGAGGAAAAAATATGGACAGGCTCTATTAAAACGTGACCCACCTCTGCTGATCTTGGACAGACACAAAACCATCAACCAAACGGCTACCTGTAGAGAAAACATAACAAATTCATGAGCCACAAATGGCAACAAAAAAAGAAAATGTACCATGAATATGAAAGTTCCCTCCACAAATGCCCTTTGTTAAACTTATAAAAAGGACCTTTCCAAAGTACCAAAAAAAAAAGAAGACGACCCATTTTCAGAACTTTAGGGGGCGACCAACCCTATTTCTCTCAAAAATATTTCTCTTCCTCCACTGATACTTTCACAAAATAGAGCTCCCCTCTTTGAATCATTTTTTTAAACCCAAACTCTTCCTTCTTCCCTTACAACCGCTACCCCCAAAATTTTCTGCAAAAAAGAAACTAACCTTCAACAACACCTTAAAACCCAGAAAACACGGAAACCAGATCTAGAAATAAGAACAAGAGGGAGAGAATATAAGAAGAAGTAGATCTAAAAAATAGAAAAGGAAGCCCTGAATCGTGAAACCTGGTCGAGGCGAGAACAAAGCGAGATGAAGCCAAGACATAGCTAGTCGACCAACACACCGCAGCTGAAGCAAGAAAGGATCTTCACAAAATAAGTGAGGATATGATCGGGAACAGTGGACATACCGTTTCATTTTCATTTCTGTTTTTTCCCAAATGTGGTTGAGAACTATGTTGTTGGAAGGTCACAGACGGTTTTTAGAACCATTTTTTCCCTTTCCTTTTTTTGTGTGTTGGGGAAGTAACGTTGGGCTTTGAGCCCGTCTGATGCTCTTTCTTACACCCCCGTTTTATTTGTTTGTACCGTTTAGATTTTGGGGTGGGTGACGGGCTCATGATCCCATATGATTCCACCTAGTCTCCACACCCCCTTTTATGTACACCCTTCAATTATTTTTGCACCCCCTAGGTAGTGTAGGTAACCCTTCTTCCACTACTATTTCCGATGTGTTGCTTGTCGAGGGTCTTAAACATAATCTACTTAGCATTAGCCAATCATGAGACAAAAGATACGATGTATCATTTTCAAAAGATTGTTGCAAAATTGTGCATAGTGATGACAAGAAGAGTATGTTTAATGGCCTAAGAGTGAATAATGTCTATATGCTAGACTTGAATGAAGTATCGTTAACAAGTGACAAATGTCTCATGACAATAAGTGAAGACTCATGGTTATGGCATAGGCGTTTAGCACATGTTAAATTTGACTTGCTAAATAAAGTAGTCTCAAAAGATCTAGTCTTAGGTCTCCCCAAAATTAAGTTTACCAAGGATCACCTTTGTGATGCTTGCCAAATGGGAAAACAAATGAGGATCTCTTTTAAATCCAAATATATTGTTTCATCTACGAGACCTCTCGAGATTCTTCATATGGACTTATTTGGGCCATCTAAAATTAAAAGCCTAGGTGGAAACTATTACGGTTTTGTAATAGTAGATGACTTCTCTAGATTTTGTTGGACTATCTTTTTGGCTAGCAAGAGCGATACGTCTGCCACCTTTGAGAGATTTGCCAAGCTTTCCCAAAATAAATTAAGCACAAACATTGTGTCAATTAGAAGTGACCATGGAGGTGAGTTTGAAAACCATTTATTTGAAGAATATTGCGGTAACCATGGAATTGATCACAACTTCTCCGCTCCACGTACTCCTCAACAAAATGGGGTTATGGAGCGCAAAAATCGTATTTTAGAAGAGTTGGGGAGAACAATGATCAATGAAAGTGGATTACCGAAATATTTTTGGGCCGGCGCCATAAGTACGACGTGTTATGTTTTGAATATGGTGCTCATCCGCCCCATTCTAAACAAAACACCATATGAGCTTTTAAAAAGGCGCAAGCCAAATGTATCTCGCCTACATGTTTTTGGTTGCAAATGTTTTGTTTTGAATAATGGAAAGGAAAACTTGTGTAAATTTGACTCTAAGGCTGACGAAGGTATCTTCCTTGGATACTCTCAATCAAGTAAAGCTTATAGAATCTACAATAAAAGATTACTTATTGTTGAAGAATTGATACAAGTAACATTTGATGAATCTTATCCGATAAATGTCGAAAAAGGTAGTGTTGTTCATGGTGCAGGTACATCTACAGAAGACATACTCAAAGGTGCCGAGCCGGGAATTGATCCGCCCGACCAAGCCAAAGTTGAGGAGGATAAATATGTCTGCCATGAGGAAACCGAGGAAGTTCATCCGCCCTCAAAAGATGATCTCCCTCCAGCTTGGAAGTCTTCCAAAGACCATCCAATTGACAACATTCTCGGAGATATATCAAAGGGTGTTACAACCCGTTCTCAGATAAGTAATTTCTGTTATCACTTCGCTTTCGTTTCGCAAATTGAACCTAAAAACCCTAAAGACGCCTTACTCGATAAACACTGGTTTTTGTCAATGCAAGAGGAACTTAATCAGTTCATTAGAAATGAGGTTTGGAACCTTGTCCCTCCTCTGCAAGGACATCGAGTAATCGGTACCCGATGGGTGTTTAGGAAAAAGTTGGATGAAAACGGAGTAATAACCCGAAACAAGACGCGTTTAGTCATGCAAGGGTATAACCAAGAGGAAGGCATCGACTATGAGGAGACTTATGTGTCGGTTGCCCGACTCGAGGCTATACGTCTTTTGCTTGCCTTCGATGTGCAAAAAACTTTAAGCTATTTCAAATGGATGTTAAGAGTGCATTCCTTAACTGTTACATTAATGAAGAAGTTAATGTTGCACAACCTCCGGGGTTTGAATCTCACGAATATCCTAATCATGTTTACAAACTAAAAAGAGCTTTGTATGGACTCAAGCAAGCTCCTAGGGCTTGGTATGAGCGCCTAAGCAAGTTCTTATTTGATCAAGGGTATTCGAGAGGCAAAATGGACACAACTCTCTTCATTAAGCGTCAAGGAAAGCACTTGATATTGGTACAAATATATGTTGATGATACTATATTTGGGTCAACTAACATGAATCTCATGAGTTAGTTTTATAACCTTATGCATGGTGAATTCGAGATGAGTATGATGGGGGAGCTTGCATACTTTCTCGGATTGCAAATTAAACAGCTTGAGGATGGAACGTTTGTGAGTCAAACTAAGTACTTTTTGGAACTTCTCAAGAGATTTGACATGGAAAACTCCAAAGCCATAGACACACCTATGCCTACATGCGCAAACTTGAATAAAGATGAAAGTGGTAAGGATGTAGAGGTAAAATGGTATTGAGGTATGATCAATTCACTTCTTTATCTTACCGCATCTAGACTCGACATTATGTTTAGCGTGTGCATGTGTGCTCGATATCAATCAGCTCCTAAGGAATCCTATTTGAAAGCTGTAAAGCACATCCTTCGCTACCTTTCTGGGACTCCGAAGTATGGGTTATGGTATTCCAAAGGAAATGATTGCTCATTGGTAGGCTTCTCCGATTCCGATTTTTCTGGGTACAAATCGGATAGGAAAAGTACTAGTGGTACTTGTCACCTATTTTCAAATTCTTTGGTAAGTTGGCATAGTAAGAAACAAGTTTCTGTTGCCTTGTCAACCGCTGAAGCGGAATATGTTGTCGCCGACAGTTGTTGCACTCAAGTCTTGTGGCTTAAGCAACAATTGTTGGATTTTAACCTCAAACTTGAATGTATTCCTATTTTCTGTGACAACACAAGTGCCATTAATCTAACCAAAAATCCAGTATTACATTCATGCACCAAACATATCGAAATTCGACATCATTTTCTTAGGGATCATGTAGAGAAAGGGGATGTTATTTTTGAACATGTTGATACTAAAAATCAACTAGCGGACATTTTCACAAAGCCGCTAGCAACTGAACCTTTCTTTCATATCCGACGAGAACTTGGCATTCTCGATATTTTGGATCGTGTGTCATAATATTACTTGTTCATTAGTTTATTCATTTATGATTATATTCTCGTACATCTAACAATTCAAGGTTGTTATAAGTACAATTGTATAAGTCATCAAGCTATCCTTGGTATTGAGGTGATGTTGTTCCTCTTCTTTTTATCTCTCTCTAATGTATCGTGTTCAAAAGTTGTATCACATGATAAATATTCTCAATATGATATTTTTTATGTATCATATCTGTTTAGTTGCTTATTGTTGCTTGGCATTGTATTTATGCATCAATTATCTGCTCATATGTGCATAAAATTGAAAATCTACACATTTTGCCTGTATGAGTCGACCATAACAGGACAACGGTCGACGCACACTTATTATTTTTGCATTTTCTCAATATTTGTGTTGTTATTTTGTTATTTTGTTTCTTTCTTTGTACTCATGCCAACTGTGTGTTTTTTTTTATAATTTGTATGTCTTTTTGAGTTTCGAATTATATGCTATCTCTTAATCTATAATATGATTATCAGTTGCTTTCTCCTTACATTGACAATATTTTGTGTGGATATTGGTTGATGATAGTTATTACCTGTTGAGCATTTTGGAATTGAACATATCATTCTTAACCTATCTCTTTCTCTTTTTCATGTTGTCAAAGGGGGAGAAGAGAGTTGGAGTGTGCCAAAGCCAAGCCAAGAAGATCACATAAGTTTTTCTATAAGTATAGAATTGCAAAAGCAAGGGGGAGATTATGTTATCAATATTGCACGTTGCTCTCGTTGGCTTTGCGTGTTTTTTCATCATCAAAAAGGGGGAGTATGTGAGGGCAAACCCTCATATAACATACATACTAGAGTTTCGATGATAACAAAACGCGATCATGAATGAATCGGTTTTCTCGATTCTACCTCTACAACAAATGCAATATTTCACCTCTCATATCCTTCTTATATCCATCTAATTTGTCATATTAAATTCAATATATATGGGAGATCAGCGATCATGACTAGATGCATAAAAATCACAAAAATATGTATTTTTGCAGTTTTGCAGGGTTTGAGTCGACCATAGGTCGACGCATGGTCGGTGCATGAATCAATGCAAAAGCCCACGGGTTGATGCATACTGTGAAGACTTTTCAATCTGTCTAAATCTGCAGGCTATGCGTCGACACATAGTCCTGCTATGGTCGATCGTTCGCTCGTTTATGCTGTTTTTGAAGGCTTTCCACTTTGGGTGAAAAGTTGTTATGTTTGTTGGCTTGTTGGTTACTATATATAGATGTTTTATGTTCTTTACACAACAACAGTTGAAATTTTGAGTCAATTGTGCAAGAATAAGAAAAATGAAATAGGTGCTACCAAATCTCTTCATCTTCATCCTCAACAATTCACAACACAACAATTACATACAATAATTCTTGTTGTACTTTGTGGTTCTGTTCAAGGTGATAAGGTCTGAAGCCGTCGATTGGGAATCCGGTTCGGGTTGAGTTTGTAGCAGGTTTTTCTTGAATAAAACCTTTAAGGTTTTCCCTCCAAGATTCGGAGAATTTGGGGGTTTTTGGTACGGATCGTGTCTACCAACTTCAGCTGAGCGAAGGTGATTGAGAAGCGGAAGGTTTCGTCAGTCTAGTAGCGGGAATCAGTGAAGTGTGCAAGAGAGTTCCGGGTTCAATTTGTGTGTGTTTGAGATCAGTCGGGCCGAGGGTTTGAAGAACGGAAGGTTGTTCAACAAAGGGGTTGGAATCGGAGGTCTACTCACAACGATCGAAGAACTTGATTCGACTGGAATCAAGGAACAAGGAGAGAAAGCATCATCAACATCAAGAGAGCTTGTTTGTATATTTTGCTTATCTATCCTTGTATAAACATTTCAACTCTACAGGTGATATCTATTATATTGATCTCAATTCTAGATTTAGAATTGAGGGCAGACGTACCCTGTAACACCCCCTTTCTATACCCCCAAATAAACAATTAAATCATTTAGGCACTTAATAAAAAATTTCATCAGAGTATAATTTAACACATGGTATAAAAGAGGCACGTCACATTATCCAGGAAATTCAAAACACATACAACACCTGCTCATAAAGATATGCAACAAAGGGTAAATCACCACAAAGGAACTTAGTCCTTAAAACCCACATATCAATATTTAGAATAAAAGCGGAAACATCTAAACATTGATTCACTTCATTCATATAAACATTATATACATCAACAGTTTAATTCAAGTCATAAATCATGTTTACAAAACATTCACCAGCAGATACATACACAGATGTATCACAAAAGAATCAAAACAATTCCTAACTACCCGATGCTACATATCAGAGCCAACCGATCAAAAAGAATGAAGCCACGCTTCACAAAATGTCTCCAGCAAACCTACTCTGCAATGCCTCATAGAGCATCATAAAACAGCAGAAGGGTAAGAAACATTATCATAACAAACAATGCATATAATTATATATTTATATACACCAACATAGAATACACATAACATATTTCTCACTGCAACTCATCACAATTCATCACATACCTCACAATGTATATCTACACAACTAAGCATATTCACCAATCATGCTTCACAATTCACAACATTTCCACATAAACATTTACACCTATGTTTACTTTAACAATTCACATAAACATACACAATTATGTTCGTTTCACCAATACATCATATGAAGATGATAATGTAACTCATAGAGACTGTTGCATCCTAAAATTTGCCCAACCTTATTCACTTGGTTTATGTTTCAATATCATTAGCATTTGCATATAGAGTCATGTACATAGGTTACTCATCTGCATAGCAAGTCATTCAACAGGGAACCAATCATTATTCTCATCTCTGGAAGCCTATCAAGAGGTTATTATTCTAATTCAATCCCATTCAAGTCATCAGAAAAGAATTTGAAAGTTGAAGAAGTCAGTAGATCAAGCATTGAGTATATCTCCTAACTGAGGGTGTCTGAGGATCAACAAAGAAATTGTGAGCTGTGGGCTGAGCATGGGGAGTATCTAGACATCATGGGAGACTTAGAAAGTCATTTGGAGAAGGAGACAAGTCATTGGTGTAGTCACAAGAGTTGTGGAGGAAGACAGTCAACTAGGGTTTCATCTGGGTCAACCCTGGGTCAACCCTAGGTCAAAGGATTGATTGAAAGGCATTGAGGGCTATTGAGGAGATGTGGGGTCTATCATTTGACATGAAGAATAAGTATATGTTGTTATACTAAGGAGAATTCAAGAGAAAACAAGGAGAAGAGGAGTTTCTAAATTAGGGTTTCTATGTAAAATCCCCTAGTTTAGGTCAAATTTCCAAGCAAGATAAGTCAAAATGCAAGCTTCAAATGGATCCTTGGTCAACATGAAACTTGTATAGGATCTCAAGACCTTTAATTTGAGTGGTGGAAGACATCAAAGAGATTTATAGAACTCAAGTTATGGTCCTTGCAAGTTACAGGTCAGCTGAGGTATCTGAAATTTTGTCTGTGAAAGTGACTTGTCTTCCAAGCAATTTTTACCCCTCAAGGAGATTTCAAATAAATTTCTGGTAAACATAAGAATTGTTCCTCATTGTCTTAGCTTTCTAGAATGGTATGGTATGCCTCCATATGATTTGTGGAGCTCTACTTATGGTCTTGGCAAGCAAAGGGTATTTTGGTCATCTAAGGATTACAGGTCATTCCTAGCCTATGCCCAAAACTAATACAAGGGAGCTTCAAATGAAAAACTTCCCAACATCAAAGTTGCTCAGAATGCCATTTTAAGTCAAGAAAAGAAGTCATGGAAGTTTGGAAATGCATGGAACAAGACTTGATAAAAGTTGGTGAAAAGTGACTTAAAAAAGGCATATAACTTGAAAAAGTTCAAGTTGGAAAATGGTTTGAGAGATCTACAAGTCCAATATGGGTCATCCAATATACCAAATTGATTCCCAACATCATTTTAGAGAGATTGGTTCAAATATATTTTTGATTTGAGGTCTTAAAATGGGGGTTACTTTGTAAAGTCCATGCTTGCATATTAAGGAACCATTGCAAATCTTCACACAAGGCAAGGAAAAGCTTGGTTTTTCATACATACACTCCTAACATCTCATGAGAGGAGATTTTAACACAAATTTACCCAAGGTGCAAGCATGATATGAGATGATTCAAGATACCATCAAATGATAAATTCATGAAAGTTCCACAAGTTTCTAGATCCCTCTAGGACCAATCTAGAAGCTTCTCATTCTGTTAATCCTCACCTATATAAGGAAATGAAGCCATTTGTGCATTGGTTGGTGATTCTTTGAGCTTGCAAACATTACTTTGAATCCTTCACTCCAATTTGCATTTTCTATCCAAACTCCATTAAAGCTTCATCAATCATCTCAGTTTCTGTTATCATCATCATCCACCATTATCATAGAGTAATTGGCAAAGGAAATTGGAAGGAATTCGTGGCTGGTGAAGGAGATCCAAGTTTACACTCCAACTTGCATGAAGAGGGGGATAAGGTGATTCAAGGAGATTTAGCCACAACAATTGCAAACAGTAGAAAGCACACCATTGGAGGAGCATCTAGAAGCCATTTCAAGTCTTGAATTGCAACACAACTATACCTACCATCATCACTTGCAAGGTATGCAAAACCCTTCGAATCTCCTTATTTATGATGTTGTAGATCATGTGGTTAAGATAGGAATGCTTAGAGACCATAGGGAATTGATTCATGAAATCTAGAGAGAGTTATATGGAGTTTGATGGCAGAGTGGTGAAACTGTGATGATCAAGAACTCCTGATTTAGGGCAAGAGAATGTGAGATGTTTGGCTCAGAATACTCACCATGGCTTGTAGATCGTTCTAGGTTAGTTTGAGTAAGATTGGTGATCATGCACACCAGGTGCAATCTATGGTGTCCAGAACTTCCAATCATCGGGTTTTAATGTGGGTTGAGAATTAGGTGAAATTAAAAGCATGATCGCGTAGAGGGGAAGAAATGGAGTGGGTTTGGTTTTTTAAGTATGTGATTTCATGTCCTGTGGGGGGAGAATGATGAGCTCGAAAATGCTTGCATGGGAATCAAATTCTGAAACCCTAATGGCTGGAGGAAGAAGATACGTGGGCCCTTGGATCTGGTGGGAAACCTTGACTTGACCAGGGATCTAACGATCCACATTCAATCTGAATTTGGAGGCAAATTTCAAAATAATGAAACGATGCGTTTCATTAAAGTGTACTGGTGGGCCGTTTCTGTTATCTGCACCCCCACTCTTGCTGGGCCCAACGTGTATCCAAGTGTTTTCTTACTTTTCATACCCCCCTTGTCTTTAATTCATTTTAATTTCTTTTCAATTTTGCATTCATTTTTAAAAAATCATATCAAATTGAAAAAACATTATTTTTTAATAATTCTTTTTGCATAATTTTCTTTAAAGAGTCAAGAAAATTATAAAAAATAAAAATTGCATTTTATTTTTTATTTGATATTTTTCCCATATTTTCCAAATAAATGCCTATTTTAGGTGTTTCATTTCATACATGATTTTGATAAATTTTGTTCTAATAGTTGCTTTAATATTTTTTGTCCATTCTTTTTAGGTTGATTAATAGACATTTCTATCTTGCATATGCAATTTAATTCATATTTTTAGGGATTAGTTTTAGGTGTTTAGTAGGTGTGAATAACATGAACAAAATTAGGGTTTTAAATCAACTTAGGTGAAATAGTTTAATTCTTTTAGGATAGTTTAATTTGATTTTTGGGGTATGGACTATAGGGGTTATGGGTATAGGATAGATCCCCTTAGAAATCACCAGGATTCCCCTACTGCTATTAGTATATACTGCTATATGTGATTGATTGGTGTGGTGTGCCCTTTGGGATTACTGATTTGTCTGTGTGGGTATTGGGATTGTCTGGGGATTGGGGAAGCTGAAGACTTGTGATGATGAGGCCATTGGAGATCCAGAGCTTGAAGGCCAACTTCCAGAGTTGATGAGGAGATTCATGCTAGCAGCTGTTGAGAAGATTAGGGTTTAGGAGCTAGGTAGAGCTCTAGAGTAGTAAACTTGATTCTCAAGCATGGAAGGTCTTGACTGCCTCCATTCCTCTCTGTGATACAGAGTCTCTCTAAGACACTCACCCCCTTCCTTTGGAAGGCTTGGTACTACTATCTAAGGGATAGAACTCTTGAGAGAAAATGTCTTATATGTTAATAGCAGTTGGTTTGCCACCCTTGGTAGTCAACTAATTGCTTAACACCCAATCCATTCTGGTGATTGATCCCTCAGCTTGGAGGATGAGACTTGAAGAAAAGCCATTGTAGACTGAAGATTGGTAACCCAAAGCCCTTGCCTGAAGACTATGAAGATGGAGATTGATGCTTGCTGAAGCTAGAAGTCAGATGTTGTTTGCAGAGCTGTTGTGGCTGTTTATTTTTGCTGTATTTCATTTCCTGATGTATTGATTGGTTTTCCTGACTGTATTGTTTGCTGTTTACCCTGTTGGGTTGAAAGTGAAGTCTGTTCACTTTTGCCTATTGTTTTCTAGGTTCGAGGTTGAGTGGGACTCCATTGCCTCGCTTGTATTGCTGCATTCATGCATTTTACTGTTTTACTGTATATATCTGATATTGTTTCTGTTTCTGTCTATTCCCTTAGGATCTCTGTTTCTCTCTGCGCAAGAGAGGAGCATGATAGACACTAGGTCTTAACCCATGCATGATAACATTAGGTTAGTTTGATTCCCTTTGCAACCGTAGGTTAGAGTTCTGTCTCTTCTTTCTCAAAACAAACAGAAAAACACCATAAAGATTTCAAACACAATAAAAGACACTTCTTTCGTAAAAGAATGTGAACTCATCAAGACGTCATTTTTGTCCGCTTGGACTGCTAATCAGAAAAACCTTTTTCAGAAGGAATAAAATCAATCAAGACAGACTTGTGTCGTACGTGGCCCGAACTACGTTTGCTCTGATCTTCCATGCAGTGTGGAAGTACGTAGGCATAGGATGCGATATCCTAGCGAGCAACCTCCCCCTCCTTTCCCGTAGGTAGGCGAACTACGTTGACTCTGATTTCTCGTTCCAGACGGAAATACGTAGGCATAAAGTGCGATACTTTGCCGAGTCATTTTATTTTCTTTTTAACCCTGACCCGTAGAGTAGATAGAATAACAATCCATACCCGAAAACAAGCGTGGATCCCGTCGAGTACGACGGACGTGAGGGGTGCTAATACCTTCCCCTTGCGTAACCGACTCCCGAATCCAGGTTTTGGTTGCGACGACCATACCTTTCCCGTGTTGTGCGAGGTTTACTCTGAGCGTTTCCTTTCCCTCCCGTGGGATAAATAACGCACGGTGGCGAATCTTCTGTTCAGCCGGCGCCGATTTTCGCAGTAGCGACAGCTGGCGACTCTGCTGGGGATCCAACGTCCCCTGGCTGCTAAGGACTGCGATAGTTCTTATGCATTTGGGATCCAACGTCCCTTAAGAGAGTCAATCCTAACGCTTGTTTTCCCGTCGAGGATTTTGTATGGATTTATATTTCTGACCTTTATTTTCAGCTTTATATATATTGATTATTATTGCTGTATTTTGGGGTGTGACGGGTGTTCTGATACTGAGTGAGAAGCCGGACCTGGGCTTGAGTGCACCTAGAATTAGAGTAGAGATTAGTTGGCGCCCGCTTGCTTTGCTTGCTTTGGTGTCCCGCGAAATCTACACTCAGACGAGGTTCCTCTGGTTGGCCTCCTGCCCCTTCCTTTGGTTGGCGTGGGTTGCTGGTTAGTTGAATTGTCGACTCTGGGGACCGATCATTTGGAAGTTGGCTAAGTGAGGCCTCTTTAGGATTTGATGATGCCACTCCTTATGGGAATCGTACCATCAACCCTGAAGGTCTGTGACACCGACGACCGCATAGGATGCCATACCTTTGTCAGTTACTAGGACATCCACCTGTGAGAGGGTTTGGGGTTATGCAGGTAACTAGACTTTCAGATACCGGTTATTGCTTGATCAGAGTTCCTGGGTATTTATGGAAAGTTATGAGGTCTGTCAGAGACCATTTGGAGAGGTGTTATGAGGTCTGTCAGAGACCAGTTGGATAGTTCTGGGGTCTGTCAGAGACCAGTTGGAGATGTGATTCGAGGTCTACCAGAGACCAGTTGGAGTTATGGTTTGAGGTCTGTCAGAGACCATTGTTGGAGCTTTGTTTTAGGTCCATCTGAGACCAGGGTTTGAGGACTTCTAGAGAATCTATCTGAGACTTCTTGATATGGTTCATGCTATTCAGCTGCGGCAGTTGGTCCCTGTTGCATGTTACTTGCATTGCATTCGGTGCATACTCATCATCATTGCATCCCACTAACGTGTGTCTGTGCTGCAGGTGCATTTGCATTTCCCGAGTTCTAGTGTCCGGATTTCTGAGTGTTTGATCATGGCCAGCTTAAGAAGGACAGTTGCTTACAAATTGCCTACTCCTGATGTTGTTCCCTTGCTTGGGTTGATCTCTCTGGCTGATGAGGATGTCCGTAGGAGCTTCAGAATGAGCTATGGAAGACTATTGAGATTGGTGCGCAAACCCACGGAGATAGAGCTAGATGGGTTGTACGCTTTGCTGCAATTCTATGATTCCGCATTGAGATGTTTTACGTTCGCTGATTTCATTATGGGGCCTACCATTGAGGAGTATGTGGAGTTTACTGAGTTACCCGTGCAGAACCAGGTTCCATTCATTCATTCTGGCATTAAGCCCAAGCCGGAAGACTTGGCCAAGGCTTTGCATGTGGATGCTTCTGAATTATTGACTACTGTTTCCCGTGGAGTTCCAGGCTTCTCACTCCAGTTCTTGATCGGTAAAGCGCAGGAGTACGCTAAGAGCGGATGTTGGATTGCATTCAATGCTGTGCTGGCTCTGTGCATTTATGGCATAATATTGTTTCCCAATGTACCGGATTTTGTGGACTTCGATGCCTTCTACTTGTTTGTCGCTGGTAATCCTGTACCGACCTTGCTCGGAGATTTCTACCACTCACTGCATTACAAGAATGAGAAGGGAAGAGGAAAGAATGTTCATTTTTGTGTACCATTGCTGGATATATGGTTTAAAAGCCACCTTCCCATGAAGGGATCTTTTGTGAAGAGTGCAACCACAGCTAGCTGGTCGGAGCGCCTGATGAGGCTATCTTCCGAAGACGTTGAATGGTTTGATAGAGATCTGCTGGGATCCGAGCTTATCTTCAGTTGTTCTGGTTACCCTAATGTCCCGCTGATAGGAAGGAAAGGGTGTATCAACTACAACCCTTCTCTGTTCATCCGTCAGTTCGGATATGCGCTGAAGAACCCGCCAAAAGAAGAAGAAGTACAAGAATCTCTGTACTTCACCGGAGATTTGAAGGGGGAGTTATTGGCCAAGCTGCAGCATGCCTGGACACGTATTAACCGAAGAGGGAAGCCGTTGTTAGGAAAGAATGACTGTCAGGCCTATGCACCTTACAGAGAGTGGATTCAGGAGAGAGCCAGTCAGTTGAGGATGCCATTTCCAGATGCACCAGTTCTTGTTCCTATTCCGGTAGCAGAGCCAACTACTGTTTCTAGGGAAGCCTACGAGCAAGTTGTGAAAGAAAAAGAAGCCTTGATGAAGATTAACGAAGGGTTAGAGCAAGAGCTAGCCCAGGCACGCAGTGAGAAAAACAAGGCCGTCCATGCTTTCCAACAGCAGATTGAGCTAATGAACAGATTAGGGGCTGAGTTGACTGAGGAGAGGAAGAAGCGCGAACGTCTGGGGTAAGAGTTCAGAAGCTCCCATGACATGCTTGAATCCAAGAAGAAAGCGCTTGACATCGCTCACCGAGAGATCTCTTCTTGCAATAAGACTTGGAATGCTACGCTCACCAACAATAAGAAGAGGGAGGATAAGTTGAAGCAGCAAATTTCCGACCTCGAGGAGCAGTTGAAGTCCAGCATCAAGAAGTGTGAAGAAGAAGTGATGACCCGGTACAGTCTTCAGAACGCACTGAACAAGGCCATCAAAGGCAGAGATGAAGCTGTGTCTCAGAAGCGTAAACTAGAGGACCGCTTCGGAGAGGGGGCATGGGAAGAAACTGCTGAAGACGTGCGGCGTGTTCTTAAGAAAAGGAACCAACTGGTTGAAGGGCTGCTTGCTCGACCAAGTCATCCGGAGACCAAGAAATTGCTAGAAGAGTACCAGACTTATGGGAGGATTTAATCATTTCATGTAGTAACTTGTATGCTTTACTTGCATAGTGCTGACCATCACCAGGATTATTGGTTGAGGTCATGCCTTCTTGATTGTACTCTCAGTGACATTGTATTCTCGACTTATTGGTTTCTCAGCAATATATGAGGCTTTCTGTGATTCAACTCCGATCTTTATATTGATAGCACTGTCACTACACCGGCACCTTCACACTAGAATCGGGGAATGAACTTCCCTAATGCACAGACACACATTGCATCGCATTCATATTCATATTGGATTACAGGTAATCTTTGGATGGTGTCTTATTTCCTGCTCTGTACCAGGTACTCTTCAGGATTGCAGATCAGCACCCGCACCGCTATTCCACTCGCACCAACTGTCGAAGAATCATGGATCAAATGCAGAACGAGATGCAAGATGTGCGCGAGAAGCTAGCTCTCTTTATGCAGACCATGGAAGCTATTGCAAAAGGTCAGGAGAATTTGCAAGCCATGGTCCAACCTCTGTTGGCCCAAAATGCTGGTCACGGTAACGAGGATCATCAGTCTGTGCGAGTCGATACTGTTCATGGAGATGGCACTCCCACGCCAGTGGCTCCACCTGTAGTCAATATACCTGCTGCTAATGTCAACAACGCTGCCGCCGCTGGGAACGGTAACATCGGAGTTGGGAACGAGACTGCTGTCCATAACGTTGGGCTTGGTGATGTCAACTTGGGTGATAATATGGGGGGCAACGGCTTTGGCAATGCTGGATTCGGGTTCAACGATCAGGGATTCGATAATGCTGGGAAATATGGTTTCAATGCTCAAGGCTTTGGGCAAGATGGTTATGGTGTGGCCAATTAGGGTTACGGAGGTTTCGGAAATGGGAACGGCGCTGGGTTAATGGCTTTTGGGCCTGCTGGAGGTGTTCAGGGATACGGCAACAGAGGCCGAGGTCTGGTGATGAATTAGATCAGGGCTGGCCGTAATAATGGATATGATGGGTATGGAGCTGGGAATGGTATGTGGCAAGAAGATCAGCAGGAGGATGCTTTCTCCGGCGGAGGTTTCGAAGGGCCGATGGATGACTCCCAGAAGATCAGAATGCTGGAAGAGCAGATGAGGGGGGTCCTGAACCAAAGTGTTGTGGGCTTGGACATGGAAACAATGGGTCTGGTACCTGGCTTGAGGGTGCCAATCAAATTCAAAGCTCCTACGTTCGATAAGTATAAAGGGGACACATGTCCGAAAGTGCACGTGCGGGCTTATTACAGAAAGATGTCTGCATACTCAACTGATGAGAGAATGCTAATGCATTTCTTTCAAGATAGTTTGTCAGGCCCTTCCCTAGAGTGGTATATGGGGTTGGAGCCAACCAATATCAAGACATGGAAGCAATTGGCAGAGGCATTTGTAGCTCACTACAAGTATAACAGCGACTTGGCGCCCAATCGGGTCCAATTGGCAGGGCTGTCGCAGAAGAAGGGGGAGAGCTTTAAAGAGTACGCGCAAAGGTGGCGCGATATGGCTGCCAGGGTCCGTCCTCCTGTAGAAGATAAGGAAATGAATGACATGTTTGTCGGCACATTCACAGGCTTATTTCATGACATGTTGTTTCATGCATCTTTGGCCAGTTTCTCAGATTTGATTCTGATGGGAGAAAAGATTGAACGTAACATAAAGCAAGGAAAATTCCAGGTGGAGGAATCAACTGCATCTGGCAGTAATAGGAAGGCTTTTGGTGGGAGCCGTCAGGGCGAGGCAAGCGCAGTATTTGGAGGCCGAGGCCGAGGCCGAGGCAGGGGACGAAACCAATATCATCAGCCGCAGCAGGTGGCGAGTGTTACTATCCCGTATCAACAACAACCACTTCAACAACAACAACCGTTTCAGCAGCAGCCAATGCCGCAACAACAGCAACAGCAGCAGCAGCCACAGCAGGGTGCGCAGCAGGCTCAGCGAAGATTCCAGGGTGGTAAACCAAGAAGAGTGTTTGAGAAGCCTCCCTCAACCTATGCAGATTTGTTGCAGACGCTGTTGGGTCTAAATTTGGTAGAGAAGAGAACTCTGGCACCTATAACGGGAACTCCTCCGTATGGTTATGATGCAAGCAGGCACTGCGAGTTTCATTCTGGGGCTCCGGGCCACGATATAGAGGGTTGCCATGCTTTTAAGCACGTCGTGCATGATCTTTTGGACAATAAGACTATCAATTTCGGAACGGCAGGTCCGAATATAGTGCAGAAACCCATGCCTAATCATGGGGCGAACGCCATTCTGACTGAGGAAGGGTTGAATCTGATTATGAATGTCGACGATTTAAAGACGCCGCTGAGCGAGATAAAAAGCAGACTGTTGCAAGGGGGTGTTTTTCCAGGATGTGACGAGTATTGCTTAGAATGCTGGACCCTAGCTGGGGGGTGTGATGATTTGAAGAAAGGCATTCAGGCTTTAATTGATGGAGGTACATTGCAGTTTGACCGAGCAGCGACCGAAGAGCCCGCAGGGGCAATAGCAGATGATCAGAGTGATGTGGCCACTGTAACGATTCCTCGAAAGACAATCACTATTGCAGCACCGGTCCAGCGACCACCGATCACCATAACTAAGGCCGGATCGATCCCGTACGAGAATACAAAAGCAGTCCCCTGGTCATATGGGTTGGAGGTGTATTGTGACGGGATAAAGATTGATGTTGATAAGCAGCCAGCGGAGACTGTCGATAACGTTGTTGGTTCAGGAGGTATGACAAGGAGTGGTAGGATCTTCATATCGCCTGAGGTGGAGGCCGAAAGACTAGCAAAAGGAAAGGGTAAGATGGTTGAGAATGTCCCAGTGCAAGCAAGCGAAAAAGAAGCGGCATCGAAGGATGTAGAAGAGTTCATGCGCTTGATTCGGAAAAGTGATTATAAGATTGTGGAGCATTTGCAGCAGACGCCGTCCAAAATATCTATCCTGTCGTTGCTCTTGTGTTCGGAAGCTCACAAAAATGCTTTGTTGAAAGTCCTGGATACTTCCTTCGTACCCCAAGACGTCTCTGTGAATCAGCTGGAAGGAGTGTTGGCACATGTGAATGCAGGCCACAGCTTAGGCTTTACCGACTTCGACTTGACCCCGAAAGGGAGAGATCATAATATGGCGCTGCATATATCTGTCGAGTGTAGAGGATCAGTAATGTCGCATGTATTGGTCGACACCGGATCGTCTTTGAACGTGATGCCCAAGAAAGCGATGATGAAGCTGGATGTCAGAGGAATCCTGTGTACGCCCAGTGACTTGGTAGTTAGAGCCTTTGACGGCACGCGAAGAACAGTCTTTGGATCGATAACATTGCCTCTACAGGTAGGGCCGGAGGTGTTTGCGACTGAGTTTTATATCATGGATATACAGCCTGCCTATAGCCTCCTGCTCGGAAGACCCTGGATTCATGGGGCTGGGGCAGTTACGTCTACCCTGCATCAGAAGTTGAAATATATGGTCGGAGACAGCATAGTCACCGTATGCGGAGAAGAAGACATCCTGGTCAGCCATCTGTCGTCATTTAAATATGTGGAGGTCGACGGAGAGATCCACGAAACACCCTGCCAGGCATTTGAAGGGTTGCGTATCAAGGACAAAGGTCCCGGGCCGAGCAAAGTGTCAGAGATAGCCGTCTCGTCGTATAAAGAAGCCCAAGCTCTAGTGGAGGCAGGAGAAGCAAAGGGCTGGGGCAAAGTGCTGGATATTCCTGTGAAGATGGACCGGTTCGGGCTGGGGTACCAACCGTCGTCATCAACTCCCGCTGTGGGGGCACACCGTTTCAGAGGGCCAATAACCATCTCTGCCAGTGGAGTATGTCATGAAACCGTCAATGCTGCTTCGGAGTCTGACGAAGGAGACAGCGACTGTGATATGGATGTCTGGATTCAGCCAAGCACGCCAGGACAAGGACTGTGCAACTGGTCTATTCAGGAGCTTGTTCCTGTGACTCTTAAACAGTAATGCTTTGCTTTATTAATTGTTGAATAATCTGATGTCTTGCCCGGGGCATCAGGATTTGCTTAGGGCTGTGTTGTTATGAACATTGTGTGTTAATCATTAAATAAATGGCGTTTTTTCATGTGCAAATACTGTAATCCCTGTCTTTCTTGTTTTATATTTTTCAATAAAATGGCAACGCGGTTATTCGCTTTATACGCATTTTGAAGCACTTAGCCATTCCTTTTGCAGGATAACATTTTTAGATGACATCCTTGAACCACCTATGACTCGTCCCGACTTCGAGCACCCGGTATTTCAGGCCGAAGAAGAGGTTGTCGAAGATAGTGACGTTCTTGAAGAACTGTCTTGGTTGGTGAAGCAAGAGGAAAGAGCCATTCTGCCTCACGACGAGGTCATCGAAATTATCAACTTGGGGTCGGACGGGGTTGAGAAGAATATTCGTATCGGAGCCGCACTGCAGGGTGATATCAAGCGAAGACTGGTTGAAATGCTCCAAGAGTATAGTGATGTATTCGCGTGGTCGTATAAGGATATGCCAGGGCTCGACACAGATATGGTCGTGCACCGTCTGCCACTGAAAGAAGAATGCCCGTCAGTCAAACAAAAACTTCGCAGAACTCGACCAGATATGGCAGTGAAGATCAAAGAGGAAGTTCAAAAACAGTGGGACGCTGGTTTCCTGGCTGTGACAAAATATCCCTCATGGGTTGCTAACATCGTACCCGTGCCAAAGAAAGATGGCAAGGTTCGGATGTGCTTGGATTATAGAGATTTGAATAAAGCGAGCCCAAAAGACGATTTTCCACTTCCTCATATTGACGTGCTAGTTGATAATACTGCTCAATACTCCGTATTCTCCTTCATGGATGGCTTTTCAGGCTATAATCAGATTAAGATGGCGCCAGAGGATATGGAGAAGACTACTTTCATAACGCCTTGGGAACATTTTGTTACAAAGTGATGCCCTTTGGTTTGAAAAATGCTGGGGCAACATATCAGCGTGCGATGATGACTCTTTTCCATGATATGATGCATAAAGAGATCGAAGTTTATGTTGACGATATGATTGCCAAATCCCAGACGGAGGAAGAGCATCTGGTGAATCTGCTGAAGCTATTTAAAAGGCTTAGGAAGTTCAGGCTGAGGCTGAACCCTAATAAATGCACCTTCGGGGTGAGATCGGGTAAGCTGTTGGGGTTTATCGTGAGCGAAAGAGGAATAGAGGTCGATCCTGCTAAAATAAAAGCGATTCAAGAAATGCCGACACCTAAAACAGAAAAAGAGGTGCGCGGGTTTTTAGGGAGGTTGAACTACATCGCTCGGTTCATATCTCACCTAACTGCTACGTGCGAACCATTATTCAAGCTGTTGAAGAAAGATCAAGCTGTAACGTGGAACAAAAATTGTCAAAAGGAGTTCGATAAAATAAAGCAGTATTTGCAGGAGCCTCCTATTTTGATACCCCCAGTGGCAGGGAGACCCTTGATCATGTATTTGACGGTTCTCGAGGGAAGCATGGGTTGTGTTCTCGGTCAACACGACGAGACAGGGAGAAAAGAGCATGCGATCTATTACTTGAGTAAGAAATTTACAGACTGTGAATCTCGATATTCAATGCTTGAGAAAACTTGTTGCGCGCTAGCCTGGGCCGCCAAGCGTTTGAGGCAATACATGCTGAATCATACAACCATGCTCATCTCGAAGATGGATCCTATCAAATATGTATTCGAAAAGCAGGTGTTGTCAGGGAGAATTGCCCGTTGGCAGATGGTCTTGACTGAATATGACATCCAATACGTCTCGCAAAAGGCTATAAAGGGGAGTGTGCTGTCTGAGTATCTGGCAGAGCAGCCTATTGAAGATTACCAATCGATGAGGTTTGATTTTCCTGACGAGGATATCATGTACCTAAAGATGAAAGATTGCGAAGAGCCGTTGCCAGACGAAGGGCCAGAGTTGGGTTCCAAATGGAAGATGATATTTGACGGAGCTGTGAATGCTTACGGTAGCGGAATAGGGGCAATCATCACTACGCCACACAGGTCGCACATCCCGTTTACTGCCCGATTGACCTTTGTCGTTACCAACAATGAAGCCGAGTACGAAGCTTGTATAATGGGGCTTGAAGAAGCCATTGATTTGCGAATTAAGAATTTAGACGTATACGGAGACTCAGCTCTGGTGGTGAATCAAATAAAAGGGGAATGGGAGACACGTCATCCCAATCTGATACATTACATGAATTATGCAAGGAGATTGTTGCCTTTCTTCGACAAGGTTGAGTTGCATCATGTGCCGCGGGCAGAGAATCAAATGGCTGATGCCCTCGCCACTTTGTCTTCCATGTACAAAGTCAACTTCTGGAACGAGGCTCCCAGAATCATTATCTCTCGGCTTGACAGACCAGCTTACGTATTTGCTATCGATGAAGCATCCGACGACAAACCGTGGTATTTTGATATCCTTAATTTTCTGAAGAACAAAGAGTATCCGGCTGGGGCATCCAGTCAAGATCAGAAGACTCTCAGGAGATTAGCGGGTAATTTCTATTTGAATCCGGATGGTGTCTTATACAGAAGAAACCACGATTTGGTGCTGTTGCGTTGCGTAGATGAGAAAGAGGCAAAGCTGCTCATGGAGGAAATACACGAAGGTACCTTTGGTACGCATGCCGGCGGGCATGCTATGACAAGAAAGCTGCTGCGGGCAGGTTATTTTTGGCTGACTATGGAAACTGACTGTTTCAAGTTTGCAAGGAAGTGCCACAAGTGCCAAATCTATGCCGATAAGATCCATGTGCCTCCGAGTCCTCTAAATGTGATGTCATCGCCATGGCCATTCTCGATGTGGGGAATTGATATGATTGGAAAGATCGAGCCGACAGCTTCTAATGGGCATCGGTTCATTCTAGTAGCAATCGATTATTTCACCAAGTGGGTGGAAGCGGCGTCTTACGCAAACGTAACGAAGCAAGTGGTGGCCAGATTCATCAAGAGAGATATCTTTTGCCGATATGGGATTCCCGAGCGGATAATCACGGACAACGGTTCAAACCTGAACAACAAAAATGATGAAGGAGCTCTGTCAGAATTTCAAGATCGAACATCACAACTCCTCCCCTTACCGACCCAAGATGAATGGCGTTGTCGAAGCGGCCAATAAGAATATCAAGAAGATTGTGCAGAAAATGGTGGTGACTTATAAGGATTGGCACGAGATGCTACCTTTCGCTTTGCACGGTTATCGTACGACGGTACGCACATCAACCGGGGCAACCCCGTTCTCGTTGGTATACGGAATGGAAGCAGTGCTACCATTGGAAGTTGAGATCCCTTCTCTGAGGGTATTGAGAGACGACGTTCAGCTGGACGAGGCAGAATGGGTAAAAGACAGGTTGAACCAATTGAGTTTGATGGATGAGAAGAGGCTAGCTTCTCTAGCATACGGTCGTTTGTACCAGAGCCGAATGAAGAAAGCATATGACAAGAAAATACATCCGCGAAGCTTTCAGACGGGCGACCTTGTACTGAAAAGGATTCTCCCGCCACAAGCAGATCACAGGGGCAAGTGGACCCCCAACTACGAAGGGCCATATGTTGTCAGGAAAGTCTTTTCAGGGGGAGCGTTGTTGTTGTCCACCATGGATGGTGAAGACTTTACGTCACCTGTGAATTCGGACGCAGTTAAAAAATACTTTGCTTAAAATTGACCCGCTGGACAAAAAAAAGATAGTCCAGGCAAAAATGGGGCATCCTGGCGAACCAAAAACAGAATGAAAGGTTCGGGCAAAAGTTAGGGATAAAATTGAAAAATGTACACCCGCGAAGTTGAAAACCTACACTGGGCGGCTTCGGCAAAAAAGGGTATCCCGATGAACTGAAAACCCGTAAAGGGCGGTTCACGCAAAAGTTAGGGATTTGAAAAGCAAATGACTGCGGTCCGAATTTGGTACTGCATTTGAGCATCAGTGCGGGAGAATACCTGAAGGGGCGATTATCAGATACAACCTCTTTGGAAGTGTGAATACTGGGAAAGCATTAGAGTCGGATGAGTCATAGGAGGATCAGTTCGTGGTGTTCGTCTGCATCCAGTTGCCGACATGTGTATAAATTTAATTTGTCAACATATTTATGCTTCTTGTGCATACTTGTATGTCTGCTTTGCGTAGCTTCCTCTTTTCAGGAGTTACATCCCGTGTACAAAACTCCGCCCATTCAGGGGCCCAATCAATAAAATATGTTATTCAGTACTTGATGCTGGTTCTTTACTGTTTTGTGCATGATAAAACGCCTAAGTTTATTGAAACTAGCATGTATATAACATCACTGGCCCTTGCCAACAATTGCTAAAGCTTTGAATTAACTGAAAATGATGTTACTAACCTGAATAGATTTAGTTGCATAGGCTTGTCTTGTCTTGCTTGTGTTGTTGCAGGTTTCATGGCCGTACGAGGAAGATGACCAAGAGACCGCAGTAATAAAAGACTCGACCCTCATGCAGGTCATGCATATCCTCCCTGAAGAAGGATAGAATTTCCCAGCTAGTCATAGCTTATCCAAAGGATATTCTCCAGCAAAGCCATTTATTCTCAGTAGAGTTGGCGATTCCAAGATCGTAAGGCTGTATTCAGACAGTGCATCTCAAGCAGAGTGGTTTAGCCGCAGAAGGTTAATATCGTTGAGCTGTATTCAGGCAGTTTACTTTTCCCCGCAGGGTCATTTACCCTCTCCCCCAGTGGAGTCAGTTAATTTTCCCCAAGAGAATCGTTCTGTCCCCAGCGGGATTCTCTTTGCAAGTGTCTTCATTCCTCCCAGTGGAATTCGAAGATTGAGACTCTCCCCGGCAGAGTTGGTGTGGCGCATTGGCATTTATTTTGTCAAAATACCGTGCGATATTCGTTCACTTTCCCAGCAGAAGTCCAATCATACCAAGCGCGTCTGCTATTCTCCAGCAGAGTTATATCCCCCAGCAGGGTGTCACTTCATCGAGATGCTGGGTTCAAGATCCTAAATTTCCCAGCTGAGTCGACTTCACTCTTCCAGCATTTATTTTGCTGGAATAATTCTGTAGCATCCGGCTATCCCCAGCGGAGTTGGCATTATCTTCAGCATTTATTTTGCTGAAGCAGTTTCTGTACTCAATAGTTCGGGTCTGCATTTGCATGGGCATATCATGTCAAACTCGCATCCACCAAATGGAAAAAAAGCGTAGCATTTCCATGTCGAATGGAGCATTGCATCAGTAATAAACGCATGCATTGTGAAACATAAATCAGGTTGACTAACCGTTGTTTCAAGTATTGTTTCTCTTGCAGGTAGAAGGAGCCCTTGCTCAAGTGAATCAATAAACATTCAAAGTCTCGGCATGAGACATTCAGTGAAGTGGCATCCGCGGCACTACTTCCCACAGAGTCAGCAGGATAAGTTTCTCTTTGTCCCCAAGCAGAGTTACTTATTTCCCCTCCAGGGTTTCTTGTTGAAGTTTCTCTAGTCCGACCAGTGGATTGTTTCCTTCAAAGTTGTTGTTACGTCAGCATTAAAAGGTTCCATGAACCAGAATTTCAGAGGCTACCGCCAGTTATCAGAACAGGCGTTCGGTAGTTTGGTTTCCAAATATCCCCCAGTAGAGTCCACCTCAAAGTTGTTGTAACGTCAACGATGAGAAGTTTGCGGACCAACGGAAAGATGAGTCCTAACGTGGACAATTTCTTGACGAGTTTCCTTCGTGCTAGAAAAGTGGGGTCCTAACCTGGACAGATTTATTTCCCCGGATTGATGGGAGGTGCTAGTCCTAACGTGGGCAGGTTCGATTTCTCAGAGTTGATGGAATGTGGAGTCCTGACGTGGACATTTCTTCCAGTTTGCCGATATGTGTTAGTCCTAACGTGGACTGATTCAAGTTCTCGGTATCGATTGAGTGTGAAGTCCTGACGTGGACGAAATTGGTTACTCTTCGTGCTGGTGTCCTGACGTGGACAATTTGTTTCCAGCAGATAGCTCTATTCGTAATGGTGAAATGTGTGTCCTGACGTGGACAAGTTTATAGTTCTTCGCGATGGCAAGATACGAGAGTCCTGACGTGGACAATTTTATCCTTCTTCAGGCTGATGGCAGAGTATGAGTCCTGACATGGACAAGTCTCATTTCCCCAGCAAGTCGAAGACGCGCAAGTCCTGACGTGGACAAGTTTATTTCTTCAGTAGGTTGAGATGTGAGTCCTGACGTGGACAAAGTCTCACTTCCTCAGTGGGTCAGTTTTTATCCTCCACAAGTCGAGTGGTGAGTCCTAACGTGGACAAATCAAGATAAAAAGCGTTTCCTTACGTGGAAAGGTTGGAGTCCTTACGTGGACAGATAAAGGAGTGTTCCTTGCGTGGAACGATGGAGTCCTTACGCGGACAAATCAAGAAGATTATTTTTCTAACGTGGAAAACTGGGTCCTAACGTGGACGATATAGTCCTTGCGTGGGCATATCAAATTGTTTTCATTACGGAGAAAGTTGCATTCCTAATGTGGAAAAGAGGTATTCCTTACGTGGAAAGATTAGAGTCCTTACGTGGACATATCAAGGGCATTCCTTACGTGGAAGAAAAGTGGTTTCCTTATGTGGAAAGAAGATGGTTTCCTTACGTGGAAAGAGATTGATTCCTTACGTGGAAAGTTTAGTCTTGACGCGGACCGATTGAAAAAAGAAATTATTCCTTACATGGAAAAATGTGATTCCTAACGTGGAACGGTTATTCCTTACGTGGAAAGGTGAGTCCTAACGTGGACAGTGGTATTCCTAACGTGGAACGGTTATTCCTTACGTGGAAAGGTGAGTCCTAACGTGGACAGTGTTATTCCTAACGCGGAACGATTATTCCTTACGTGGAAAGGTGTTATTCCTTACGTGGACGATGTTATTCTTAATGTGAACAACGTTATTCCCAACGTGTAAGAATTTATTCCTAACGTGGATGATTTATTTCTGACGAGAAGGCGGACGAGCCATCCCCATCAAAGTTGAAGTTTTCTCGGGTTAACGACAGATGGAGTCCTAACGTGGACAAGTTTTGATGATAGAAGCTTTTTCAGGCTGATAAAAATAATCCCCAGCACGAGATCAGTGGGTTGCCACGACAGTCAGATTCAGTTGATGAATATCGTTCCCCAAGCAGGAGCGCAATTTATTTCTGCGGTTGGCAAATTTTTGGGTTCCTAGTATTCAACCGTCTCGTACCGCGAATGTCTGAAGGCTCCGGGCTCTTCACCCAATCGGGTCCAAGTCGCTTGAATAGGGGCAGCTGTTGCACCCTAAAATTTGCCCAACCTTATTCACTTGGTTTATGTTTCAATATCATTAGCATTTGCATATAGAGTCATGTACATAGGTTACTCATCTGCATAGCAAGTCATTCAACAGGGAACCAATCATTATTCTTATCACTGGAAGCCTATCAAGAGGTTATTATTCTAATTCAATCCCATTCAAGTCATCAGAAAAGAATTTGAAAGTTGAAGAAGTCAGTAGATCAAGCATTGAGTATATCTCCTAACTGAGGGTGTTTGAGGATCAACAAAGAAATTGTGAGCTGTGGGCTGAGCATGGGGAGTATCTAGATATCATGGGAGACTTAGAAAGTCATTTGGAGAAGGAGACAAGTCATTGGTGTAGTCACAAGAGTTGTGGAGGAAGACAGTCAACTAGGGTTTCATCTGGGTCAACCCTGGGTCAACCCTAGGTCAAAGGATTGATTGAAAGGCATTGAGGGCTATTGAGGAGATGTGGGGTCTATCATTTGACATGAAGAATAAGGATATGTTGTTATACTAAGGAGAATTCAAGATAAAACAAGGAGAAGAGGAGTTTCTAAATTAGGGTTTCTATGTAAAATCCCCTAGTTTAGGTCAAATTTCCAAGAAAGATAAGTCAAAATGCAAGCTTCAAATGGATCCTTGGTCAACATGAAACTTGTAGAGGATCTCAAGACCTTTAATTTGAGTGGTGGAAGACATCAAGGAGATTTATAGAACTCAAGTTATGGTCCTTGCAAGTTACAGGTCAGCTGAGGTATCTGAAATTTTGTCTGTGAAAGTGACTTGTCTTCCAAGCAATTTTTACCCCTCAAGGAGATTTCAAATAAATTTCTGGTAAACATAAGAATTGT
Organism: Lathyrus sativus; assembly: GCA_963859935.3. Taxonomy (NCBI): domain Eukaryota; kingdom Viridiplantae; phylum Streptophyta; class Magnoliopsida; order Fabales; family Fabaceae; genus Lathyrus; species Lathyrus sativus. The sequence continues at coordinate 421,154,672 of OZ012738.1, forward strand.
TCCTCATTGCCTTATCTTTCTATAATGGTATGGTATGCCTCCATATGATTTGTGGAGCTCTACTTATGGTCTTGGCAAGCAAAGGGTATTTTGGTCATCTAAGGATTACAGGTCATTCCTAGCCTATGCCCAAAACTAATACAAGGGAGCTTCAAATGAAAAACTTCCCAACATCAAAGTTGCTCAGAATGCCATTTTAAGTCAAGAAAAGAAGTCATGGAAGTTTGGAAATTCATGGAACAAGACTTGATAAAAGTTGGTGAAAAGTGACTTAAAAAAGGCATATAACTTGAAAAAGTTCAAGTTGGAAAATGGTTTGAGAGATCTACAAGTCCAATATGGGTCATCCAATATACCAAATTGATTCCCAACATAATTTTAGAGAGATTGTTTCAAATAGATTTTTGATTTGAGGTCTTAAAATGGGGGTTACTTTGTAAAGTCCATGCTTGCATATTAAGGAACCATTGCAAATCTTCACACAAGGCAAGGAAAAGCTTGGTTTTTCATACATACACTCCTAACATCTCATGAGAGGAGATTTTAACACAAATTTACCCAAGGTGCAAGCATGATATGAGATGATTCAAGATACCATCAAATGATAAATTCATGAAAGTTCCACAAGTTTCTAGATCCCTCTAGGACCAATCTAGAAGCTTCTCATTCTGTTAATCCTCACCTATATAAGGAAATGAATCCATTTGTGCATTGGTTGGTGATTCTTTGAGCTTGCAAACATTACTTTGAATCCTTCACTCCAATTTGCATTTTCTATCCAAACTCCATTAAAGCTTCATCAATCATCTCAGTTTCTGTTATCATCATCATCCACCATTATCATAGAGTAATTGGCAAAGGAAATTGGAAGGAATTCGTGGCTGGTGAAGGAGATCCAAGTTTACACTCCAACTTGCATGAAGAGGGGGATAAGGTGATTCAAGGAGATTTAGCCACAACAATTGCAAACAGTAGAAAGCACACCATTGGAGGAGCATCTAGAAGCCATTTCAAGTCTTGAATTGCAACACAACTATACCTACCATCATCACTTGCAAGGTATGCAAAACCCTTCGAATCTCCTTATTTATGATGTTGTAGATCATGTGGTTAAGATAGGAATGCTTAGAGACCATAGGGAATTGATTCATGAAATCTAGAGAGAGTTATATGGAGTTTGATGGCAGAGTGGTGAAACTGTGATGATCAAGAACTCCTGATTTAGGGCAAGAGAATGTGAGATGTTTGGCTCAGAATACTCACCATGGCTTGTAGATCGTTCTAGGTTAGTTTGAGTAAGATTGGTGATCATGCACACCAGGTGCAATCTATGGTGTCCAGAACTTCCAATCATCGGGTTTTAATGTGGGTTGAGAATTAGGTGAAATTAAAAGCATGATCGCGTAGAGGGGAAGAAATGGAGTGGGTTTGGTTTTTTAAGTATGTGATTTCATGTCCTGTGGAGGGAGAATGATGAGCTCGAAAATGCTTGCATGGGAATCAAATTCTGAAACCCTAATGGCTGGAGGAAGAAGATACGTGGGCCCTTGGATCTGGTGGGAAACCTTGACTTGACCAGGGATCTAACGATCCACATTCAATCTGAATTTGGAGGCAAATTTCAAAATAATGAAACGATGCGTTTCATTAAAGTGTACTGGTGGGCCGTTTCTGTTATCTGCACCCCCACTCTTGCTGGGCCCAACGTGTATCCAAGTGTTTTCTTACTTTTCATACCCCCCTTGTCTTTAATTCATTTTAATTTCTTTTCAATTTTGCATTCATTTTTAAAAAATCATATCAAATTGAAAAAACATTATTTTTTAATAATTCTTTTTGCATAATTTTCTTTAAAGAGTCAAGAAAATTATAAAAAATAAAAATTGCATTTTATTTTTTATTTGATATTTTTCCCATATTTTCCAAATAAATGCCTATTTTAGGTGTTTCATTTCATACATGATTTTGATAAATTTTGTTCTAATAGTTGCTTTAATATTTTTTGTCCATTCTTTTTAGGTTGATTAATAGACATTTCTATCTTGCATATGCAATTTAATTCATATTTTTAGGGATTAGTTTTAGGTGTTTAGTAGGTGTGAATAACATGAACAAAATTAGGGTTTTAAATCAACTTAGGTGAAATAGTTTAATTCTTTTAGGATAGTTTAATTTGATTTTTGGGGTATGGACTATAGGGGTTATGGGTATAGGATAGATCCCCTTAGAAATCACCAGGATTCCCCTACTGCTATTAGTATATACTGCTATATGTGATTGATTGGTGTGGTGTGCCCTTTGGGATTACTGATTTGTCTGTGTGGGTATTGGGATTGTCTGGGGATTGGGGAAGCTGAAGACTTGTGATGATGAGGCCATTGGAGATCCAGAGCTTGAAGGCCAACTTCCAGAGTTGATGAGGAGATTCATGCTAGCAGCTGTTGAGAAGATTAGGGTTTAGGAGCTAGGTAGAGCTCTAGAGTAGTAAACTTGATTCTCAAGCATGGAAGGTCTTGACTGCCTCCATTCCTCTCTGTGATACAGAGTCTCTCTAAGACACTCACCCCCTTCCTTTGGAAGGCTTGGTACTACTATCTAAGGGATAGAACTCTTGAGAGAAAATGTCTTATATGTTAATAGCAGTTGGTTTGCCACCCTTGGTAGTCAACTAATTGCTTAACACCCAATCCATTCTGGTGATTGATCCCTCAGCTTGGAGGATGAGACTTGAAGAAAAGCCATTGTAGACTGAAGATTGGTAACCCAAAGCCCTTGCCTGAAGACTATGAAGATGGAGATTGATGCTTGCTGAAGCTAGAAGTCAGATGTTGTTTGCAGAGCTGCTGTGGCTGTTTATTTTTGCTGTATTTCATTTCCTGATGTATTGATTGGTTTTCCTGACTGTATTGTTTGCTGTTTACCCTGTTGGGTTGAAAGTGAAGTTTGTTCACTTTTGCCTATTGTTTTCTAGGTTCGAGGTTGAGTGGGACTCCATTGCCTCGCTTTTATTGCTGCATTCATGCATTTTACTGTTTTACTGTATATATCTGATATTGTTTCTGTTTCTGTCTATTCCCTTAGGATCTTTGTTTCTCTTTGCGCAAGAGAGGAGCATGATAGACATTAGGTCTTAACCCATGCATGATAACATTAGGTTAGTTTGATTCCCTTCGCAACCGTAGGTTAGAGTTCTGTCTCTTCTTTCTCAAAACAAACAGAAAAACACCATAAAGATTTCAAACACAATAAAAGACACTTCTTTCGTAAAAGAATGTGAACTCATCAAGACGTCATTTTTGTTCGCTTGGACTGCTAATCAGAAAAACCTTTTTCAGAAGGAATAAAATCAATCAAGACAGACTTGTGTCGTACGTGGCCCGAACTACGTTTGCTCTGATCTTCCATGCAGTGTGGAAGTACGTAGGCATAGGATGCGATATCCTAGCGAGCAACCTCCCCCTCCTTTCCCGTAGGTAGGCGAACTACGTTGACTCTGATTTCTCGTTCCAGACGGGAATACGTAGGCATAAAGTGCGATACTTTGCCGAGTCATTTTATTTTCTTTTTAACCCTGACCCGTAGAGTAGATAGAATAACAATCCATACCCGAAAACAAGCGTGGATCCCGTCGAGTACGACGGACGTGAGGGGTGCTAATACCTTCCCCTTGCGTAACCGACTCCCGAATCCAGGTTTTGGTTGCGACGACCATACCTTTCCCGTGTTGTGCGAGGTTTACTCTGAGCGTTTCCTTTCCCTCCCGTGGGATAAATAACGCACGGTGGCGACTCTTCTGTTCAGCCGGCGCCGATTTTCGCAGTAGCGACAGAGACCGACTGACGACTCTATGCAGATGCAAATGCGGTACCGACTCATTCAACAGGTTCAATTGAAGAACCAAATGAAACCATCGCTCGTTACCGAAGTAACTCCCCGTCGGGCCTACGATGTTCACCCATCGCTCACACCCGACATGGGCACACGATGTTTCAGGATTGCTCACACCCCACACGGACACACAATCCGATTGCTCACACCCCACAAGGGCACACAATCGTTATGCAGATTCTCCACGGAATCAAATATAAACCATCGCTCACACCCCACAAGGGCACACGATTGTTTCTGCAGATCCTCCTAGGGATCAAAAATAAACCATCGCTCACACCCCACAAGGACACACGAGGTTTCTACATATCCTACGCGGGATCAAGACACACAAGAATGCAATCATGATGCTTCACATGCAAAACGACTCCACACACTCTTGAAATGCATACACGTTCACACACACACACACACATATATATATATATATATATATATATATATATATATATATATATATATATATATATATATATATATATATATATATATATATATATATATATATATATATATATATATATATATATATATATATATATATATATATATATATATATATAATTATGCATTCTTCACATCATACAAGTACATACAATTATGCACATTCACATCAATCTCATCATGCATTTTCATTCAATTCAAACAAATGCACAAAATTGCCAAACGACCACATTTCACACTCCACGATTCACAATCTAGGATTCACGCCATACAGCTACCCACAGCATTTCATATCACAACAACACACAAACTATTCATAATAAGAAAAGATTAATCATACTTGAATCGAAGAATCGACATTGGAGTGAAAACACAAGAAAACAACATGCTGACACGCTCGCTACCTTGCTCGCCTAGCGAACTCCTAGCGAGTGCTCGCTACCTGTTCGCCTAGCGAACAAGCTCGCGAAGGCAAACAGAAGCCACTGACTTGATTCGCTACCACACTCGCTCAGCGAAGGCCTAGCGAATGCTCGCCACCCCCCTTCTCTACCAGCGAAGAACACCAAAACCATTTTGTCCAAGTCTGGGGCCGTTCGCTACTGGCTCGCCACGGCGAATGCCCAGCGAATGCTCGCGACCTGCTCGCCTAGCGAACTTGCTAGCGAGGGTCTGCGAACTCAGAATTTCCCACTGTCCAAAATTCCGAAACTCCTCAAAATCCACCCGATTCAATTCCAACTCGTTCCAATAGCCTTAGCCCAACATTCCTCGACTAAACTTTATCACTTATTCTCATTTTTAACCGTTAAAACTCGGTTTCTACCGATTAAATCAAATTCGACCTAAAAATGGAAAATGAGCAAAACTCTCCCCAATCGATAATCGAACCAATAGAAACATACATAATCATACACATCGAAAGAATAATAAAGTTTCACACCCTTACCCGATTAATCGAAGGCTTAGAAGTTGATTCTTGATGATTCTAGATTTTTCTCCTCTTCCTCCTCTTTTCTCTTCTTTCCTTTCTATTTCTTTCTATCTCTTTTCTTTTCTCTCTATTTCCACTTATACTCTTTCTATTCTATTCTATCTCTTTCAAATAACAACTAATTAAGGATTATCTAAAACACCCTCTAATTAATTCCCAAAACTCTCCGAATAATAAAACATCACAATATGCACACATAACATATTAATATTCAAATTCCACAAATAAAAGAATTATCAATCAAATAATTCAAAAGACTCAACAAAAATGGGAAATCAGAATCGGGGCGTTACATACCCCGAAGCGAGGACGGCGGGGGAACTGCCTCAACAAATCTTTGTCTCCTTTATTTTTCTGCACTTTCATTTTGGCTTTAGAATTTGAGTAATTTTAGTATAAGCAATTCTATCAAAATTTGCATTGAGTTGAGTAAGTGTTTTTAACTGTTTTGAACTCTAGTACAATAGTATATTGTACAAGGAATTTAGAGTTACTTACTCAAGTCAAAATTCACTTGGAGTGCCTCGCACACCAAGAGTTTGATAAATTGCCTAAACCAAAATTCACTTGGATTATTTGCATATTTTGTGGTGATTGTGGAGCATTGGAACTAGTCCTACTTATTAGTGGTAAAATCAATTGATTAGTGTGACTAGTGTGTTGAATCTATTTTTTGCTCATTATCACTTCCATACTGTGAAGACTTTTCAATCTGTCTAAATCTGCAGGCTATGCCTTGACGCATAGTCCTGCTATAGTCGACCGTTTGCTCGTTTATGTTGTTTTTGAAGGCTTTCCACTTTGGGTGAAAAGTTGTTATGTTTGTTGGCTTGTTGGTTACTATATATATATATATGTTTTATGTTCTTTACACAACAACAATTGAAATTTTGAGTCAATTATGCAATAACAAGAAAAGTGAAATAGGTGCTACCAAATCTCTTCATCTTCATCCTCACCAATTCACAACACAACAATTACACACAACAATTCTTGTTGTGCTTAGTGGTTCTATTCAAGGTGATAAGGTCCAAAGTCGTCGATTGGGAATCCGGTTCGGATTGAGTTTGTAGAAGGTTTTTCTTGAATAAAACCTTTAAGATTTTTCCCTCCAAGATTCGGAGAATTTGGGGGTTTTTGGTACGGATCGTCTCTACCAACTTCAGCTGAGCGAAGGTGATTGAGAAGCGGAAGGTTTCGTCAGTCTAGTAGCGGGAATCAGTGAAGTGTGCAAGAGAGTTCTGGGTTCAATTTGTGTGTGTTTGAGATCAGTCGGGCCGAGGGTTTGAAGAACGGAAGGTTGTTCAACAAAGGGGTTGGAATCGGAGGTCTACTCACAACGATCGAAGAACTTGATTCGACTGGAATCAAGGAACAAGGAGAGAAAGCATCATCAACATCAAGAGAGCTTGTTTGTATATTTTGCTTATCTATCCTTGTATAAACATTTCAACTCTACAGGTGATATTTATTATATTGATCTCAATTCTAGATTTAGAATTGAGGGCAGACGTACCCCGAAGCGAGGACGGTGGGGGAACTGCCTCAACAAATCTTTGTCTCCTTTATTTTTCTGCACTTTCATTTTGGCTTTAGAATTTGAGTAATATTAGTATAAGCAATTCTATCAAAATTTGCATTGAGTTGAGTAAGTGCTTTTAACTGTTTTGAACTCTATTACAATAGTATATTGTACAAGGAATTTAGAATTACTTACTCAAGTCAAAATTCACTTGGAGTGCCTCGCACACCAAGTGTTTGATAAATTGCCTAAACCAAAATTCACTTGAATTATTTGCATATTTTGTGGTGATTGTGGAGCATTGGAACTAGTCCTTCTTATTAGTGGTAAAATCAATTGATTAGTATGACTAATGTGTTGAATCTATTTTTTGCTCATTATCACTTCCATAAGGCTAGACGCATATCCGATATTCTAATAACGGTTTGTTTTAGACGGTAATTTTTCCACGGCCGCTTCTACAAATCAAATTTTTTTAAAACCAATTTTTAATTGGTAGCGCCGACTAATTTTTTAATTGGGATCTGTTCAACCCCCCTTCTAGATCCTAGCCATCGTCTAATAATTTCTTCTTCATTTTTCGATCTTATTTTATTTTCTGAATCGATGAAGTCTCCGATTCGTAAACATTAGCTCTCAAGGATGTTAAAACCTTCATTATTTCAAATCTATAGAAAATGACCATTTGGGTCATTTTCTCTACTTTGGGATCGTGAGAGGTTCTCTTCAATTAACTAACATAAAGTTTGCGATTAAGACGAGGTTTAACCTTATTTTCGAAATGATCTTAGTTTTATTCTATTTTTAGTGATCAATGAAGTCTTTGCATTCGTGAACGTCGACTTATCGAAGTCGCTAATCTTCATTATTTCAAATCTGTAGAAAATGATCATTCAGACAATATTTTTACACTTTGGGATCGTGAGAGGTTACCTTTGATTAATCGACATGAGTTTACGATTAAGACGAGATCCCACTCCTTTTGACCTTTTCCATTTCACTAATTATTAACCTCCGACATTAATTTCTGTTAATATCTCATTGTTTTATATTCTCACACATATTTTCTATTTATATTTTCTGTTGATATTATCTTGTTTATTACCTTGTGCATATTATCATCATTGTTCATATTTCATTCTGTCATATTACATATATTGTCATCTAACCTATTTCGTGTTTATTTCACTCAAAATACCAAAAACACGATCTAACTATCAAAACCATAAAAACCCTAATTTGATGGACTGTTGATCATTATCTTAGGCATTGAAATTTAGACCTTGTACATAAACCCTAGTTTGGATACTTTTGTCCGAACTCTTCTCTGTTGTTTAGTTTAGGACACCTCGCACACACACGACTTTCTCTTGGGCTACCTGACAATGAGACCATTTATTTCTTGCAATCCCTTGTATTTTGTATATATCCCTCTCCCGTTACCATGTAATAGCTTAGTTATTTTCATGCTTGCTTGATAATTGCTAAGAAAGATAAAAATGAATTAGGTTAGAACATGTTTTCAAAATAAAGAATAAATGAGGCTTGATTCAACGTCAAGTCACCTTTTCAAACTTATTTCAAAATTGGATCATCCTGGGGTTTCTCCTCTTCTTTCACCTCTCTTCCACCACATCACTAAACCTTATATGTTTTCAACCTCCGTAAGTCGATTGCCTCGCACATCTCCATCAACCTACCATATTCTATTTATCACCTTCACTTTTCAAAAAATTTCTTCTAAAAACTTGGTCTCGTACCAAGTGCTTTTTCAAACTCTTTTCACAATAAAACTTGAATGGTTGTGGAGTGGTTAGGCGTAGACCTTCTCCTATCCCGAGTGCTTGACACTACTTTTAAGGTTAACTGTCGAAAGCGCTTACCATTCAAAGATTAAAACACCTTTAATAAAGAGAATAAAGTTCTCTTTGTATTGAACTAAAGAGAGAGGATTGAGTACAGACTTCTTCCTCTCCGAGTGTCAAGATACTCACTGTAGAGTGTGTGGTCTCGATACTCGCCTTTCAATATGAAGAAGTGACTGTATTTGCCACACCTTTTCACAATATTTCTTTTGAGATAAAGAATTGGGTACTACCCGCAAGGGGTTACTATCTGAGGATCTATTTCACTCCTAAAAATAAACTTCCATAAATCAAAAGTGTGACATCTTGCCTCGAATGGAGAAAATTAATCTTTTCAAAAGGGATATGTTACGTTTGTTCTACCGCAAACAGGTAACACCTAAGACTCCACAAGCGAGCTGCAATACACCTAACTACTTGAATGCGCACACTAACATCATCCATCAAAAGTACCATTAAATCGTATCCCGAACTACATTTGCTCTTATTTCTCATACCATATGAGAATACATAGGCATAAGACGACGATGTCTTGGCGAGCACACTTTTCCACCTTTCACCCGTAGGCCAAACTACGGCTGCTCTGATTCCTTATTCCTTAATAAGGATACGTAGGCACGAGGATCTCTATCCTTGACAAACACAATAACAACTAACTTCCCCTTTCTCTTGCCCCAGTGAAATCGAGACCAACCTGTTATTCAAACCTTTTCTCTCGCCTCAGTGCGATCGAGATCCTTTTCCCGTAGTTTCCCAAACTATGTTGACTCTGACTTTCTCATATCTATTGAGAATATGTAGGCCTAGGATCGCGAAGTCCTACTGAGTCTCTCTTTTCCCCCATTATTTGTCCTTTCTCTGTTTCTAACCTTTCTCTTTATCCCTTGGAACACTCTTTAAAGCAACAACCTTTAGCAAATACCTTCATACATAGACAAACAAATGGTTCCCATCGAGTACGATGGATGCGAGGGGTGCTAATACCTTCCCTTCGCATAACCGGCTTCTGAACCCGTTCTCTTGGTTGCGAGACAATCTGATCCATTCCTTTCTTAGGGTTTTCTCGATGTTTTCCCTTCCCCTCATGGGATAAATAAAGTTCAACGGCGACTCTTCTGTCTTTCCATTCTCGCCTCTCCGTCGTTGCATTTTTCGAGTAGCGACACATCCAACAGATCTGGTGATGATCAAGATACAAAAGAAGGGAAACTAATATGACATATCAGATGATGATCCTCCCCAATAACCATGCTCCTTGCTCCAGGTATGAGCCTCCCTGAGCATCGTCTTTGTGTCCGGATGATCTGGTCTGGCAACCAATTCTCTGATGAGAGCGTCCCTTCTATGTATAACATCAGTGAGATAATGATAAGACTCTTTATAGGCATCATCATCAAAGGCATCTTCCAACCTGGGTCTCTTCAAATTTTCCTAGAACTTGAGCTCTTCAACAGCTGATAGAGACTCATGTAGTTTCTGCTCATTTTTGCATCTACGGGATGATTCTACCATCACTTTTCTTTCTTTGACCTTGAGTTGCGCCTTTAACTTATCAATCTGACTGTGAAGCTGGTCTTCCCTGTTCTTGTTAGCAGTTACTACAGCATTCCATTGCTCATTGAATTTGGATATCTTCAGATACGCTCTGTTTAAATCCTTCTTTCTATGTTTCAAAATGCTATCAATACTCTTCATATCTTGACTCGTCCTCTTTCACACCCCGATCTCCTCAGATAGATCCTTCTCCAGCTTGGTCAAAGATTCTGACTTCATCTTAGCCAAGTAAACAACTTCACCTATATCATGCTTTAACTAATTGATCTCCTTTTCAACTCTTTATTCTCTTTGCACAGTTCTTCCTTCTCTGCCCAAAGCTTGTTATATCTTAGAATATCAATTGTTGTAGGCAGCTCGATGAACAAAGGATATAAGGGTTCCTCAACAGAGAAAGGCAAAAGTATCTTCTCCACCCTCTTATGGATCCATTTCAAGTATGGATCATAGGCTCGACAATCACTCTTCCCTAAAGAAAGCTTTCCCCTCTTGTGAACTTTACCCCACACATCCGCTAATCTTGCTAGAATACCAGGGTCAACTACACTAGTAAAGTACAGAGATTCCTACACTTCTTCTTCCTTTGGGGGTCCCCTCAAAGCATACCCGAGTTGTCTGACAGCGAGAGAAGGGTTGTAGTTGATTCCTTCTTTCCTTCCCATCAACAGCACATTGGGGAAGCTACCACAACTGAAAATAATCTCTTTACCCAGCAGATCACAATTGAACCAGACGATATTCTTGGATGTCAAACCCATGAGCCTCTTAGACCATTCAGATGAATTCCTCGAATCCACAAAAGCTCCAGAACGAGGAAGATGATCTATAAACCACTTGTGGAAAAACGGTATACAGCAAGAAACAATATTTCCCCTCTTTTCATTCTTGTAATGCACTTAATGATATAGGTCTCCTAGAAGAGTGGCTACAGGATTCTTGGAAAGGAAGATATGAAAGGCGTCCATATTAACAAAATCCGGTATGTTGGGAAATAGTACAATGTCATAGATACACAAAGCTAGGATAGCTCTAAAAACTACCCAACAACCCTCTGCAGCATACTTCCGAGCTTTATCCACCAAGAAAGATAAGGTAAAGCTAGAAACTCCATTTATGCTGATAACATGATCAACCAACTCAAGTACGCTCAAATAAAGAGCGACGACCAACTTCTCGAGATCGGGTTCTTCCTATGAACGAAAAAATGACACCTCATTCGGGACCGGAACTCCCAAGATAAAAGGAAAATCCTCCAAAGTCAGAACCAACACGTAATCTGGGAAGGTGAAATAGTGTAGCGGAGGGTCATACAACTGCAATGAAGCGTGAATGGCTCCTTGATCATAGTTTGTGACCTTACGGACAAGACTCAAAATCCTCCCATAATCCCTTCTGAATACCTCAAGAACGCCAAGATCAACCATAACAATTAGACCAAATAAAGATCCCAACTCAGGTGCTGGAAACTTGTATATAATGATCTTCTTCTTCTCAGCCTCCATTTCTACAGAAAACCAGGACCAAAATCAAAAGGGAGACAATAACCTGTAAAACACATAAACATGCAATGTTAAATGCATGCTGATTATACAGATGCAAACATGGGATCAAGGTATCCAATGCTCGAGATTACTGTTATGCTGTTGGCTGAATATAACCAGAATTTCGCTCTGATAGGAAACCCAAAAAATCGGGACACTGAGGTGATAGAAAACCGGAATACCCAAGATCAAAAGTCCGCTCTGACAAGAAAACCAGAAAACCGGGTTGGTTGAAGGTCAAAGTTTTCTGGAAAACCCATCCCTCTCACATGTAGATTCTAGTCTTGGACGGTACGACATCCTATGCAGGTCGTCAGTATCACGGACTCTCAGGTTGAGAGACGATGATACATTCAACTTTCCTGGTTTGACATCATGGTCAATCAAGGAGGTCTCAACTGACTTCACAATGAACGGTCTCCAAAGTCGTTAGCTTTCTATTTCAACACCCCCTCAACTACCCAAGATGCGCAAGATAGGATGTCTCTAAAGAAAACCTCGTCTGGACGCGGATTTCGTGCGGACGTTTACGTGTCAAGATGCCACAAAAGTCCATACTACTCTCCACACTAATCCTGTGTGTATACTCAAGCCTAGGTATTGGGCTTATCTCTCATGGAATAACCCACCCAACAACAACATAATATAATATGCAATAGTAAAATGCAAATGCAATAATGTACAACAAATAATGTACATAAAAACAAATAACTGCACAAAAGTAAACACCCAAAGACGTAAAACAAACAAGCGCTAGGATTAACTCGCATAAGGAATCAAAGGTCCCCAACAGAGTCATCAGCTGTCGCAAATGTGAAAAACACCCGGAGGAAAAAAAGAATAGTCGCCACCAAACGTAATTTATCCTAAAGAGAAGGAAAGGAAACGATCAAAGAAAACCTAAAGAACGGGAAAAGACAAGGTCATTGCAGCCAAATCTTAGGTTCGGGAGTCGGTTACGCAAGGGGAAGGTATGAACACCCGTCACGCCCGTTGCACTCAACAGGATCCACGTTTGTTGTCTAATAAAAGGGTGTGTTTTCTATAAGCTACTACTAAATGGAAACGAGAATAAAGAAAAATAAAGAGACTCGATAGGATATCGCTGCCCTATGCCTACGTATTCCCTCGTACAATGTGAAAGTCAGAGTCAACGTAGTTTGAAAAATATAGGTGATGGAGGAAAGGTTGCTCGCCAAGACAATGCCGTCTTGTGCTTACGTATCCTCATATGGTATGAGAAATCAGAGCAAACGTAGTTCGGGTAACTACAAAACCATAAGTTGTTTATGTGTTTTTATGAGCGATGGTGAGTTCCCATTCTAACAGTTAGAGTCGATACCTATTTGCGGTAGAACAAAAAAGTAATACACTCTTTCTGAAAATGATTTTGAAACACAAATCCAGGAGGATAAAAGGTTTGAATTTTGTTTTTGAGTTTTAGAGAAGTGAATTAGTTTACTTTGTGATTCACGTTGCACTAAAGACTATGATATAGGAGCGAATGCGTTGCATATTACCCACGGGGCGTACACTAAACACTCTAGACAAGTGAGGAGAAACCCCCCACTCATCATTTCCCATATGCTTAAGGATTGTGGAGCACAATGTTCATCGTCTTTATTAAGTGTGTTAGCATTTTTTTGAGATGAGAAGAGAGAAAGGCGCACGAAAGATCTAAGGGAAACTCGGTCTAACATTGTCATGCAAAGTGGCTCTAGGGTCGGGATGCGAACAAAAGTTCTATCCTAATGTTAGCATGCGAAAGATGGACCTAAGGTTGAGGTTAAAAGGGACTAGCCTACTTGTTATCATGCTTGAATTGCACTCCTGATGTCTATCCTAATCCAAAATTTAATCGGAAATTAAATTGGATTAGGAACCCTAAGGGAGCATGCAAAGGCAAGGCAAAAAGCAAGAAAACAAGGTAAAAATAGCAGCTACAACAATGCTTCCTGCACAAAACAACCACAAAACCCAACAAGGCAGTACAACAACATTTAACAACTACTAATTCAACACAAAAGTAGGTGTAAAAGGCAGGCAACAAACAAGCATAACAAAGACAACATGCAAATTCAGAATAAGATAGCTGTAAAAATCAGGGTGTCATACCCCAAATTTTGACCCCTAGATTCCATTATCATTCTAGGCGCATCAAGCATATGTTATCTAACTCTAACCTCTTTCAAGTTAGTCTTTGTTAAGATGCAGATGAATTAGGGTTTCACACTATTAAAATCAAGAATCATGTGGACTGATCAATCAAGGTTTTGGATTGATCTTCTACATATCAAGCCTTCACATCATCAAGAGGTTCATATCTTACCAATAACAAGTGCTATTTTAGTTTGTTACCAAGAGAATTGAAGCAGTGTTGTGCAAAACCCTGATTAGGGTTTCTAGTTGAAAACGTCAACTGTAGTTTGACTTTTGGTCTAAATGGGTTTCAAAAGCTTGAACCATGGCCCATGATGTTTCTAGGACTTATTTAATTCCCCTCAAGAAGTATGAAAGGTTCAAAAAACCCCATAACACTAAGGATCAATCCTAAAGATTTCAACAGTTCGGTTCGTCTGTCTGGAATGTCACCTCTTTGACATTTAGGGTTTTGACCCCAAATTGAAGCAATCAAGGTTTCCAACATCATGTTATGCCTAAGTAGTGAGTTTGGTGAATATTTAATCAAGAATTGATGGATAACTTGTGAATCAAGAAATTAGGGTTTATGAAAAACCCTAATTACAAGCTTATTTGGAATGGTCATAACTCTCAAACCACACATCCAAATTGAATGGTACAAAGCTGGTTGGAAAGCTCTTGAGAAATCCTACAAAATTATTCTGATGTCCAAAAATTCATAGATTTTGAGTTATGAGCTCATCAAGTTGTGAAAGATTTCCACACTTAGAAAATTTCTTATTTTTTGACTTGTAAGTCTTGCAGCCAACTTCATGAAGATTTTTGACCTAGTTCCCTTTTGAATCTGAACTTTGGACCAACATGAACATTATATATCATATTTGGGGATTTTTAAAAAGTACAAGAGCATTTTCACAGCCTTTCTGGTTAGGGAGAATCAAAGAGAGAAAGTTAGAGATTTCTCATGTCACAAAACCAAGTTCAGCACTTGCATTTTGATGCATAAACCACTCAAACCTCTTCTAATCACTTGTTTAACTCATTATCTGATGTATAGATACTTAATTGATGATATTACAATGGATTACCACGAGCAAAAACAAGAGATTGAATTATTTGATTTGTTTATTCAAACAAGTGGATGCAAGTGGCAAGGAGAGAGAAACTTTTTGCATTTTCTGCTACACCTCAGCTATTGCATCAGCTACTCTCTTTCCTTCACTTCATGTTAACTATTTGCAGGCTATTGGTGATGTTGAAATACATAGGAAAGTTGCTCATGCTCAAAGAAGAAATCCCAAGTTGGATTTGCTCATTTTGCCTCCAAAAAGGACAAACTTGGCAAGTTGGCATAATCTGCCCATACCTCTCATTCTCCAAGATTTCCTATAAATAGAACACACTCCTAACATCCAAACAACACCAAAATCAACTAGAAACCAAGTTGAATCTCTCTCATTTCTCTGATCACCATCTTCTTGCAAGTGGTAAAAGTTGCTTCCTAGTGAAGAAAAATATGCCTTGCAAAAACTCTGCCACAACTCAATACAGCCACCAAACACTTGAATCAACATATCAAACACATCAAGTATGATGCATTGAAGCTGCCCAAACACTCATATTCACCAGAAAAGCACACATTCCAAAAGTCAACTCGCATACCTTGAAATTTTGACTTTTCTGCATCTTCATAGACCAGAACCAAACCAGCCCTTTTCCAATCATCCTAACACTTCAAACACTCTCCATATGAGTTGTTTGAACTTTCCATGGCATCATAAAATTTCTATAACACCATTTCCTAGAGTTTCACTTTGAAGCTTTTGGTGTTTTCTTGCATAAGAAGGCGTTCTGTCAAGACAGTGATCTTGGAGGAGTTTGCATCATTTGAACACCTTATTTGGAACATATTGGAGCTGCTTGGATTATCATTCATCAATTGGTTTTCTTATTTTGTGTATTTAATTGAAAAAGCTACATGAGGTAAGTGTTCAAACTTGCTACTTTTAAGATCATGCTGAATATTGATGTACACTGATTATGAACATGCTAGATACACTTTATAGGTCATGTTTGAACCATTTCTTACTCATAAACTTGGGTATTCATGACTGTCCCTTTGGTTTGGCTTGTTAGCTTACTTTAAGTGTCATTTTAATATGCAACTCGCTGATTCTGTTTAGGCATAGATGATTGGTGTTTGTAAACATCATTTATAAGTCACATGTGATATGTTTGATCATTTAGTTGATGCTGAATTGGTACATTTCTGTCTGTTGCTTTGCTCTTGCACAAACTTGCTATTTTTGCCACTACACATGTCATCTGTTGAATTAACTTTTCTATTTATGTATGATTATTGTAAGCACTCTCTATATGTCTCATATGTTATGTTTGAATCATTACATGCTGCTTAGAACATGTACATTGGACTGTCACATTGCTCTTGCACATAACATGTCTTTTTCAATGATGCTATCGAGTTTTTCACATGGTGCATGATCTGAGAAAACCACCACCACCATTGGATTCCTTGTAAAAAAATACAAATTTTATTTTTTATTTCATCCAATTTGATTAAGTTTTGAGTGAGTTATGACCCTTCTTGCAAAATCTGTCTTGCCTTGGTTTTGACTTGCCTTATTTTTTGCCTTAGTTGCCTAGTTTTGTACCTAGTTTTCAAATGTGCATAACTTCTTTTCTTTTCATCATTTTGATGCCACTCTTTTTGCAATATGCTCCTTAAAATGTCTAGTTTCAACATGTGAAGAAAGAATTCAAAAATTGTTATTTTTGAAACACTTTGGTCCACTTGAATGGCATGGTCCTTTTTAGGGTTTTCTTTGGTTTTCATGAACTTTCTTGACATAGTACTTGATTTTTCTTGTAAGATTGATCTTGTATGAATAATTTTTGAATGTATAACATGTTTATATGTTTGAAAACACTTGTCTCTTTTTCGTTGCCATGATTATACTTGCCTTTGTGAATGCATGAATGTGAAAAGTATGCCTTGAAACTTCTTTGTGAACCATGATATGTTTCTTGACGTTGTAACCTCATGAACATGATACTTCACCCCCATATTACTTGTGTATGTGTCTTGTTAGAACCATAACATTTTTAGGTTTGTTTCTTGCCTTGAAAGTTACCATGAATCTTGTTTATCTTTCCCTTTGTGAAGTTTGAATCCATGCTTGAACTGTTGTTACTTTTCTTGCCTATCCATAATTAATTGTCATCAATATGTCTTGAATATGATTAAATGTGTTACATTTGTATTTAATTGATTCATATACTATGTTTGATTTAAGTTGTAATTTGTTTGCATAAGTTTTGTTTGAATACCATTGATGAAAATGTTGTTGTTACACATGTTTCATGCTTGCCCTTGTTGGTTGTTACCTTCATGATCTTTGAAATTTGTAATGTTGAATCATAAAACCTTGGTTGTTACCATGCTTTTTATGTTCAATTTTTTAATTGATCCTACTTATTTATCTTTATCTTTATCAAGTTTGTTTACCCAGTGATGGAACTTGTCAGTTCTCATCAAGTTGCCTTGTTATCATCTTTGTTTAATGTTGTTACAGACTTGCCCTTATCTTTCTTGGTTGTTACCATGAATATTTATCTTCATCATGTTTGAATGAATGCATATGTGTGTTTAGGATTTGTTAAGTTTCCCCAAGTGATGTAGCTTATTAGCTCTCATCCAGTTGCCTTATTATCCCTTATTCCAAAGGAAAGTCTCTCTATTGACTTCACTGTCATAGACAACTCATTACCCATCCCCTTGACTTGGTTAAGTCATTAGGTCCTTTAACTTAGTTAAGTTAGAAACTATATCCATTAGACTTTTCTTTAAGTCTAAAAACCTACCCCTTGTTAAGAGTATCCTTCATTAGAACTTTAAGATAGAATTTGTTAACTCTATGTAAGGATCATTGTCATGATTACTTACTCCCTTCTTGGCTTTTGTCAAAGTCAATCCCCTTGAGTGATAAACTTAAATCTAGAGAGTTTTGTAAAAATCTATACAAACATTGTTATGTTTGTTCTCCCTTGGAGTCTTGGCCATAGTCAAGTATTCCTAAACATTAGTGAGGAGAACTATGGTTGCTCTGATTCCATCCTAGTAAGGATACGTAGGCATAAGATGTGATATCTTTGCGAGCAAACTTAGAACTATCCTTACGTCTTTACCTCAAAATTTACCTTAACTTTGATCCCATGACCCTAGCAAACAACAACTTAGATAAATTAGCATACATATACACAAAAGGTTCCTGTAGGATACTACAGATGTTTAGGACGTGAATAACTATCCTAGGCATAAACAACCCCCGCCGATCCCCGAAAATCTTGCGTTGTTGTTACATCGCGCAAAAGGTTTTTCTTTCTTTAACCTTTCCTTTGGATAAATCAAAGCTCGGTGGTGAATTTCAATGAATTAAGATTCAAGTTAATCAATAGCTTGATATCTGATAATCACCACAACGCAGGGCAGCAAACATGTCTCAATGCAATCAAGTATGAACAAGCACCAATCATGAACAATTATCATGCAAGAATGGACATGCATCAACAATCAAACATCATTGTTCAACAATATTACATCATCAAGAAACAACAAGACCAACATGCTTTTTAAATCAATTACACAATCAAACGAACATGCGACATACAAAATTGGAAGCAAATGCAAACATGCATCACATAATCCAGCAAGATGATCATCAGCAATGAATCATTAACATGATATAAGCAAGCAAAGCATAAGATCATAACATAAATCAAGCAACATGAACATGTTAAACATTCAAACGGAAACCAAAAGTCGCGCGTCAAAAAAATCGAGATCAAACAATCAAGCATGATGAAACAGGTCAAAAACAGCCCACACAAATGCATCATATCAATCCATGAAGGTTAGAGGTGGAAAAAATCAAAACATGCTTGAAAACAATCAAAAATCACATTCTGGTCCAATGTTAATCGATTAACCATTTTCCTGTGCAAACTGGTTAATTGATTAACCACTAAAATTTTTCAAAAATTACACTGGTTAATCAATTAACCTGTTTTATACTGCAACTGGTTAATCAATTAACACTTCACCAGAAGCAAAAAAACAGCAATTCAAAAGCACTTTCAGCAATTAATTCAATGTGCAATCATGCAAATGATCTTGTAATCAATTATGCACGAGTTTAACACCAAAAATCAGTGATCAAACATCAATCAAACTTAATCAAGCATTGAGATCACAAATAAAAAAGATCAAAATTACCAAAATAAATCAAAACTTGAAGATCTACATTGTGATTATTCAAATAAGCTCAAAACAAGAATGGATCTAGAATAAACCAACCTTCAAAGCTGAGATTTGCTTTGGTAATTGTTGACTCATTGTAAATCGATAGATCCAAGCTAGAAACCCAAGAAATATTCAAGTCCAAGAGCTTTCTTGCAATATAAGTGAAGAACAAGACAAAATAAGCCAAAATTGATCCAAGAATCACTTATAAACTTGCTTCCAAGATCAAATCTAAATCCAAACGAAAATCAAGTGATGAATTGAAGATGATGGAGATGAATGATGGATGTTTAGCTATAGAATTCAATGATTCCAATGAAGAATCAAAGAACTCAAGTGAAAAAGAGCTTTAATGGAGGTTTTGGAGTGTAGAAAAGTTGAGAGAATTTTGAGAGTAAATTCTCAAGAATGAGAGTGTGAAATATGAAGTTGGAAATTATGGTGAGGTTTGGAGCAAATTCACTTAAATAGGCTCTTAGTTAGGAGTAGAATTATGATTTGGAGTGAGGTTATGAAAATTGGAATGAGATTAGGAATGGAAAATTGGAGGAAAATTGAATTGATTTTGAAAGTTAATACAAATTTAGAGTGATTCTAGATCCTTCTTCTGGTGTAAAATCAAATTCACAAGTGATCAAAATAGACTCCAAAAGTGGCAGCATTAAAATGCACGTTACTGAGCAAATTTTCCTTTGGTTAATCAATTAACCATTTTCTAGTGCAAAATGGTTAATTGGTTAACCATTCACAAAATTTTAAAAATAGCGCCATTTGGAGGAAAATTTGCACATTTGTTCGTTTTCATCCGTTCTGAACCCTGTTAAGCCTCTGAAGCTTGTCCTTTGACATTATAACTGTGAGAATGTCTGAGATATCCTATGACCTGTCTGTTGTACTGAGAATAACCTACTGAATAAAAACAAAATCGGGCATTCGACTGCTGGGCAAAATAAATGCTAACGCCTCTGACGCTCGCTATTTAAACTCTTGCAATAAATGAGAATCCTGAGCCATGAAACCTTGATCCCATGTCCCGAGAGCCAATGCCATGATATGCAGAAATGTAAAAAAGCAGGAAAACATAAGCCAATTGATCAAGAAACGAGGAGACAAATTTTAGGATGTTACACCCTAAAAGTCAACCATGTGTCAAATGCTATGGTTGAAAACATTTATTAGAATTAGTTTCAATAACATTATGTAAACTATATGCAGAATGAAAAAGAAATAATGTAAATTGTATGAAAAAATTTAGGATCTATTGAGAAAATCTTTAATTTCACACAATTCATCGTTGATATGCAACTTAGTCACGTTGAATATGTTAGAAACACATAAAGGATATTTTCCTGCATGGGAAGGAAAGAAGATATACAATGTGAAAGTGAAAAACAATGTGAAGATACAGAAGGAGAAAAACACATGAACAATATGTATACCTTCCTCTTTGACTCTAGAAAATTATAAGATAATGATTGTAGGCAACGATGTGTCCTTCTTGTTTTGAAAGTATTCATTGAACTACAAAGCATATCCCTCCCACAATGTATAATGGATTCTGTTGTTACTAAGAAAGACAAAAACAATTAAAGTTAGAAACATGATAAAATGTTCAATAATGAAACCAAAATAAGTGATTAAGTGAGAAGGTACCCCAAATATTTCATGACCAAATTAATTTGTTGTTTCTTGGTTCCACTTAGAAGTTGCATGTAGCCAATGTCGGTGACCATACCAATGATGTCTGCAAAACACAGGTTCATACACATCACAAACATTACAAAACAATGTCATTAAACCTAATATATTCAAAGTATTAAAACATATATTTTGCAAACACACCTAGTAAAACATCCATTTTCCACTTTCCACATATAATATCAGCAAAAGGTGTGAACTTCAGATTTTTGGGGAATGATGTGCTTGTTTTTGTTGCAGATTGAGGTACCACCAGTAAAAATCAACATAAATTTATATTCAAATGGCTTGAATAACATTTCATTCAAAATGACTTGAAAATTTGCAATAGTATAAGTGTTATTCACGGATAACACGGAATCAAAGGTCTGTTTGAGCATTGTTGGTACTTTTACATGAAGATCAGAAACCTGAAATATTTATGAACTATTATTGAATAAAACTATATATACAACTTTGTAGAAAAGCAGTGTATACACAAAATCATGACCACAACAGAAACCAGTCTTAAAATATTGTTCCACGAATGTATGATAAAAACGAAAGGAAGTTGACGATAATTTTGTAGGAATGGATGGAATATAACCCTTTATCAACCACAACCATCTCAAAGTGTTCCTTTGATTTGGAAACCACACTCCATTTGTGATGTACTCGAACGACTATTTTCCATAGCTCCTTCCCATCATTTAAATCCCTTACCATTGCAAAAGATCTTGTCATTGATGATGTTGTAGTTATGCAATTTTTCTAAAAAAGATTAGGGTTTATGGTTGCTGACAGAGAGAGTGGTTGTTGAAACAAAGTGAAGTGTTTTGTGTTTACAACTTCAAAGATAGAAAGACTCAAAGTGTAATGATCACCCTTGTGCCTCGGTAAAGCAACGCAGCAGGCAGATGTGAATGTTCTGTCTTGCAGCAGCTTTGGACGTGCGCTGAATTTGAAAAGCATATATCTTAACTCCACATGTGATGTCAAGCATTTTCTTTTTAGTTGATTTACAAATTTGTTTGTTCCATTTCGGTTACAAAATTGTACACATAATGCATATTACCAGCCAACTTTCCAGTTATGCCATAACCATCTACTAATCTAGTTACAAATAGTTAGAATTAGACTCTAAATATCCCTTAAACAATGAGGTTGCATTGATCGAAAGAAGGTTATAGGGGTATTATCTAGAACAAAAAATGTTCTTATATTATAGATAGAATATTTAATGCTAATTATTTGGCTTAAATTTGGATCACACCCCTAAATTGCGGCTTTATAAAATAATGGTTTTGCATGGCCATAAGATAATTTATTGTTGAAAAAAAAGAGCAATGTTTTATCTATGAAACACATCAGAAATATGTACAAGGATCAAACAAGTAACCTAACTAGTCAAACGTTTCGGCCATATGTATATTCACCCCTTTAATCAATTGACGCCACTTTAATTAATCTAATTATTTTAATTAATCTAATTACAGTTTGTAATCCTCTAACTCAATTACCAATTGAATTACTCCATTTGCTATACGAATTTTAAAGTCTGAATGTTTTTGATATCTAATTCTGAAGTACGTCTAGGATTTTAAATTTGGATTGAAAGGTTTCTTTTAGAATCATATATTTTTATTCTAATTTATTGTAGAGCAGTATAAAAAACTCATCAATGTTTTTTTTTTAAAAATAAAATAAAATTTCATTCTGAGATAGGTGAAAAATACATCATTCTTGTTTTCCAAGCAAATTAATAATATTTCTTTAGTTGTTTTTGCATATAGTCAAAATCAACCATTCAAACTAAAATTAAATAAAATATAGGTTTAATTAGTCTCGAAGTTCCTTAACTTAATTTCAAATTTCACTTTAATTCTTTATTTAATAAACGTTACATTTTAGTCAGTTAAAAACTATTCCGTTGACTAAAATAATTCTTTTCGTTAAATGTTAAAAAACACGTTAAATTTGAATGATGTGGCATGACAACGTGGCAAAAATCAAAATAATGAGTCAGCAATTTTGTTAAGAAACTAAATTGAAACCTTATATTTAGTTAAGGGACCAGACTTGAACAATAACCAAATTGTGATTAAAGTGATCACAATAAAATTTCATAACATTTTATCAGATCATAATCTGTTATTTAAGATACCAGAATTTCATATCAACATAATCTTGAATTTAATGACATTAAGTTAGAATTTTGTTACATTATTTGATTCAAACAATGGTCATTAAATTAAAATGACATGAAACATATTCCAAAATGACATAAGATATACACAGACACAACTATAAAATGTGTACACAAGCACCACTACAAATTTTGATTTTTTTTTGAAGTCTTATTTTCTTCATTGAAATTGACTGAGGTAAAAAGAGTGGTGGCGTAGATCGAATTGATATTTTTGACTTGGTAGTGTAAACTCAATCTGTTTTAATCATCTTGACCTGTTCATAAGTTGAAAATATTAATCAATGGAAGTTCCTCTCTCAAGACAACCTCATCAATTTGGATAATACCAATACCACCTTTTTCAAGATCTTCTACTTCATCCTTAATAACCAAAGCAATTTGATAGCAGGTCTCAAATCTGCAAATAGAATGAGATATACATTTAATAGTGTCATTACTAGATAAATGTCGCTAGATATATTTTACATGTAATGTATTACTATGATAGATTTTACTCAGTGGACCATTCTCCATCAAATCCAGCCATAACGTGTCATTGTGAGATTTCCACAGAATTTGCAGTGTGATTTGCAATTGCACTAATACTAGACATTTATTAGCCTTGCTTAATTTAGAAAATGCATTCGACTTTCTTATGTTAATATCATCCTTGAGTCATTCTTCCATCAGAGTTCCTTTGCTAGCTGCTTAAGGGCATAAGATCTTTGCATCAACAAATGCATTAAAACATCATCAAATCTATTTAATACAAAATGTTTTATAGGAAAAAAATACTTCATAACACGGTAAGAGACCAAAATATACGGGAAAAAAATCATGAAGCATTTGAATGTTAAAATATATTGCAATCAAAATATTTGCCAAGAGTGTTAAACGAACCTGGTTTAACGTGCTACGGGACAATAGATTGCAGTAAGTTGTTTGTTGAACCTTTGGACTTCAAAAAATGGCAAGAGCGACTGAATAATAAATTCATCAAAATTGAATAAATAAATTCCATAAAGTTGAATCTAAGTGTAATCACATATATTATGATTTCAGTAACCTTGAATATTTTCAGTCACATGACCTAAAATCTAGAACTAAAAGGATAAAGAATATCATCCAAATCTACAAATATCAAGGTTATATCTTCATAAGTTTCTTGAAGAGGTTGGATATTCACAGGCTTACAGAGTCAAAACGAAAGTGTATAAATTAATCTCAAGATTGGATCTTCATAAGTTTCTTAAAGAGGGAAGCGATTGTTGGGAATAGGGATGGCAAACAAACCCGGGCCCGCCCACACCCGCCCGGGCCCGCCCCGAAATTAACGGGGGAAATCCAATTTAATTGGGTGCGGGTGCGGGTGCGGGTGAAACCCGGTTCTTAACTACGGATGCGGGTGCGGGTGCGGGTAGACACTAAGACCCGCCCGCCCCCGCCCCGCCCCAAATAATATATTTTATTTTGATTTTCTTATTTTATTTATTTTAATATTTATTTATTAATTATACTTTTAATTAAGTTATTAATATTTTTATTGTAATTAAAATAATAAAATTAATCAAGTTAATATTCATTTATTAATTAAAATTTTAATTAAATAATTAATTAATTTATTAAAATAATTAATTTTTTAATTAAATTACTAATTTTTATTATAATTAAAAAAATAATAATTTTTTGCGGGTGGGGGCGGGTGCGGGTGCACTCGTTTTCTACTGGGGGCGGGTCTGAGTGGTAAATTTTCACCCCCGATTGAATTTGGGGGCGGGGGCGGGTCTGTTACATGGAGGCGGGTGCGGGTGCAGGTATAGTTAAACCCGCCCCGTTGTCATCCCTAGTTGGGAATGATGTATCGATGAAAAAATGGGTTAGAAATTGAAAAACCTGAGGGAGATGGGTTTGTGAGAAAAGTTGGAGAATGCGGTGATGGAAGAGTGATGGTGAAAATAAAAGGTTTTTGCATAAAGCGATGGTAAAAATAAAATGTTTTCACATAGAGAAATAAGGAGAGGAAAGAAACAAGATGAGGGGGAAGAGAGAGGTGTGTAGCGGCTAGGTTTTTTCTGGAAGAGATAAGAATGTTGTTTCATATATTATAATACAATATTCCATGTCAATTAAAAGCAAATCTAAGTCAGCAAAACTAATATCAATTAGAGTGTCACATCAGTATAATTTAACAGATTTTGACAAAATTTAACAAAAAGGACCAATATGATTAACAGAAGATTTAAGAGACTTAAAATAAATATTTATTAAATAAAGGACGAAAGTAAAACCTCAAATTAAATTAAGGGACTAAAAAAGGCATTAAACCTAAAAGATATAGATGAATACAATTCTAGTTTTCCAATCAATTTGTAGTAATTTCTTTAGTTGATTATGCATATAGTCAAAATCAATACTTCAAACTAAAACTAAATAAAAAATTATGAATAAAATTCTTGTTTCCCAAGCAATTGGATAATACTTTTTTTTTTGTGTTCTTTTGCCTCTGACATATTCAAGATTAATAACTAAAACTAAGGTAAATGTTAGAACTTGACCTTAACTAGAGATACTTATAATCATACATTAACTAGTGACGAAATTGAGGATTATACATTTGATTGATGAAATTTGAGACTTTTCTGTCACACCTTTGAATAATGACACTAATTCTAAGTAAAATTAAGGCGATTGAGAATTCACATGGATTATATATTCTAAAATTACGAAGTATAAACAAAACTGCGAAGTATATTTCACAATAATTAGAAAATGTAACTTTAAATACATTTAACTTTTTACATGAGTTTTAGTTCTTTTTCATCTTTTTCGAATTATATATTAGATTAATATATCTGTCCCGTATTTTATGATATTTTATAATATTATTAAAATATTATTTTTTATTTTTCTATTAAAGATAAAATATATTTTCTTTTATAGGATTCATAAAAGATAATTAGAACCAAATATAATTCTTTTAAAAGTTATCAATTAAATCATTTTATTATTATCTTTTAAAACAAAATACTTAATATTTTAGAGAAATGAGTTAAACTCACTTACATTTATCAAACAAATAATAAGTAGGTCAACAATCTTGATCATAAAATTCAAGTTCGATTTTTCTTTCTTTCTATTTATCTCCCCTCTATTTGATGTCAATTTATGAGAGAAATATAATAGATGATAGATTTGTGAGATTCAATAATTAAGTTTATTTTTAAAAATGAATTTTACTTATTTATCTCTATCTATATGTCAATCTCATAATTAAATAATATATAAATAAATAATATGTTTAATATCATTTTTGGTTATTTATCTTAATTTCGAAATTCATTTTGATTTCTTAATTTTTAAAAAGTTCATATTGGTCCCTTAACTCTTCAAAATATTTCATATTGTCATTGTTTTTCTAATTAGCGACTGATTTTTGAATTTTTCCGTCGTCAATAGAACAAAAAATATTAATATAGAACGTTTTGAAGAGTTAAATGACTAATATGGACCTTTTTAAACTTTATGAATTAAAATGAACTTCGAGGTTAAGATACAGGACCGAAAAGGGTATTAAGCCTAAATAATAAATAGAAGAAAGTCACAAGCGTTAAATGAGAGAGTTATTCTAATTAATAAATATATAAAACCTGATACTCTAAACTTTAGATATTGTTGAGAAAAAAATAAGTGAGAATTAAAAATTTTGAGAAATAAAACGTGAAAAAGTCTCACATTGATTAGAAAAAAATAAAACATTTAAGGACCTCTTTACGTGAGGTGAGAGACATTGCTATGAAATGGTGTGCTTAAGTATAAACGAGTATGTGGGTGTGATCGGTACCAGTTAAAGTCCGTCATTCTCTCCTTGAAGAGAGATATTTAAAAAGGTCTTTGGGGACTAGGGTTTGGGTAACCCTTATAGGTGGTAATAGCTCCCCCATATTCAGAGGAAGTTGTTGAGCGCCTAATTTTCAAGAGGTAGTAGGGGACTTTCTCTTCTTTAACTAATGATCCATTTATTCTAGTGGGATATCACTTGGTGAAGTCTCACTCGAGCGAGGGTTCCCTTGTTGTGAGCACTTACAAATATAACACTACATGCTCCCTCAAGCACGAGTGCTTTGCAAAGAGCGAAGTGTTTTCAAAGCATCTTTCATTTAAGAGATACACCTATCGCCCTTCCGCGAGACCTTTAACTACTTAAAGGGCGAGTCCTTCAGCTAAATGCGGCTATTTGTTTAAGGAACAAGTCCCTCAACTTGAGGCGAATCCCTCAGCTGAAGGAAACTATTTATTTAGGGGCGAGTTCGTCATTCTGGGGCGAGTTCCTCAGCTAAAGGTGACTATTTTTTAAAGGGCAAGTTCTTCAGCTTGAGGCATCCTTTTAATTGTATTCTCCCTTAGTTGAGAGGTGAGTCACCTTCTAAATAGCTAGAATGTCAACCGAAGAATGCCAATTAATCATTCAGATGGTCACACTTACTCACATTTAATGTAAGTAATTATGGTCTTCTTTCGAGACCTTAAATGCTAATGACACGTGTTGAGTTTTTTCAAATTCACGGAAAAGTTTAAAGAATTTTGTGGTTCCCCCCCCCCCCTATAAATTTTTTTCTTTCCTCTTATTTCTTCCAGTTCACTCCTTGTATCTGCAAGCTCACAAGAATAGTTCATCCCTTCATCTTTCCCGCTCCTTTATTCACAACCTACTTCCAGGTATGAATTTCTTTTTCTTTTCTTTCTATAATAGATAGGGTTTGCGAAGATACATCCAAAATGGGGTTTACTATAAGTGTAGGGTAGATTTTCAGGGTTTTGGTTGCACCCTTTAAAGATTTCGACGGTAGTGGTGATTTCTTTTTGTCATATTGTTTTCTTAAGAACAAAGAAATAATGTCTACCACCTCTTTCGTGTCCAAGGACATCAAAGAAATTGGATCATGTTATACTTCTGATGAACATATCTCTCTTTTCTGACCGGGAGTGGAGGTTTCTTCTTTAGAGGACGAAGACCAGGTTATCTTGGAGGCTTGTTTGCCATCAGAGAGGGTGACCACACATGTCTCTTCCAATCCTCTTTCCCCATACATCTATTTCTACCTCCCCTTCATAAGGGATATGGGGTTATTATCCATCCTTTCCCCATTTTCCATGGATGCCTTAAGGGTTCTCAACGTAGCACCCTTCCAAATTGTTCCCTAATAGTTGGGGTTATGTCAGGGCCTTCAAGATGGTGTGTGAGAAGCTGGTTGTTAACTCTGACCATGTGAGTTTTCTTCTCTTTTTCAACTACCAAATCGATGAAGGGGAGATGGATGTCTTTAAGCACCCAGTTGGAGAAAGCTCTTTTTGTGTCTCATTACAATCACTATAATTATTGGAAGAACAAGTTCTCCCATGTGAGGGGGCAAGATGAATCCCTTCCGTACTAAAGGTTGATGGTGCCCCCTTTTCCCTCTGTCCTAAACGAACGACCCTATGGCAGTCATTGGATATGAACAAGCGTTCCTTACCCTCGAGGATAAAAGGATTATTCGCCTTCTGCGGGAGTTCGAGGTTATGGGTTACCGCGAGGTGATTAGATTTTGGTTGGGCGGTGGCAAACATATCGCCTCCTATTTAGATAAGTTATGTTCTACTTTCCTCCGTGGGTATCTTTAGATGATATTTCTGATCTTTTCGCCTTGTTTTATAAACCAAATGGCAAAGATCTCTGGTAAGGAGAGAAGACAAAGGTGGGAAAAAATCAAGGTTGTTAGTTCAGGCTCCGACAATCCCTAGAATCACCCAAAGGGTTTTATTATTGAGGGGAAGAAAAGGCATGTTAAGGGTCGTGCTCTAGACTCGCCTAACGTGAATACTCAAAGGATAGAGGGAGACCATTCATCTTCTATTACTACCACTTTGCTCGCTCTTGGGAAGGCGAACGCTCAAACCCACCCCTTATGGAGCGATGCCGGCTTCAACGTCCTTCAATATACGAGCTTTCACATCCTTTTTTCTAAGAAATTCCCTGCTGATTACCAGACCCTCCCCTCCCAGCCTTCTCTTCTTAAGGAGAGATACTTATAAAGGCCTCTTAGCCCTAGGGTTTGAGTAACTCTTAGAGGTGGCAAAGATCTCTGGTAAGGAGAGAAGACAAAGGTGGGAAAAAATCAAGGTTGTTAGTTCAGGCTCCGACAATCCCTAGAATCACCCAAAGGGTTCTATTATTGAGGGGAAGAAAAGGCATGTTAAGGGTCGTGCTCTAGACTCGCCTAACGTGAATACTCAAAGGATAGAGGGAGACCCTTCATCTTCTATTACTACCACTTTGCTCGCTCTTGGGAAGGCGAACGCTCAAACTCACCCCTTATGGAGCGATGCCGGCTTCAACGTCCTTCAATATACGAGCTTTCACATCCTTTTTTCTAAGAAATTCCCTACTGATTACCAGACCCTCCCCTCCCAGCCTTCTCTTCTTAAGGAGAGATACTTATAAAGGCCTCTTAGGCCTAGGGTTTGAGTAACTCTTAGAGGTGGTAACTGCTCCCCATATTTAGGGAAAGTTATTGACTGTTTATTCTTTCGGAAGTAATGAAAAATTTCCACTCCCTTGACTAACAATATTTGCACATCATCACTACTAAGAAGAAGCCTTTAATTTTGGTGGGATATTGCCTAAACGAAATCTCACTCGGGCAAGAGCACCTTTATTGTAGACACTTACAAATATAACCCTACAAAATTATATGATGGCATATTGAGTATTTATAAAATTTAAAAAGTTTCAGAGAAGTAATAAAAAAAAAAGAAGTTTATTTTAAAACACTTGGGAGATAAAATCTAAAACACATGTAAGGATTAATAGAAAGAGTCACTCAATAAATAAAATTTGTGGGTAAGTTTTAGATGATATTTATTATTTTTGCCTCCTAGAAAAAAAACATTATTTAATTGAAATGAAGAGAAACTAAAAACACATTTGGCTTTTATACAAACAATCCTAAAAACTATATATACAAGTAGATAACTTGAAATTTCAAAGTGGTTTTAGCTTCAAAAGAATTAACTAATTTATCCGGAAGATGAGTTTTCTAGCGGGAAGGTTAGCAGGAAAAGAAGCCGCTTATTTTTTCCATGAATCCAAACAAGCCGTTACAAAATTAGCTCAAAAGAATCCACCAATCTCAAAAACCAATTCAGATGAACGACACGTCGTTCAAGATCACGCCGACGTTCTTCCAGAAATTCTAAAACACTCTCTTCCTTCCAAATTATTCAGAGACGAAACGGCGACGTCGTCGTCGTTCTCTGCATCCAAATGGATCCTTCCTTCCGATCCCAAAATCCAATACTCTGTGTCTCCTGATGTTCTCAATCCTCTTCGTGGTTTCGTTTCTTTGCCCCAAGCTACCTTTGGCCCCAAGAGGTTGCTTACTTCTCCTTTATCATTTCAATTTCACTTTCTTTTTAATTCATTACTTAATCACTTTTTGTGTGAATTCTACTTGTGGATTATTATAAGAAAAAATTGGTCTATATTCAATGTATTTAAAAAGTGAAATAAGAAAAAGAGAGTATTTTCGTGTTGAAAACCATAATTTTATTTGATGTTTTTGATGTATTGTTGTGTTTCATGTTTTGGGATGATGATTTGGTTTCAGGTGGGAAATGCCTGAATCAACGCACGGGGTTTCAGCCTCTACGGCCAATGAATTGCGTCCAGACCGATATGAAATTCATGCTAACCCGGAAAAGTTAAAAGCAGCATCTGAAGGGCTTGCAAATGGTATGTTTCATTCTTGTTATATTGATTTGCTTGTGATGAATGCTCTCATTTGCTCATTGTATGGGGTAAATGCTGTAAGCAATTCTCAATAAAAACAAAGTCTAAGGGGATATTCGAGTAAACAGTTTAGTTAAAACACTTATTTAATAATCGCTTACTACCATTGAATAGGAAATAGGTAGGACTTAATATAAGTTATGTTTAAGTTGTTTTTATAAGCTAGTTTAGTAAAAATAAGCTAAAAATAACATATGATAATCATATGGTTACATGTTAATGTGTTTTGTCTATGTTTAACTTTGGTTTAATACATAAAGTTTTCCATTGCAGTGTATTGAGCATCATGTGTTTCTACTAAGAAATTTGGTGTAACTAAATTGAGCCGATGTGGTATTATAGATGTTGAGTTTTTTAAGGGGATAAGATAACTTATTGGGTCTATAGAGTGTCCAATAATTTCAGTTGGGGAAGTAGTCATTCTTAGAGTTTCTCATCAATTGCATGAGCTAAAGTTAAACCTTCATAGGTTCCCGATAAAAGTAGAGAAATTTGTGCTTACGTAAAAGGAACCAGATAGTTTGAAACTATGGTTGAGGTCTTTTACGTTTTCAATATAGAAATTGTGAATAAGGGGGAGGGAAGGGAAGTAAAACATATCTGAGGTTTGAACGAGGCAAATAGCAGTGAGATATTATTTGGGCAGAAGTTACGTCTTTTTATAAGTCAGGTTGTGTGTAGTAATGATAATCATTAAAATCAAAACAAGTGAGGTTATCTCAGTTTATGGACCAAGTAAAAATTAGAGTACAAAAAAATCAATGATTCATAGTGCATGAGACTGTTAAAAGCACCATGAGAAGAGTGTTTTGGGCATTTGGAATACATGTTGAAATATCTGAGGATCATACTTTTCACTCCCTCTTATCCAATATATAACAAGAAGAAACAATAATCATTGAGACCAAGACGGTCCCATAAAATGTCTTAATTTGAAAGGTTTTAATTTCTAATAGTCCCTAACCTTATGCTTCCATATTCACTTATATGTGGAATAAATGCAGGACTAAGGACGTCAAAGTAATATTTTCATACTCGTTTAGGGATATGATACCTATGTTTTCTAATGCAATTATTTTTGCTTTCAATTTTATAGTTGGAAAGGCATTTGCTATTGCCACTGCAGTTGTATTTGGTGGTGCTGCAATTGTAATCGGTACGGTGGCCTCCAAGTTAGAACTGCATAACGTAAGTGATTTGACTCCATTAACTCTTCATCATGTTCAATGAACTATTTAAGACCATAAAACTATTCCGATAAACTATATAGTATTGTTTCTTTATCTTAAGTTTTTGTTGCTTAAACAGATGGGTGACCTCAAAACTAAAGGAAGGGATGTTGTTGAGCCACAACTTGAAAATATCAAAACGCAATTTGTTCCCATGAAAATATGGGTGAGTTACAAAATTCATTTCTTTATACTTCTGAATATTTCAATTGAAAGTCATAACTCAAAATCCAAAACTTTTGTTTATAGGCTGAAAATATGTCAAAAAAGTGGCATTTGGAAAGGAAAGATGTCGAGCAGAAGGCTTTTGTAAAAGATCTATCTAACCTTTTTGGTGCTAAATAGTCAGATTGAGATTTACTTTCACTTGTTTTTCTTTTATTATAATTTGCATAAAAAATAGTGGCATGGGTTATGTAGATAGTTTGGATCTCGTGTGCCTCTGGCTGTTGTTGTGGCTTTAGTGTAGAAGTTCAAGCTTTGAGAATGAAAATAATGCAGTACATGTGGTAAATAACAGAATTGCTGTTCTGGTTATAATTCAGCAATTCATTTGTTTTTTCAGATATATGTTGTTGGCTTATATGTGTCAATTTGCATAAAGTTGTTATATTTGAAACCATAGTCTCAATTTGTGACTAAATATAATCATTGTAGCTCTTCCTTGCTATAATTCAAGATCTCATTAGAACAACCTGAAAGTTTTTCTTCCTATATCTCTTATTCCTCCAAAATAGAATCTTATGAGTAAATTATTTTTCATATGAAGAATATTGAAAGGTACATGGGGAATATATACAAAATTTGTATGTTAATTAAGAAAACAGTACTTATACTGTTCTAATTGCAGATTCTTAAAATTAAGGAGATTTTTTTAATCATAAAAATAAAGAAAGATATTACAAATTTCCTAAATCAAAATTTTTAAATAGTGTGAGATTTTCCACACTCTCTCATAAGCAGGTGAATATAGGTTATCCATTCCTAGCTTGGCAAAGATTAATTCAAAATAGTGGTTGTTGAGTCTCTTAGTAAGAACATCTTCAAGTTTTGAATTTGAGATAACATGTATGGTCTGCATATCGAGCCATTGTCTAGTTTTTTTAGTGAAGTGTCTGCCGACTTCAATTTATTTATGAGCTATATGTTAGTTGATTTATTGTCGCAATAAATATTCGTTGTCTCTTTTACTTTTATCTTTAAATCTTTTAGGATGTTTAAGTAGACATATTAATGGGGCAAGACGAGACGATTTTTATCTCACGCAAATTTGAATTTTCAAATAATTTATGTTCCACGTCTTGATCTTTAATAAAAATTGAGAATTAGAATTCAAACTCGTCCCCATTTGAATTTTCAAATAATTTATGTTCCGCGTCTTGATATTTAATAAAAATTGAGAATTAGAATTCAAACTCGTCCTAAATAAGTTTATGTATTTTTTATTTGTCAACATCAACTGAGTGAAAACAATTTTTTTAAAATAAAAGTATTTGTTTTTTTTTAAAATTAAATTATATTACAAATAATAAAATAAAATAATTTGAAAAAATTTCATACGTACATTTCATATATGTTAAATAATAAATACAAATCAAATATCAAAATATTGATCAAATATTTAATATTATAAATTATCAATACTAAA
Source organism: Lathyrus sativus (assembly GCA_963859935.3). NCBI lineage: Eukaryota > Viridiplantae > Streptophyta > Magnoliopsida > Fabales > Fabaceae > Lathyrus > Lathyrus sativus. The sequence goes on from OZ012738.1 coordinate 421,188,512, forward strand.
TAATAAAGTACATAACAAAATGAACCTTGAGACGTACAAAGTTTATCAAAAAGGAAATAATTTGTCGCTACAGAGTTCCAAGCAAAATTATTATTGACAATACCAGTAATTTGAACAACAAAATGATGAAAGAGTTGTGCAAAGACTTTAAAATTGAACACCACAACTTTCCACCATATCGGGTAAGATAATCAGTGTCGTAAAAGTAACAAACAAAAATATCAAGAAGATTGTCCAAAAAAAAGTAATCACAAGGATTTACATGAAATGCTTTCATTCGCTCTACAAGACTACAGAACTTCGGCACACACCTCTACTAGGGAAACTCTGTTCTCATATATGGCATGTAGGTTGTTCTCCCAATCGAGGTTGAAATTCTTTCATTAAAGGTTATCATGGAACCAAACTTGATGAAGCATAATTGGTTCAATTCAAATAATTCAGATTTAATCATCTGAATCTCATAGACGAAAAGGTCCACCCTCACGTATTTCAAGAAGGAGGCCTAGTGCTCAAGAAATGTTCGTCGATACCTCGAATCCATGAGGCAAGTAGACTCCTAACTATTAACGACCATTTATCGTCAAAAAGGCATTCTCAGGCGAAGCGTTGATCCTCACCACCATGGATGGGGAGGAGTTTCCACTTCTAGTGAACTCTGATGCAGGCAAAAGATACTATGCCTAAAAAAGAAATGAACGAAGAGTCCGCTAAGTTGACATTCGAAAGGATAACCTATGCAAAAATGGGTATCCCGGTTGACCAAAAAAAGAAATGTCCAGGCAAAAAATTAGGGATCAAATAAAAAAAAATAGGCCAGTTAAGTCGAAAATCTAAAAAGACAACTTAGAAAAAAAATAGTATTCCGGTGGACGAAAAAAGCGAGAAAAATGTCCAGGCAAAAGTTAGGGATAAAGGCATTTGACTGCAACACTTGAGCCTATTTCATCACAACTTGAATTCAGGTGACAAAAGATCTGTCCAGTTATTATCGACTGAAGCAAATTATTGGGATTCAGATCTTAGAGTGTATAATAGCATGTGTTGTAACCAATGAAAATTCATACAAATTTCCCATTGCTATTTACTTTTACTTTTCAATTTTTGTAATTTCTTCTTCTAGAATTTTGCATCTTTGTACTCACATCTTATGTACAAACTAGCAGGATACCCGTGCCTTCGCACGGATACCCGTCAGTGACGTGCATTTATTTATATTTAAAATTAAAAAAATATATATAGAATTAATAAAAATCAGTCAATATAAAAATTATAACTTATATTAAAAAAAAAGATAGAATAAAGATTCGTGGACACCGGTTGGTGAATCGTATTTATTTATTTATTTAAATAAAAATAAAAAAGAAGACAAAATTATTTTACAAAAAAAAATTATTTTTTTAAAAAGAATGTTGTTTTATTTAAATTTAGAGCATAAATATAATTTTTTTATATATACAAATATTTAAATTAACCGTATATTTTTCGGTGTGTGAATATTAATTTTATTTTGATATTTTTTATAAAAATATTTATGCAATAATTTAGTTTTATAAATATAAAAAATAACATAGTATTTATACAAATATTAGTGGCATAAATAGATACATTTTCCCGTGTTTGAATTCATACATTATTTCAAATATATTTACTTTTATTTTCTTTCATTATACAAACAATGAAATAATCCGTGCGTTCGCATGGATTCTGGTCTGGATATCCGTACGTTTGCACGAGTACTGGTGTGTTACGCGCATTTGTTCACATACTTTTAAAAAATTATCAATAATTTTTTAATTTTTAATACTTAAATGAATAGTTTAAATTTTCCATTTCATATTAATGAATACCTGTGTTGTCGCACATATACCGATGTATTACGCGTATTTGTTTTTAAAAACGATTTTTAAAAATAAATTATAATATATAGGAAAAATAAATTAGGTAGTATGGAATATAAAGATTTATAGTCATATAATATTCATGAATAAAAAAAAGAACATTATAGAAAATTAAATGAATAGAAAAGAAAAATTATATTTAAAATTAAAAAAAAATTTGTTGATAGAATAATTTGTTTTGCCATTATTTATACACACAAATAAAATTGTTAAAAAAAGCCCAAAAACTTGATATGAAAAATGGTATAAGTAGAAGATGAAATATAAGTAGAACAACAATTTTTTTTCTGTATATAAATATTATTTTAAAAAAATAAATCTAAAATTTTTAATTGTTTTTGTATATAATTTTTTTTAGATCAACATCATTTTTTCCCCGTGAATTCGCATGGGTATTGGTTTGTCAATGCCAAAATATTTTTCAGTATTTTCATACATAACAAATTTACTCTCGTAAAAAAATTATTAACACTCACTTATTAATTTAAAATTATTTTAAATTAATTTATAAGAGACATATTTTTTCCTATTTAAATTAATATATAAGAAAAATATTTTTCTCATTGTAAAAATCGTTTTGGGGAACACAAATATTGTATTCATCAAGATGTAGCCATTTAAATTTAAGGTTTAGGAACATGCAGTTCCATTTGAAATGTGTACTCACATATGATAAAGAAAGTTTTGTTTTGTTATTTTTTAGATATGTATTTGTTGTAATATGAAAATGTCTTTGGAACTAAATATGTGAGCTCCAAGTTTACCGGTGGTAGAGAAAAGGAGTGGAATGTACCTGGAAGATACTCCGATGACAAAGTGAGGTTCAGAGCAAAAAGAGAGAGCAAGTACAGAAAGTGAGTATGAATTAGAATACCTGACCCTCCAGTGGAGGAGGGTATTTATAATGTGCCCTCAACGCTGGGCCAACGGTCATCTGCTGTGGGCTGGATCGTAAAACCCATAACAAATGACTTTCAGGATCCTACGTGGAGGTAGGGAATACCAGCACGTGGTCTTTGTCCTGGATCTGCTGCCCCATAGACTTTGGAAAGTGACGCACCTGTTCTCGAGGGCGAAATGGTCGTGTGGCGAGCACGTGGAGAACGTGTGAGGAACGTTTACTCCCAGGGTGATGGCGGATTGGGCCTTTGTGTTGGACCCTCCCCCAACGGGGAGCTAGGTTGGGCCGTGCCGGACGGTGGGCCAACTTCAGATCCAGTCTAGAACAGGAGCCCCCAAGTTGTTGTTTCTAGTCGAGGGAGTAATGACTTAAGAGTCAGTTCGCATGCTGAAGAGGGACAAAGGTAACTTGCCTGAAGTAGTGTCTTCTGGGTTCGAAGTGGTGAGCTCGTGAAGCTAGGCTCGCAAGGGAGCCTGGAAGTGTAGAAGAATAAAGTGGAAAACAACTTCTTTGACTACAAGTCAAAACACGAGATCCAGGTCGGGCTCTACCGCAAAATGGATGAGATGCGAGAGAAGATGACCAAGGCAGTCGAGGAGAGCCAACGCCTCAAGCAAGGATCACCGAGTTGGAGACTGTGGTGTTTCCTGCCAATCGTCAATGGAGCTAAGATCTCGGTTGAGGTCTTTGCTTCGCGGCGTGAACTTACCATCGCAAGTTAGGTGTTCTGCCTTATTGGTAGGACAACGACAGAGCTAGATCGAGGTGTCACCGTCGGGCTAAGAGTCTTCTCGCACACACAAGAGCGGGGTCTTAGCTTTTTGTTTCAAGTTTGGAAGTCGTGCTTGTACCTTAGCACACTCCTATGGTCAGGACGTACTTTGATGTGGTCGAACCAAGTATGTTGACTAGGCTGCCGATTTGGAATTCGGGTTTTATGACTTTGGTGTCATGTCACATGGTTATTTTTTGTTTCAACAAGGCGTCATGGAGGGCCGCCCTCGACCGAATTTATTCTACCAGATCGAATTCCTCCCTCAGCGCCTCGTCGTTCATCTCCTCATCGAGGGGAGATTCAGTTCGCCTCGAGGGCTCTCTGATTTCTACCGGATTAACTGCCTCAGTCTTGTAGGTTAGTTGGAAAGGAGTCTCCCTGGTGATTGAGTATGGTGTTGTCCTATAGGCCCAGAGTACGTTATGTAGCTCCTCGACCTGCCTCTTTTTAGCCTAACCCAATCTTCGTTTAAGGCCTCGCAGGATCACTCTGTTTGTTGCTTCAGATTATCCGTTCATTTGTAGGTGCTCAATAGATATGAAATGTTGTTTAATATCTAGCTTGGTGACGAAATCCTAGAAGTTCTTGTCAATGAACTGTGTCCCGTTGTCAGTGATGAGTGCCCGCGGTAATTCGAACCGGGAAAGTATGTTTCTCTTGTAGAAATAAAGTATGTTATGTGTTGTGATTTTGGCGAGGGCCTCAACCTCTATTCACTTCATGAAGTAGTCGACGCCGACTATCAAATATTTATTCTAGTACGAGCCTATGGTGAAGGACCCGAGGATATCCATTTCCTACCAGGTGAAAGGCCACATAGACGAGAGCGTTTTGAGCTCGTTGGGCGGTGCCAAGTACATGCCCCCATGCCATTGACACTTGTCGTATTTCTTGACATGCTCTTTCGCGTCCTACTGCATTGTGGGCCAATAGTATCCTGCTCGCAAGGCTTTTTGGGCAAGGGATCACCCTCCGAGGTGTTGGGCGTTGATTCCTTCGTGGATCTCCTTAAGTATGTGGGAGACCTTAGACTCCTCGACGCATTTAAGAAGGGGGATGGAAAGTTCCCGTCTGTACAGTTTATCTTTGACTAAGACGTAAGAGCAAGCTCTGCGCCTGACTACGCTAGCCTCTTTCCATTCGGGGGGCAGTCCCCCCCGTGGTGAAGTATGTGTACACCGGGGTCATCCAGCAATCATTGTCTCCGATGGCGTTCACGTTGATGGTCGCGGTCGGTTTCTCGATGCTTGGTCGCGGCAGGTTTCGCGAGCTTCGGCAGGATGTCTGCCTGGGTGTTGTGTTTGCGGGGGACGTGCTTCACTTCCGTAGAATAGAACTTTTTCATCTTTTCTTTGATCAGGGTCAAGTACTAAATGAGGTTGTCATTTTTTGCTTGGTACTCTCCCTGCACTTGAGAGGCGACTAGTTGAGAATCGGTGCAGATCTTCACCTCCTTCGCGCCCAGACCCTCGGCTAAGCGAAGCCCCCACAGGAAGGCTTCATACTCAGCTTGGTCAGGATTCCTTATTCATTCTCAAGAATGATGCCCATGCCACTTTCTATCGAGTTTGACGCCCCGCCCACACAGATCGTCCACCTGTGGGCTCTGTTTTCCAGGGAGGTTGGCGCGGTCATCTCTACCACGAAGTCGGCTAGCACTTGTGCTTTGAGAGCTTTCCTTATTTTATATTGGATGTCGAACTCGGACAACTCCAACGACCATTTGAGCATCTTGCTCGCCATGTCGGGACGATCGAGTAGTTGCTTCACGGGTTGGTCCATACGCACCACGATTGTGTGTGCTAGGAAGAAATGTCTTAGCCTCCTCGCCGAGTTGATGAGGGCCAACGCGACCTTTTCAATTTGCTGGTACCTGAGCTCGGGACCTTGTAAGGCCTTACTAGTGAAGTAAATTGGTTTTTGCCCCTCAGAGGTTTTGCGAATGAGAGCCGCGCTGACAGCCTCAACCACGTCGACGAGGTACAAATATAAAGTCTCCTGCTTTCTAGTCGTGAGAGGACTGGGGGATGAAAAAGAACTTGTTTGAGAAGGAGGAGGGCTTGTTTTCTTATCGAAAAAAATAGCAAGTGTACTATTCGGCCGATTGTAGTTAAAATAGGGGTTTTATCCCCAATATCGATCGCAAGAACTGCGTCAGACAATACAAGCTTAATTTGGACTCAATCAAACAAAAATCAATTGGGGGTTTTAAAAGTGGTTTTACTATTAAAAAGTCCAATATTAAAAATAAAGTAAATTATATAATAAGATTCAAGCGGATATGAGAGCATACTAGGGGTGGTGTATGAATTTCCTTATAACAATATCAATCCTTATTTCAATGACATAGTCAAATTTTATCAAGTTCTTGACTAGAAATTCGTTTACTCCTAAAGCCTTAGTGAGAGAACCTCTTAATATCATAATCTAATTATTATGTCCATAGGTAATAGGTTTGAAATCAAGCATTGAAAGAAAGTCTCAACAGTGTTCAAGTAGAACAGGGTATTCCTAGTCCTAGGCCATATCTACTGAAGCACTATCGATCAAATTGCGTTAACAATGGTTTGTCCGACCTACGGTTAACTGTAAAACTAAATCAATTTGTCCGATTAAAAAAGTCGTTAAATCAATGAATGATAAAACTTGATTAATAAAATAAGCACTTATGTCATTCAAATAAAAGAAACAATATTAGTACATAAGCAATTCAAGGACACCCCCTAGCATTGAGCGATTTTAACTCCTCATAGTATTCAAAGTAAATTCAACAATTAGTTTAAACATTACAAGAATTTTTGGGATTACTTTGATTTTCAATCGCTTCTGAGCATGAAAATCTTATGTTCTCCTTTGGTTCTTGATCGCTCAATTCTTGATCGTTAATTTTTTCTCTGGTCCAAAAGTCCCATTTTCTTTATCATAACATGTCTAAAATACCACCAAATCCAATACAGCAGTAAGAAATTTCCAAAAATACCCTCAGGGGTGAAAACAGTCAACAAAATCAGACAAATAGAGGATGACACGCCTAGGCCAACACAGGCCGTGTCAGGCAACACGGGCGACCGTGTTGGCTTCTTGCTCACAGCATGAAAACACAACTTCCCCAGACTTGCTGACACGGGTCGTGTCAGCTGACACGGGCACCCTTGTCATCCCCCTGCTTTCACCTCCAATTTATCTGCCTAGGCCTTCTCTTGACATGGCCCGTGTCAGGTGACACGGGTGGCCGTGTCAGGCCACTGGTTTGCCTCTAAAACCTTCTCCAACTTTCCAGAATCTCCCATTTCTTTACCCAAATCCTTTTCCCTTTTCCGTATGGACCTGAAATCATCAGAACTACCACCAAACGCGTAAAATGCACAAAACATGACATAATCACTAGAAAACATAAGATTCAAGAAAAACATAAAAACAGTAGAATTTACTCAAAAACAATAAAATAAATATTACTGATTCGTGGATGAAATGTCGAACAAGTGACAGAAACACAATAGAAATAGTGACCGACCACAACCTCAAACTTAGCTCATTGGTTGTCCTTAAGCAATGCTGGAGAAAGCATACAGGTCATCCCCAACTTTCAAAGTCGACTTACCACAACACTGTTGATGTCTTTCACAACTCTCGTTTCACTTTCCCGTTATGTTTCCTGCTTCCCCGATCTGAACTTTCTGCTACACTTCCACATCAAAGCACTTCTTCACCTGTCAGCTTTTTCACACTCTCACAAAAATCTCTCCTGGCTAAAGTGTTTACACTCAAGGCAGAGTATGCAAAATCAACTCATAAACTTGAATACCATCTATCTTTATCTCACACGCACATACTACACACACCTTTCGAGGTCTTTTACGGTTTTAATGAGGCTTAAGGTCATGGTGGGATAAACAACCAAAAAAGGGGAAAAACAAATGGTTACAACTCAGAGTTGGTGTCGTCATTTTCTCTGTGTAATTTGCACTTATTAGGGGTATTCGCCACCTTCGGAATTAGTTAGTTTCTGCTCATATGATCTTCTTGAGCATGTATTCTTGAGTTTTCAAACTAATCCTTTTTTTTCTCACTAAGTAAGTGCTTTATTTTTTTCACAATCTCTTTTTTTTTCTCTCTTAGCACTTACCTAGTTCTTTTTGGTATCTCCACCCCAAACTTAGAATTTTTTACAGGTTATTCTGACAACACCTATCTGAGCAAGGTGGGGAAATGTTTAGGCTACAAGTTCACATAAAACGGTTATATAAGGGGAAAAGGCTAAAATTCGATTAACAAAGGGTAATATATACAGGGTGGCTAGAACGACCCTGGATTAACACACACAAAAAATTGCCTCGGTGTGTATAGGTGTATGGTGAAATTTAAACAGTCAATATGCAAGCTCAAAGTGATAAAGACATACCTGTATCTCTCTCATGATGACTAATGTGTATGGCATTTTTGTCTCTCACCATGTTTTGGTCTAACTCACAGGTTTCAAAGTGCTTCTAGTATGGTGCAGTTTCCTATCCAGCTCGGGTGCACAGTATACAAAAACAATTCGGTGTCACAGAGTCGCGTCCAGTCATAGTACTTAGCAGTGTCAACATTTTGGGGCTTCCTGGAGGGCCAATAGGGGTTGAATCTTCTCATCCACTAATACATGTTCCATTACTCAAACAACATCAAACCACGAATCTGTAACAAACACAACATAAACATACTAATATCAAAGTAAATACGAAAAGAAAATAATGGAAATAACGGAAACAAATACACATACTGAAAAACAACAACCCCCCATACACACACACTTGAACTAAACATTGGCCCTAATGTTTCAGTACAAGCGAGAGAAAAGAACGTACAGGGCCTCACTATGGAGGAGGGAATTGCAACATCAACGGTTGCATCATGGCGTGCATCTCGTCCATGATCACCCCTTGACGAGCTTGTTCTTCGCCCTGTCGGGTTTGATCCGCCTGGAGGTACCCGATCTCACGACGCACCCACGACCAGTTGTCTTCAGTTGTGGATGAGGTTCTAGCACCTGGATAGGTAGGTACCTCATGGGAAGGAACAAAGTGCTCATGCTTTGGAACATCCTACTCCTCATGCTCACCTGCAGGCATAGGGTCAACATTATACTCGTCCTCATCTTGGACGGTATTGTCATAAATCCAGTTATTATATTCAGTAATATAGATTCTGTCAGGGTCAGAGAGAGCAATAACAAACCTATTTAAGCTCATCACAACATAGTAAGTAGGAGCAACATAAATCATACCCTGTTGGACCAGGGCAGTCATGTCTAATCTATTTTTAACTGCTATAGGTGTATCACCTAGTGCGGTAGGGTCATAGCCGAAGTGTTCATCTATTTGCGTTATCATCTCGCCAACAGATATACCTCATTGTGTTACCCTTCCTACTCTTCCCAGATAATCTGCTGCAAGGGCAGCTACACTTGCCATTTTGGAATTCGCCATAGCATAAAGAAGGAATAGCTCCCTCTGAGTAGCAACTCCTATGCTATCCCCCTACCAAATAGAGTGTATGCTAAACCCTTCTGAGCATACCTAAAACACAGATTCTAGATCCCCGACGCTTTGGCACCTTTTGTAATATAATCAGTTTTACCTGTAATGGCCGTCTAAAATGCCTCCGCATTAAAACTATCCGGAACAACTCCAGGGCCATAAAGTGGGATTCGGAGGATGCCTCATAACTCTTCGACACTTAACTCATGGTCGGTGTTAAACATCCAGAATTTCATCGAGCCATAGAAATATCTCATCGTTCGTGTCCATCTTTTCTTTAAATGAAAATCAACAGTACTTAAAAGTTCCAAAGTTGTGTGTTCATAAGTCGGAACTTCTAAGTGCATAAATTCTAACATTCTTAGGACATGGAACATTCTATCAATTTCAATGTTTAAGCCTAACTCAGACAAAGTTTTGTTACACATATACCTGGTCGGCGTTATCTTATGCTTGATGTGGTAGGCGTAGCGTTTCTCATGTTCCGTGTTATCGAAAATGATGTCGTACGCATTAGGCATCTGACTTGCTCATTTTCTCAACCTCGATGACTCTATATCCGGCTACTTCCCTTTTACCAAATGTCTGGGAGGCATTTTTTTTCGAGTACCTGTAACAAGGAAAAATCAAGAAAATGAATTATACTGTTAGTGGAAAAAGTTTGCGGAATGGGATAGAGGACAGAGAAAGGAACACTTTTTGTGAAGGTGGAATAGCGTTTTGGTGGATGGATAATGGAAAGATTAAAGCTTTTAAGTGAGGTGGTTATGGAGTTTGAGGGAAAAAAGAAGAACAAGAAAGGTTGAAGAAGAAAAGTGAGAGAAAGAGGGTGAAAAAATCTGATGTGTGGAGGTATTAAGCGGTATAATTGGGTGATTAAGAGGTGGGATTCGTGTGGGGTCCACCACAACCTCTAAAACAATTTCAAAAATTTTACTCAACATGACCTGACATGGGTCGTGTCCTGTGACACGGGCGGCCGTGTCAGGATGTTGTTTTCTCCATAATCCACGTATCAAAACCCCATAGTTCCCAGTAAGTCTGACACGGGTCGTGTCAGCTGAAACGGGCGGTCGTGTCAGCCTATTGGAAGTCATTAAAATGCAATTTTTCCATCAATGAGCATGGCCTGACACGGGTTGTATCCGGTGATACGGGCGGTCGTGTCAGGTCCCTGTTTTTCCACCACTTTGCTTTTTTTTTCCGACCATTTTTCGATTTTTCTCAGGTGTGTTTGATTTTTCATATGTATGCTCAAAAATCTCGTTCCTTGGCGGAGACTTCACTCTTTTGTGAGGACTCTGCACAAACCTAACAGTTCTAAGAAAAACAAAAGAAAATAGAAGGTTAGACATAAACACGTGGGTTGCCTCCCACGAAGCACATCGTTTAACGTCACATGGCTCGACGGTCGTTCATCTTATCCTATAAGATGAACATCTTCTATCCGACCACCCTCTTGGCCTTGGTAATAAGGCTTAAGACTCTTTCCGTTAACCTTAAAGGTGTCTCCATTCACTTGATTTTTGAGTTCTATCACTCCATGCGGAAACACCCCATTCACAACAAACGGTCCTAACCATCTCGACCTCAAATTTTCGGGGAACAACTTCAACCTGGAATTGAATAAGAGGACCAATTGTCCTTCCCAAAATTCCTTTCTTTGGATCCTATGATCATGCCATTTTTTGTTTGATCTTTATAAACCTTGGCATTCTCTTAAGCATGATTCTGAAATTCTTCGAGCTCATGAAGCTGAAGGATTTAGGAATCTTCTGCTTTTGTAAGATCTAAATTAAGGAGTTTTGAGGCCCATAAAGCTTTGTGTTCCAGCTCCAAAGGAAAATGACACGCTTTTCCATAAATAAGTTGGTAAGGAGACATACATATGGGTGTCTTGAATGCAGTTTTATATGCCTAGAGTGCATCGTCTAACTTGGTTGCCCAATCCTTTCGAGACACACTAACCGTCTTCTCTAGGATTTGCTTGAGCTGTCAGTTTGAAACTTCAACTCGGCCACTCGTTTAGGGATGGTATAAAGTGGAAATGATGTGCTTTACATTGTATTTCTTCAGTAACCTTTCCATAAAATCATTCAGGAAGTGAGTTCCCTCATCACTAATAAGCGCTCGGGGAACTCCAAACCTAGAAAAAATGTTTTCCTTCAGAAATTTAACCACTACCTTCGCATCATTAGTCGGTAAAGCCACTGCTTCTACCCATTTCGATACATAGTCCACTACCACTAGAATATAGTTCTTTCCAAATGATGGTAGAAACAGACCCATAAAGTCTATCCCTAAAACATCAAACAGCTCAACCTCTAGCATGGCATTCTGAGGCATTTGATTCCTTTTCGAAATATTGCCTGCTCTATGACACCTGTCACACTCTTTGACTATGTCCTAGGCATCCTTGAACAAGGTGGGCCAATATAATCCCGATTGGAGGACTTTTTTTGCGGTCCTATCACCACTTAAGTGTCCTCCATAGTCTGAATCATGAAAGCTTTCAGAATGTTCCTCTGTTCATCCTCCGGAACACCCCTTCTCACCAATTCGTCTATTCCACATTTGTACAACAATGAGTCATCTGACAAGTAGAACATGCAATCATGCAAGAACTTTTTTTCTTTTGATAGAATCAAAATCTTCCAGGATTATCCCTTCTACCAAATAATTCGCATAATCTGCGAACCAAGGTACACCAATAACAGCAAGGATGTGTTCATCAGCAAACTCATCCTTTATTGGTCTCTTGTCCTCCGTTTCTTCAATGGGAGACATGTGAGATAAGTGTTGTACCCTAAAATTTGCCCACCAGTTTTCCGACTTTGATTGGCTTTTGCTTCGTATTTCATCTGCATATCATTTATGTCGCATTTTGTCCGTGTTATCGGTCGGATTGAATTTATCAGGATTTTAGCTGCTTTGCTCCTGTTTCAGGCGATTCAAATTAATTCAACCGAGAAGTTCAGTGTCGAAATCGAGCGAAAGTCGCTCTCCTCTTGATAATTCAATCCATGCCGATAATATCGGCGCATTTCGATGCTTGCCTGTTTTCCATAGCATTTTTACATTTTTATTGTTATTTTTGTTTTATTTTTATTTATTTAGAATTTTTTTTTTAAATAAGAATAGATGTTTATTTTATAATATGGATTTTATTTGTAGGTTTTTATTAATATTATGATTTATTTGTAAATGATTTTTATTTAATAGTTTTTTTTAGAATTATGTCTTTTTTTATATTTATTATTAGATTAAGATTATATTATTTTTAATTTAGTATAGATTTTATTTACTAATTAGATTATTATTATTTTCTTTTATTATTTATTTAGTTAGATTATCATTATGATTACTATTTATTATATTAGAAGTAGTATTAGCATATAATATTTATTAATTTTTATCATTGTTTATTTATTAATTAGTTTAAATAAGTTTATTTTAATTAAATCTGTTTTTTATATTTCATATGTAATATATAGTTATTTTAGCAATTTTGTTACTGGAAGTATACCCGCCCTGTGAATGGATTTGTGTGTGTTATGCTAAAGGATTGGGGTTCGAATCCCACCCCAACACCTTTTGTTTTGCGTTTTTTCTTAATTTTAATGTTTATGTAATATATAGTTATTTGAGCAATTTTGTTATTGGAAGTATACCCTCCCTAGCAGATGAACTTGTGTGTGTTATATTGAAGGATGGGGGTTCAAATCCCACCCCAGCTTTTTTTTTTGTTTTGTAATTAATTTTGTTTGTTTTAAACTTAATTTAATATTTAATCAGGCTTTATTTCATTTAGATTAGTTATTAAGATTTAATTATTTATTTGTTTATTTAGATTAGTTTTTAATTTATGGTTTAACGTCATAAGCTTTTCACTAATCCAACATAATCATCATTAACAAGTCAAAACTATAATCTAATCAGCTGTTAAGCCTCCACCATGCCACGTGGCAGTCCTATATAGGGTGTGCCCTATTTACTTTCTTCTTCAGAGGACACCAACCCTAATCCACTCAACCCTAGCCGCCGGTAACCCTAATCCCTTCAACCATCTTCTTCACTCATATTCTCCACCATTTCCATGTTCTTCAACCTTCATTAATCATCATCTCCAAACTCAAACACCCAACAGACCCAGAAAACCTTAAACCTCGCCGCCGGAATTTGCTCTTTCTCCTTCAAATTTAACCCACCTCAAACTTCTTGAAACCACCATAACAGAACCTGTTATCATACTTCCAACAACACCAATCGAAAAACCCCATCCAGAAACGTCACAAACCATCTTCAATAAACAACCACACTCCAAAACATAATCACCAAACTTGCAAACAAAAATAGAACAACAAGTTTACAACAGGAATGGAACCACACTCTGTCGTTAAACAAACTAATCACTCACAAACGCCATCCGTTTCATCTTGCAACAACTGCCGTGAAACTTCAAAGCATTTCTTAAAAACCTATAAAATAATGCCCATCCTCACCTTCGAAACAACCAACAAAAACCCCCTTTCCGTTTGATTCTCCGACCATACAACCCATCAAACTCACTGCGAATCTTCTCCTCAACCTTTTCCGACCATCACACCAACACAAACCTCAAAATCTTCACAACTCAACAAATTGTGACCACAAAGCCCAGATCGAAACCCCACTCAGAATCATCTCCAAATCCCTTTTGCAAATTTCAAATGAACGAAATCTTCATCATTTCAGAAAGAACATTTGAACCGACTTCATCAATGTTTCAATCAATAACCATCGACAACTTCCACAAAACTCACCGACAACCTCCACAAAACTCATCGACATCCATTTCTGAAACCGTTCACAATCCCTTCAGCTGAGTATTTTCGTTCGGGACCACTTCGACACCATATTCAACATAACTTTCAAACCACCATTAAACAAATTCTTCATCACCTTCATATCTTCAAGTCTTGTTTCCAGATCCTTCAACCATCCTTCTTCTTTATTTTTCCATGAACCACCGCACAGATCTCGTCTCTTCTAACAAACACCAACCCATTTGCAAACCATAGTGAAACCTCACAATAATCAAACCTACAAAACCCATTAACCCTCACTCGTAACCCATCACCACCGGAATAGAACCTCCCTTCATTCTCCGTTCATCATCCTCTTCCGCGAGCTACCCAAAATCACCAACAAATCCACCTTCATCATTCTCAGACTCAAACGGAAATGGGATGGAGAAGAAGGGTTGTCTTTGAGCGAGGATTTGAAACAGAATAGATGGAGAGGTTGAGATGAACAGTTGATTGTTGAACAGAAAAGAAAGAAACGATGAACTGTCTCGCTGGAAGAAGAAGAGGATATTGTTTTTATTTACTTATTTTTTTATGTTGTTTTGTTTTTACTGTTCATGGATTTTTGTTTGGTTTGGGTTTCAAAGCCCGTAGAATCGTTTGGATTATCCCACCCCACGTGTGCTTGTCTCACGCCCCCTGTTTCCCTTTTTCTTATTTCACACCCCTTTTTCTATTTTTACGGAACCCCTCCCCCTTTCCTTGTTAATATAAATTATTTCTCTTTTATAATTTAATTTTTAAAAATTTGTGAATATTTTTTTAAAAAAAACTAATTTTTTAGATTTGTATATTTTCATAAACTAATTTTTAGATTTTTATAATATTTTAGAAGTTTTATATAATATATTATTTTTTCCAAGTTTTAGTTTATAAATATTTTCTTAGAATTCCAATTCATATTTTATTTTAGAGATTAAATTTTATTTCTCATTAATTATTGAACACTTTTGTCCCATTTCATCCGTTTTGGTCGATGAAGAAGTTTTCACCGTTTAGCCATCAAATTATTGACGTGAAATAAAGGATCCGAGACCAACTTTCTCTCTCCTTTCTATTTTCGACATTTATTCATCTTTGTTTATTTTTCACTGTTTTGGTCGATGACGACATTCCCGTAATTCATTATCAGTCAAATTATTGATGAATAATGTTGGATCCGAGACCACTTCTTTCTCTCCTCATGTCTTTTCATCTTTCGATTTTATTTTGACTTTTGGTGATCGATGAAGTCTTGTAAGACGAGATCCCACTGTTTTTGGTTCGTGCGACATGATTCCATTGGAGAACGATCCTCAATATCGTTTCTCTATCTTGTCCATGGCACGGAAATTAACACGCGACCTCTTCAAGTTTGACTTCCCTTATAAGTCGAGCTATGACGGTCCAGCGTCACATTGGTTCCGATTTAAAGCATCATCAAGGACCAAAAGAGGAGAAGATTGGAATGGAGCTTGCGCACAATATCAAGGGTCAACGGAACCATTCCGTTTGGTAACATCTTCCTAATTCAAGTCTTTTAATCAACCGCTGAGCGTTGTGATTTCTAAGCAATAGATACGTAGGAAATGGTGATTTAGGGGTTTCCCCTTAATGGCCTAGAGTGTTTAGTGTAGCACCCTTTGGGTGATATGCGACGCATTCGTTCCTACGCCTTAGGTTCTTGCGTGTGTGTCCCGAGTTCCTTCCCGTTTAGGCGTGTTAGGCCTGCTTCCTCTTTTCTCTTGCCTCCGTGCGATCGAGATCCCCCCTCTTGCCTTCGTGCAATCGAGACTCCCTTTTCTCTCGCTTCCGTGCGATCGAGACCGTTTTTTGTAGTTAGCCGAACTACAGCTGCTCTGATCTCTCATATCTATTGAGAGTATGTAGTCATTGGATTGCGATAATCCTAGCGAGCACTCTTTCCCTTTTCCCCCTTAGGTAACCCGTACCTTTTAACCAATGACATATTGTGTCTATTCTACCGCAAACAGGTAACGCCTAAGTCTCCAATGGTCGAGCAGCAATACACCTAACTGCTAGAATGCGTGCGCTAGTATCGTCAACCTTTTCTCTCGCCCTGTGCGATCGAGAACACCCTGTTTACCCGTAATTAGCCTGAACTACGTTTTGTTCGGATTTCTCGTACCAGACGAGAATACGTAGGCACAAGACGCAAGGTCTTAGCGAGCAATCCCCCCCCCCCCCCCCCCCCCCCCCCCGTAGTTTCCCGAACTACGTTGACTCTGACTTTCCCATTGCACAAGGGAATACGTAGGCATAGGGCGACGATGTCCTATCGAGTCAGTTCTTTCCGTTCTTTTCAGTTCTTTCCGTTTAGCTTTAACAACCGTAGATAGTTTGTTTTTCACCCATAGACTAGAAAACAAGCGTGGACCCCGTCGAGTACGACGGACCTGAGGGGTGCTCATACCTTCCCCTTGCGTAACCGACTCCCGAACCCGAGATTTGATTGTGATGACTGATCTTATCCCTCTTTTCGTTAGGTTTTCTCTGAGCGTTTCCTTTCTCTCTCTTGGGATAAATAACACACGGTGGCGACTCTTTTGTCATTGTCAGCCTCGATATTCGCAGCGATGTGACAATAAGTGATCAACAATGGTGTTTTCACACCCTCGTTTATCCCGAATATCCAGGTCAAATTCCTGTAGCAGCAAAATCCATCTCAGAAGCCTTGACTTAGAATCCTGTTTAGACAATAAATACTTCAAAGCAGCATGGTCAGTATAAACAACTACTTTGGATCCTAACAAATATTACTAAAACTTATCAAAAGCATAAACCACTGCTAGCAACTCCTTTTCGGTATTTGCGTAATTCATTTGAGCAGGGTTCAACACATGACTTGATAATAGATAACATGTAAAAGCTTTTCTCTTTGTTGTCCTAATACTGCCCTCACTGCAATATCACTAGCATCACACATGATCTCAAAATGGAGAGACCAATCGGGGGCAATCACAATTGGTGTCAACACTAATCTTTGTTTCAATGTCTCAAACACATTGACACACTCTTTATCAAAAACAAAAGCCTTGTCTTTAACCAAAAGAGTGGTTAAAGGTTTGGCTATCTTAGAGAAGTCTCTTATGAACCTGCGGTAAAACCCCACATTGCCTAAGAAACTCCTTATACCTTTTTCATTAGTTGGAGGAGGAAGTTTAGATATTACTTCGACTTTGACTTGGTCTACTTCGATTCCCTTGTGGGAAATCTTGTGACCTAAGACTATTCCTTCTCGCACCATGAAGTGACACTTTTCCTAGTTGAGAATCAAACTGGTCTGCTGGCATCTTTCTAAAACAAGAGAAAGGTTAGTCAAGCAATTATCAAAAGAAGATCTAAAAACAGAAAAATCATCCATGAACACTTCCATGTGCTTTTCTAACATGTTTGCAAAAATGGATGTCATGCATCTCTGAAATGTAGTCGGTGCATTACATAATCCAAATGGCATTCTTCTGTAAGCAAAAATTCCATAAGGGCATGTGAATGATGTATTCTCTTGATCTTCAAGAGTAACCGCAATCTCATTATACCCATAATATCCGTCAAGAAAACAGTAGTAGTCATGGCCAACTAACCTTTCCAACATTTGGTCAATGAATGGCAAGGGAAAATGGTCTTTTCTTGTTGTAAGATTCAGCCTTCTGTAGTCAATACATACACGCCAACCGGTAATTGTTCTTGTAGAATAAGCTCATTCTTCTCGTTTTTGACCACTATGATTCCCCCTTTCTTGGGTACCACATATACTGGACTAACCCATGAGCTATCAGAAATAGAATATATAAGGTCTACATCTAACAACTTCACCACCTCTTTCCAAGCCATCTCTTTCATAACAGGGTTAAGTCTCCTTTGTGGTTGCACAACCGGTTTATAATCATCTTCCATTAGAATTGTGTGCATGCAAACCATAGGACTGATGCCTTTCAAATCCTTAATCGCCCATCCAATAACATTTTTGTATTTTTTTAGCACACGGATAAGTTTATCCTTTTCGACACTCTGGAGGTTTGAATTTATAATGGCTGGGAATTTTCCTTTAGTGTCGAGGAAGACATATTTGAGGTTCTCCGGTAGTTATTTTAACTTCGTTCCCTTTTTTATCTCTTTACTCTCTTCCAATGACTGAGGTTGCCTAAGATCTTCCCACCGGTGTGGTTGAGATACTTTCCATTGTGGTTGTGTCTTTAACATGGATAGCACTTCTGCCTCTTTGCTGTCAACTTCGTGGTCTTCTTCAAAAATAGACAAACTTAACACTCTTTCCAACGGTAATTATGGTACACTTAGAGGACTTTCATAAGAAATCACTTGATCTATCACCTTTATTCTATGACTAGTGCCCACATTATCCTTGTACTTCATAGTGTGTCAAACATCAATTTTTAATTCCTCATCATAGACTTTTAGAGTCATGGTACCTTCCTCTATGTTTATTAAACACCTCCCAGTTTCTAGAAATGGTCTTCCGAGAATGAGAGGTATCTCTCCGTCTTCCGTCATCTCTAAAATAACAAAATCCATAGGGAACATAAACTTAACAATCTTCACTAGAACATCTTCTACTACCCCATACGGTCTTTTTATCGAATAATCAGCGAACTGAAGTGTCATCCTAGTATCTTGCATTGTACCTATACCTAGTTTTTTTATAGATGGATAAAGGCATGAGACTCACACTTGATCCCAAATTAATAAGCTCCTTTTTAAATGACCTGTTGCTAATAGTACAAGGAATAGTGACTAAACCTCGATCCTTTTTCTTCACCAGAATCTTCATACCCTGCAAAATAGCACTACAAGTTTCAGTTAGAATAATCGGGTCAGTCTCAATGGTACGCTTCTTTGATATGATGTCCTTCATGAACTTGGCATAAGTGGGAATTTGTTCTAGTTCTTCCAAGAATGGGATATTAAGCTCTAGCTTCTTGAACATCTCTAAGAATTTCTCAAATTTCTTCTCATGCTGCCCCTTTTTCTTGTTTCTTGTAAGGAATGGGAGCTTTACGACTGGGTTTGGTTTGCCAGCTTTCTCTTTTACTACCTGCTTAGGTTCAATAATTTTTTCAGGTATTATCTCATTCTCTTTAATCTCAATATCTACTTTAAGCATTTGGTCTTCTTCTTCAACTTCTTTTTCAAGACTTTCCAGAGATTTTCCCCTTCTTATTGTCACGACGCTAACATTACTATAATCTCTCGGATTTGTAACTGTTGAACTTGGAAGAGTGCCTTGTGCTTGAGAACTTGCTATTTGTTGTGCGATTTGACTCATCTGCACTTCAAGATTATTTATAGAAGCGGTTGTGTTCCTTTGATTACTTCTTCTTTCTTCTTGGAATTGAGAACTTTGAGCGGCCATCTTTTTTATGGAAATTTCCCAATCAGCCTTCTTTGGTGCTTGTTGTTGATATTGTTGCTAAGGTTGTTGATATTATTATTGATACAGTGGTTGTTGTTGTTGTTGTTGTTGAGGTCGATACTGTTATTGTTGTGGTTATTGCGGTTGGTTCTGGTATTGAGTAGGTCCTTGTTTCTGTGTATTCCCTTGTTGGTCTTTCCAAGAAAAATTTGGATGGTTCTTCCAGCCCGGATTGTATGTATTTGAATAATGGTTATTCTTTTTCAGAAAATTAATTGCTTCAATTTTTTGAGCCGTGGCAACATAGTGCATAGCAAAATGAGGACCCCCCCCCCCCCCCCCACAAATCTCACAACTAACAGCTTGTGCCGATTGAACTTGTGCTACAATTTGGGTACCTTTATTCATAGCTTTCAGTCTCCTCTCAACTTCAGCAGTGATCTAATCCTCCATCTTCACCACTTGATTATCCAGTTTCAAATTGATCACTCCTTCATGCTTGCTCACACTTC
The DNA here is from genome assembly GCA_963859935.3 of Lathyrus sativus. Taxonomy (NCBI): domain Eukaryota; kingdom Viridiplantae; phylum Streptophyta; class Magnoliopsida; order Fabales; family Fabaceae; genus Lathyrus; species Lathyrus sativus. Next base: position 421,208,338 of record OZ012738.1, read on the forward strand.
GGTCATACAATTCTAGGTGTTCATTTGCAGCAATGGCTTCAATGATCTTTTTGATATCGGTGGCTGTTGTAAAGTTGGAAGAGCCATCAACAGCTGTATCAATAAGTTGTTTTGTCTTCATCCTGAGGCCATTTACAAACATCTGCATTTGTTCCGTTTGGTCCATGTTATGAGTAGGACAAGCAACCAGTAACCTCTTAAACCTCTTGTATGCATCACCAAGTGACTTTCCTTCCTTCTGTTTAAAATTTACAATATCATATCTTTTGCGAATATAAATAGAAGCTGGAAAGTACTCATTTACGAAAGTCGTCTCCATCTCCTCTCAAGTAATAATACTTCCGGCAGGTAAAGAGTAGAACCACTCTTCGGCATCTTCGGAAAGAGTGAATGGAAACATTTGTAACTTTTTAGCTTCATTAGAATTCCCCTCAATCTTCAATTTTGTACTCATCGTAAGAAACCTCTGTAAATGCTTATTTGCATCTTCATTGATTTTTCCAGTAAAAGGCCTCTTTTCGAGCTAATGGATGGTTGTAGGGTGCAGTTGAAAGTTTGCTACATTCACCGATTGATTCACGACGGTCAACCGATCTGATGGAGCATTTGCTCCTCCATAATCACCCAGAAGTCTCCTAGCTGGTGGAAGGTTAGCCATTATCACAACTTCTGGCTATGTCTCTGTATCTGTGTTGGACTCTGAATCAGAATGCTTAGAATGAACCGAAATTTCTTCTTCTGACATTGTCAGTCTTGCCTGTTTCGCTTGACGATGTCTTGCGTGCAGTGATCTTTCTGTCTCTGTGTCAAAAAAAAATTCAGCTGAGGGCTTTCTTTATACATAAATTAGACATATATTAGTTATACTATAAATTAATCTAAAAATAAAACTTTAGTCGCAGAGCAACAAAATTTCGATTGAATTAAAATTCAGCTTATATTTTGGCATTCCCCGGCAACGGCGCCAAAAACTTGATCGAAAAAATAGCAAGTGTACTATTTTGCCGATTGTAGTAAAAATAAGAGTTGTATCCCCAGTATCGAACTCAAGGACTGCGTCAGGAAATACAAGCTTAATTTGGACTCAATCAAACAAAAATCAATTGGAACTTTTAAAAGTGGTTTTACTATTAAAAAATTTCAATATTAAAAATAAAGTAAATTATATAATAAGATTCAAGCGGATATGAGAGCATACTATGGATAATGTATGAACTGCATTATAACAATATCAATCCTTATTTCAATGACATAGTCAAATTTTATCAAGTTCTTGACTGGAAATTCGTTTATTCCTAAAGCCTTAGTGAGAAAACCTCTTAATATCATAACCTAATTACTATGTCCATAGGTAATAGGTTTGAAATCAAGCATTGAAAATAATCTCAACAGTGTTCAAGTACAACAGGGTATTCCTAGTCCTAGGTCATATCTACTGAAGCATTATCGATCAAATTGCATTAATAATGTTTTGTCCGACCTAAGGTTATCTATAAAACTAAATCAATTTGTCCGATTGAAAAAGTCGTAAAATCAATGAATGATAAAACTTGATTATTAAAATAAGCGCTTATGTCATTCAAATAAAGGAAACAATATCAGTACATAAGCAATTCAGGGACACCCCTTAACATTGGGGGGTTTTAGCTCCTCATAGTATTCAAAGTAAATTCAACAATTAGATTAAACGTTACAAGAATATTTGGGATTACTTTGATCTTCAATCGCTCCTGAGCATGAAAATCTTTCGTTCTCCCTTGGTTATTGATCGTTCAATTCTTGATCGTCAATTTCTTCTCTGGTCCAAAAGTCCCATTTTCTTTATCATAACGCGTCTAAAAACCATCAGATCCAATACAGCAGTAAGGAATTTCCAAAAAATACTCTCAGGGGTCAAAACAGTCAACAAAATCAGACAAATAGAGGATGACACATGTTGCACCCTAAAATTTGCCCACCGATTTTTCGACTTTGACTGGCTTTTGCTTCGTTTTCATCTACATATCATTTTTCGCATTTTGCTCGTGTTATCAGCCGGATTGAATTTATCAGGACTTTAGCCGCATTGCTCGCATTTCAGGTGATTCAAATCAATTCAAACAATAAGTTTAGTGTCGAAATTGAGCGAAAGTCGCTCTCCTCCTGATGATTCAATCTGTGTTGATAATATCGGCACATTTCGGTGCTCGCCCGTTTTTCCATAGCATTTTATATTTTTATTCCTATTTGTGCGTTATTTTCTTTTATAGGTTTGTTAAATTAGGATTTTAGACTTTATTATGATTTAATGGTTTTAGAATATTTTTTAGGAAATAGTATAATTTTAGAATATAATAGTTTTAGATTTCTTTTTTTAGAATTATTTTAGAAAGTAGTTTTTAAATTTAGTGTTTTATTAATATAATGCTAGAATTTTTTTTAATTAGATTATTCATAGAAATTAGAATAGAATCTTTTTATTTATTTATAGAAAATAGACTTTTTATCAGATTTTTATTTTAAATAGAAATTAGATATTAGAGTTTATTTGTTTTTAGATTTATTTGTTAGAATTTTATTAATTTAGTTTTAATAATTTTAGTTTAATTTTTTAATTAAGATTAGTTAGGATTTTAACCTTAATTAGGATTTAGATTATTTCTTAGAGTTAACTGACCGTGTTTTCATTTGAGTTTTATTAACTTAGTTTCAGCTTTCATTAAGTCATCAATGTTTTTCTTAATTAATTAATCATTGGCATCAATATTTAATCAGGATCATTAAGTCATTAGGCCCGCCACGTGTCAGTTGTTCCACTATATAACCACTATTCATTGTCTTCCAGTAGAGAACCCTAATCCCAAAAACTTCCAAACCTCAGCCGCCACCTTCCTTCATCGTATTCTTCACCAACCCATCGAAATCCATTCACAGACCAACATCAAAACACAACCAAAACCTCAAACGAACCTCAAAGATCCATCTTCTCTATTTCAACAGCCACACAAAATCACCATTGTTGAAACCCATATCAAAACCTCTCAATCTCCAGCCGAAAAAACCATCTTCTCATCATCTGTTCATCATCAGACCATTCTTACCCTCACCAGCTTCACCAAAATTGCAACCCCACTGTCTTCTTCAACTCACCCATTTCACTTCATCTTCAACAAAACCTGCACGAAACTAAGCCAAAATCTATCGATTTCCAAACAGATCCAACAACCACGTGAAACCAAAACTCCATGAACAAAACTTCAAACAGACTTCAAAACCTCAAAATCCAAACAGAAACTGCACAAACTCATCCACCTTCACCATTTTCGGAACTTCTCCAAACCCATATTCAAACTTCATAACATCACCTCAACACTACCTATTTTACCTATCGTAACCTTCACTTCCATTAAACAAACCACAACAACAGAAACACCAACTCACGACCCACCACCCTTAAAGAAAACCTCACCATCATCACCATTGAATCACTCTTCTCGTCTCAGAATCAAACACACACATAAACCCTCCGCCGTTCCAAAACAGAACCACCTTCAAATCAAACGAACCCCAAAAATCACCCACTCCGAAACTCACCTCTCTCAAAAGCTCGTCGTAAAAATCACCGACCAGAAAACAAACCCATCTTCCATTTCATCATTTTCTTTCAACCAACACAAACCAGATATGAACCAAACCATTCAAACTCCAAATCCGACCCATTTTCGACAACCCTGTTCCTATCTTCACACCCATGTTAAACGCACTCGAGCTAGAGACGGAACAGAGAGCGTATCAAAAAAATAAAGAAGAAGAAGTTAACGTTGAACTGAGAATGAGAACAGAGAGAGCGTTCTGCTACGAAGACGAAAGCATTTGGACCTCTTTTTCCCTTTTTGTTTTTCTCTGTTGATAGTGTAGTGGGCCTCGTGGCCCGTCCATTTTCTGGACCATCACCCATACAAGATCCTCACCTTTTTAAAAAAAAAATTATTTCTTAACTTTTTATTTTATTTTATTTATTATTTTTACTTTTATCACATGTTATTTCTATAAGCATACTTTTATTTATTATCCTTAACATTTCTTTTAACAGTTTTGTATATATTGTATTATTTATGTAATATATTTTATCCATATAATATATATTTTATATATAGTTTATATTTATAGTTTATATATTAATTTCTCTTTAGCACTTATTTTTAGATTTTTTTTATATATATAGATTATACTTCTTATAGAAGTTTTTATTATTTACTATTTAGAATTTCATTTTTTTATAGATCTTAAGACTTATTTTATTTTTAGAGTTGAGTTTCATTTCTCTTTTGTTATTAAACTTTTTATCCCATTTTCTTGTTTTGGTCGATGACGAGACCTCTATTGTTTTTCTGTCAAATTATTGATGAGAAACGATGGATCTGAGACCAGCTTTCTCTCATCTTTCTCATTTTCGACTTTATGTCGTTTCATCTATTTTTGGTCGATGACGAGACCTCCAAGTTGTTATATGTCAAATTATTGATGGAAACGATCCTGAGACCACTTTTCTCTTCTCGTTTTCATTTTTCGACCATTTATCCATCTTTGTTCATTTTTCACCGTTTTGGTCGATGACGAGACCTCCGTAAACCGTTATTAGTCAAATTATTGATGGATAATGTTGGACCCGATGCCACCTCTTTTCTCTCCTCATTTCTTTTCATCCTTCGACTTTATTTTGACTTTCTGTGATCGATGAAGTCTTGTATCTGCAAGACGATATCCCATTTTGCTTTGGTCTGTGCGACACGATTCAATTGGAGAACGATCCTCAATATCGTTTCTCTATCTTGTCCATAGCACGGGAATCAATACGCGACCTCTTAAAGTTTGACTTCCCTTATAAGTCAAGCTATGACGGTTTAGCGTCACATTGGTCCCGATTCGAAGCATCATCAAGGATCAAAAGAGGAGAAGATTGGAATGGAGCTTGCACACAATGTCAAGGGTCAACGGAACCACTTCGTTCGGTAACATCTTTCTAATTCAAGTCTTTTAATCAACCACCGAGCGTTGTGAGTTCTAAGCAATAGATACGTGGGAAATGATGAGTGGGGGGCCTCCTCTCATTCGTCTAGAGTGTTTAGTGTATACCCTTTGGGAAATATGCGACGCATTTGCTCTTACGCCTTAGGTTTTAGCGTGTGTGTCCCGAGTTCCTTCCCGTTTAGGCGTGTATTGGCCTAGTTCCTCTTTTCTCTCGCCCCCGTGCGATCGAGAGTCCTTTCTCTCGCATCCTGGCGATTGAGATCCTCTCTCTTGCCCCCGTGCAATTGAGACCCCCTTTTCTCTCGCCCTCGTGTGATCGAGACCGTTTCTCCGTAGTTAGCTAAACTACGGGTGCTCTGATCTCTCATATCTGTTGAGAGTACGTAGGCATAGGATGACGATAATCCTAGTGAGCATTTTTCCGATTCCCTTCCCGTTTAGGTGTAACGCCCGTTCATTTTAAATTAAATTATTTATGAATTGTTGGTGCGTCTTTATATGGGAGTGTGTCTGAGAGCGTTGGTGGGTGTCCTTAAAGTATAGGAAATCATTTAATAAAATATAGAGTTTAATAATAATATAATATAATTAATAATGATGATAATTTAGTAATTAGCAGTAATATTATTATTATTATTATTATTATTATTATTATTATTATTATTAGTGGATGGAATAAGTGGAATAGGGGAGTTATTAGAGAAGTTGTGGGGGAAAAGAGGAAAAAACACGATAAACTGCTCAGAACCAAAAAGTTAAGGAAAAAGGTTGAGGAGAAGGGAAAAAAGGAAAAAGGAACGTGGCTGGGGGAAATTGAGAACAGAGGAATTAACCGCCGGAGAGAATTCAAGGTAGTTGCAGAAGAATCACCGGAGAGCAAACCGGAACCGGGAGCTTAGAGTTGTCCTCAATCCAAAGGTAAGGGTGGGGTTCAATTCTATAATTATGGGTATGATCAATTTCATGAAGGGAATTTAATCATGGGGTTAGTTCCCGTAGGTTGAGAAATATTAAGGGTTAATGTTTGTTTGTGCCTGAATTAGTGTTTTATGTCATTAGTTCTATGTAATAATATTGGGAAACGGCACCGACACGCGCTAATTTCCCATTTGTTGAGAGGGTTGTTATGGTGTTCTTATTTGATTATATTATATTGAAAATTGTGGTTACGTGACCGTATGAAATTGTGATGCTTCGGTTATGGACAATCGGTTGTAGGCTTAATGCCTTGTTACGTGGTTGTTGTGGTTGTGTTGTAGTCCATAATAGTTGCATCTCATAGCATATCATCCTGGTTGGCCTGTATTGGCGTTGGTTGTGCCTGTATTGGCGGCCTATAATGGCAATTAAATTGGTTGTGGAGTGCTGCTCCAAATTGGTACCACATGCATATGCATAGTTGAGTCGCATAGTGTCGCGTCGTTATGTGGTTGTAAGTAAAGATTTATTGCTGAATTTGCTTGTTAGTTGTAGTGAATATGAACGATAAGTTCCTGATATTGGTTGTCGACATTATTTGGAAAACTGCGAGAATCTTAATTGTTGTGATATAATCCTGACATGACTTTTATCATGCCTTATGTTATAATTTTGATATCTCACCCTTTACGTTGTATGTTACCTCCGTTGGTCGTAATTTGCAGGTAACCCGGAATAGAGTGTCGCTTTTCGTTTAAGGTCGTTGGTCGCTCTGATACGTAGCACTCTTGGGGGGATGAACGATTAATGTTATTGTTTTTAATTGTTTTCTTTGTTTCTGAATTTTATTAAGTACTTTTCTTTAAATTGATTGCTTCTGATAGTGCCAAACGTTGGTTGTACGCACTAGACCGATGAATCGGTAGGACTGATTTCGTGGTCGAGAACTAGTTATTTTCGTGAATTGATGCAAGATAATTACTTGCTGAATTTTAATGGAATTTAGTTGCAGACTTTTCTTGTCTTGCTTTGGTTTATTATAAATGTTGGAAGTGTATTAAATTCCGCTGCAAAATAACAGGTTGTCTTGTAATTGAGATGCTAAGCAAGTTATCATTGTCTGTTCATCCGATTCTGTGCTATGTATGTTACTAAATGTTTTGTTGCAGGTGTATGTTATCTGTTAAGGTGAAAATGTGACACCTCTGATGCGTCCTAGAATTTGCGAGTGTGAAGGTCGTCACCACTCCATGACGCTCGTCATGACCGTCACGGTCGTGACATCCATGACGGTCGTCATGACCACCACGGTCGTGACAGTTCCTTACGACCGTCATGATATCTGTTTTTGTGCACTCTGATTGTTGTTTTTCTCATTTATCTGGTGGGTTAGAATGGGGTGTTACATTAGTGGTATCAAAGCAGGTCGTTCCATCCGACCAAGTTATCGAGTCAGTCATCGGGTCTAACAATCGAGTTTTGTTGTTTGTGAAATCTGACTGCTGTTTGTTGTAGTTTAAGTTGAAATGGCTAGAAGGAATGATGCTGCAATTGTTGCTGCTCTGCAAGCTATAGCTAATGCTATGGAAAATCAACCGAATCCTGTTGGAGATGCTGGGTCTCGCAGTTTGGCAATGTTTCAGTGGGAGAATCCACCTATATTCAAGGGTAGGCACGATCCTGATGGTGCACTGGACTGGTTGAAGGAAATGGAGCGAATCTTTCATGTGATGGATTGTACTCCAGCATAGAGGATTCTTTATGGGACTCATATGCTAGCAGTTGAAGCTGATGACTGGTGGCTAGAGACTCGTCCAGTATTGGAAGCTGCAGGTGAGGAGGTCACTTGGACTGTATTCCGTAGAGAATTTTTGAAGAAGTATTATCCGGAAGATGTCCTTGGTAAGAAAGAGATTGAGTTTCTTGAACTGAAGCAAGGAGACAAATCTATTACCGAGTATGCTGCGAAATTCAAAGAGTTAGCTAAGTTTTATCCGCACTTCAGCGTAGAAACAACTGAGTTCTCCAAGTGTATCAAGTTTGAGAATGGATTGAAGTCTGAGATTAAGAAGGCATTGAGTATTAGAAGATCCGTGTTTTTGATGCGTTGGTTGAAAGATGTAGAATTTATGAAGAAGATAACAATGCTCATTACAAGCTGTTGAGTGAGAGGAAAGGCAAGTCGCAGTAGAATCACGGTAAGCCTTATGACCCTCCAGTTGGCAAAGGGAAACAGAGAGCAACCGATGACAAGAAAACTATTAGGGGAGATGCCCCTGCTGGTATTGTTTGCTATAAGTGCGGGAAACCTGGTCATAAGAGTAATTTGTGTAACTTTGGATCAGTGAGATGTTACCGTTGCAGTGAGCTGGGACACGCTATTGCTGAGTGCAAACACAAGGGAATGGTTTGTTTCAACTGTGGTAGGAGGGACACCTACGTGACAAGTGTCATAAGCCTAAGAAAGAAAAGACTGGTGGAAGGGTGTTCGCTCTATCTGGGACTCAGACATCCAGCGATGACAAACTCATTGAAGGTACTTTTTTCATTAATAGTACTCCTTTACTTGCTATTATTGACACTGGTGCTTCTCATTGTTTTATTGCTGCTGATTGTGTTGAACGTTTGGGTATTGGGTTATCTCACATGAATGGGGAGATGTTAGTTGAGACTCCAGCTAAGGGATCAATGACTACATCTCTGGTATGTTTTAAATTTCCTCTGTCAATGTTTGACAGAGATTTCCTGGTTGACTTAGTCTGTTTGCCACTAAGTGGGATGGACGTAATTTTAGGGATGAACTGGTTAGAGTATAACTGCGTTCATATTAATTGCTTTAATAAGTCGGTGAGGTTTTCTACTCCTGAGGAGGAGGGAGCCCGTTTAGTAACTACAAAACAGATGAGGCAGATACTGCTAGAAGATGCTCAGGTGTTTGCGTTGGTGGCATCATTATCCGTTGAGAATCAAGCGATAATTGACGAGTTAAAAGTTGTTCGTGATTTTCCTGAGGTGTTTCCAGATGAAATTCCTGAAGTTCCTCCGGAACGAGAAGTTGAATTTTCTATTGACCTTTTACCTGGTACCAGACCTGTGTCTATGGCACCGTACAGGATGTGTGCATCTGAATTGGTTGAGTTGAAGAAACAGTTGGAAGACTTACTTGAGAAGAAGTTTGTTAGACCGAGTGTGCCTCCGTGGGGAGCTCCGGTATTATTAGTAAAGAAGAAGGATGGCAGTATGAGGTTGTGTATTGATTACCGACAACTGAACAAGGTGACAATTAAGAATAAATATCCGCTCCCAAGAATTGATGACTTGATGGATCAGTTGATTGATGTGCGGGTGTTTAGTAAAATTGATTTGAGGTCGGGGTATTGTCGCTACTGCGAAAATCGGCGCCGGCTAAATAGAAGAGTCGCCACCGTGCGTTATTTATCCCAAAGGAGGGAAAGGAAACGCTCGAAGTAAACCTACCGCAAAGACGGGAAAGGAATGGTCATCGCAACCAAATCCTGGATTCGGGAGTCGGTTACGCAAGGGGAAGGTATTAGCACCCCTCACGTTCGTCGTACTCGACGGGATCCACGCTTGTTTTCTAGTACGGATTGTTATTCTATCTACTCTAAAGGTCTGGGGTTAAAAGAAAAGAAAATGACTCAGCAAAGTATCGCACTTTATGCCTACGTATTCTCGTCGGGAACGAGAAATCAGAGTCAACGTAGTTCGCCTACCTACGAGAAAGGAGGGAAGGTTGCTCCCTAGGATACGACATCCTATGCCTAAGTACTTTCATACAGCATGAAAGATCAGAGCAAACGTAGTTCGGGCCACGGAAGACACAAGTTTGTCTGACTGTTTTTATCTCCTTATGAAAGGGTTTTCTCCTGATTACGGGTCCAAGCAGACAAAAATGACGCTTTGATGTTTGTTTTCAGTCTTTTATGCAAGAACTGTTTTTTATGATGTTTGCAATCTTTGACGCACTAGAGACTATGATTTGAGAGTGACTACGTCGTATGTCACCCTAAGGGTAACACACTAAGCAATCAGGTTATTGAAGAGTGACCCTCCAGTAACCTTTTCTCAAATAGCTTAAGGCTTGTAGCGTACGGCATCGATTATCCTTATTACTGTGTTTTGAATTGTTCTGAGATAGAAGAGAAAGAAGTCTAAAAAAATCCTAGGGTTTAAAAGGGGATCAAAACTACCCTAATGTTATCATGCATGGATTACAACCTAATGTCTGTCATAATTCCCTCTTGCACAGAGGAAATCAGAGATCCTAGGGGATAAACGGAAAAGAAACAACAAAAATACAATAAACAGTAAGTATGCATGAGATGCAGCAAAACAAGCAAGGCAAGGGAGTCCCACTCAATCTCGAACCTAAGAAAGCAATAGGCAAAGTGAATCAACTTCACTTCAAGCCTAAAGGGCAAGCAACAAAAGCCAACAGACAATACAGAGAAAAACAAAAGATACAGAGGAGGCAGCCCAAGCAGCAGCAACAAACTCCTACAATAAAAAACAACAACACGCTCTGAACAGCAAAGTTGAAATGACAGCAAAGGTCTTATCTTTGAGCTAGATTCCATCTTCCAGCTTCTTCAATCTTCATCTCCAAGCTTTAGCAAGCACACTCCAAGAAGAGATTTGTCATCAAGATCAAGTTGCAATGTTGGCATACTTGCTGAAAACCAAAGGAATTCAACAAGAACCAACATCGAAGTGGAAGTGTATCCTCAAAAGTTCTACTCTCTAAGGTATGCCCCACTTCCATCCAAAGGAGAGATGGAACTTCCCTAAGAGGACTTTGCATCATAGGATAGAATAGAAGCAAACAATGCATTCTATGTTTGATGGAAGAAATGAACTAATTCTACAAAAGCTCTCCCTAGAAGCCTAACTCTACCAACTCCTAAAACGAACTTAAAAGAGAAAGAAAGCTCCACTCCAAGCCCCACTCTTCAAGCCAAAGCATATTCATTAGGTCCAGAAGCTCCTCTAAAAAGGAATCCAAAGTCTTCAAGCTCCAAGTCCACCAAACGCTCCAAACAAGGCAAAGCACTCAAGAGAGAACACCGAAAACAACAATTATTTGCAAAACCCAAAAAAAATAGCAAACTAAATTGTAAAGTTCTAATAAAATTCCTATGTGAACATGCATGTTTGAACATTCTAAAATCCAGAATTAGGACCTAAATCAATTTCTAGGTCATCTAAACAATTCTTAAATGAAATTTGGTCATGGGAAACCATTATTTGGGAAGGCTCTAAACTACACACCTAAAACAGAATCTAATCAATTTTAAAAATTCTAATAAAATTCTAGGGGAAACCTATGTATGTCCTCTAAATCATATCGAAAGAATCAGCTCAAAAGCATAAAGCATCAAAGAGAACAAAATTAAACAAACAGCAATATCAATTATGCATAACAATGGATATTAGCACAAAAGAAAATTCGTAACTAATTCAAATAAA